>PCFQ01000006.1:218033-230242 GCA_003063905.1 Chlorella sp. A99 | reverse complement strand
CCCCCCCCCCCCCCCCCCACACACACACACACACCACCACCCGCCCCTCCCCTCCTGCTTCGCTTTCCCAGGCCCACGCCAAGTACGCAAAGGACTTCAGGGGCCGGCGCCCGCGCTGCCCAGAGGTCAGCGTGCCCGACCCGGCCAGCGTGCGGGTACCGCCGCCCTACGTGCCACCCCCTGACGCCGACGGCAACGACGGCCCCGAGGCAGGAGAGGAGCAGGGGGCCGCCGCGGACGCGGGCGGGCGCACGGTTGGCGGGGCTGGCGGCGGGGGCGGCGACCCCCTGCTGCAGCGCCGGCTGGAGCAGCTCGCGCTGCTCGAGGCGGGCGGCAACGACGACGCGCCACTGTTTGCGTGGGAGGCGGCCGACTCACGGCACGACCCCGGCTCGCGCACCTGGGGGCCGGAGCCCCTGCCCGGCGAGGCCTCCTGACCTGCGGCACGCGCCCTGCGCCGAGCGCGTGGCTGCCAGCACAACCTGTGAGCTCGCTGCTCGCTGCCACGATCCCTTGAGTCTCAGAGTTGTGGTTGGACATTTATATCTTGGCTGAAAAGAAGACGTTGTCAGGCAAGAGTGCGCGCCAAGGGGCGTCATCGCAGCAGTCGACGGCAGCAGAGCGACGAGCCCAAATGCCCCATCCCTGGGGACGGCAACACCACAATGAGGGAGTGCGGCAATTGGGGGCGACGGGCAGTGTGTCTCAGCATGAAACGACAACAACGCAACGAGGGAACAGGCATGCACAGTCGGGGGGAGGCGGGCGGCTGCGCCGCGGGACGCATGCAACAGGCCTGTCGACGGTGCAGGCGGCACAGGGCAAGGGACATTGAGTTGTGAAAAAGACCGAAAGAAATGAAGCGGGGAGGCGGGGCCGGGCGGAACCGAAGGCCCCGGGGCAGGTCATAGGTTGGTTTGGGTGTGCAAAACTGGGGGGCAGCAGATGGGCGGCACTGCGCCGACCCCTCTGCCGCCCCGCAGCGAGCCGCCCGCCCGCGTCGGGGCGCCGGGCCAAGAGGAATCACCAGAGCACTCAATGCAATGCAAGCACACACGCACGCACGCGGCCACGGCGCGGGAGGGCGCGCCCACGGGCGACGCCCCCCATCGCGTCCGTCGGTCCTTGCGTCGGCGCCGCCGCGAGGTGGGCGAGAGGTAGTGTCATCGGGTCACGACGCGCTCAGCTGCTCTTTTCTTTCCGCTGCGCTCGGCGCGGCCGGCCGCGCGGAGCGGGCCGGGCACCCGGCCCGTGCGCGGGAGCGTGGCCCACTGGCCAGGCCGGGGCAGGCCAGCGCCCCCTCAGACTTCTGTAAACTCCCGGGCATAGTCCTGCCAGACCTTGGCATCCACCGCGCCGCGGCCCGCCTTGCGCGGCCAGCCGCCGGCGCCAAACAGCCACTGCAGCAGGCCGTCAGGCCGGGGCGGCGCGCCGCCGTCGGGCGCCGGCCCGCCTGGCGCCGGCGCCGGCGCCTCGTCGAGCGCCACGCCGTCGGTGCCCGCCGGTGCCAGCCGCTCGTGCAGCTGCTCCGCAAAGCGCAGGAAGTCCTCCACCGCCTGCCCAACGTCCTCGGTCTGCACCCCGCTGGGGCCGGCAGCCGCGGGCGCACTGGCGTCGGCGGCGCCACCCGCATGCTGCTGCTGCTGCTGCTCGGCCACGTCACGGTTGCTGCTGCCGGCAGTGCTGCGTGGGCAGAGGCGAGGCAGTGGGTGAACCACAGGAGGTCAGGCGGTGCGTGCCAAGGCCCTGACCAGTTGGCGGTCTGCGTGAGCAGGCACCGCATCGCGCCCACCTTAGCCCGCCGGGCGGCACAAGCTCCAAGTTGGCCTCCAGCCTCTCCACCTCATCCCCCCGCGCCATCAACTCCTGCTGCGACTCATCCGTGAAGACTGGCCTGTGGAAAAGACAGTGGAGGGAGCGCACAGTGACTAACCACGCGGCTGGCGCGTCGACGCCCGCGGGGAAGGGGCGCGCGGCGCCCGCGGGCCCTGCCTGGACCACCCACCTGCCCGGACATCGTAGCAAGCGCTTGTAATGCTTCACGCAGCGCTTGAAGGGCTCGCCGGTCCTAGGGTCCGTCTCCTTGCGGCACTCCACCGAGGTGGTGAACTCCTCGTAGCAGCCCGCGCCGGGGCTCTCCGCTCGGCAAGGGACGCGCCGCTCCCACCACGGCTTCACGGTGGGGGGTTCCATGGGGCTGACAAGGCCCAGCCTGGCCACGGAGACCCGCTGTGTTCACGCGCGGAGAATGGAGGTGTGATTGAGAGGCGCTAGCCAACGCAGGCGCCATGCAGTTGCCCACTAGCACAGTAGCCCCGGCACCAGGCACGCGCGGGCTTCTCCCTCATTACAAACGGTTCTTTCAATGCAGACTGCGTGGGTTGCAGTCGAGCTGTAAGGCTATCGCCAGTGAGCAGTCGGAGCTCAGCTGCTCCACGTCCCGCCCCCCTGCTGTCTTCGGCGGGCGCTGCGTGCGCTCCCGCGACCGAGCGATGGTGTCCTTGCCGCCAGCGCCTCTGCCAGGGGTCTTGCAACAGCGGGTGCGCCGCGGAGCTCTGCACCACATGCGCGGAGGGTTGCAGCCGCCACGCCCGCGCCGGCACTCCCCGGCTACCCCCCTTATTGTGCCGGTGCTGACGCCGTCCTCTGCTCCTGTTGCAGTTCGAGACTGCCTCAGTTGGAAGTCTCATCTCGGCGGATGCCGCATGGCGCCCATGAGCACTGCAGCCGCCCAGTGCGCGTGGCCGCGCCCGCCAGCGCGCCGCTCAGTCGCCCCGCAGGCCCTTCCAGAGCAGCACGCCCCCCATCAGGCTCATAAAGGCCAGGTTGCAGGCGCCCTGCGAGGCGCGGGCGCGGGAGTCGCGTGCGGTTTGCCGGGGTGGGGACGAGGGGCGAGGGACGGGGTCGGGCGGCGCGGCGGGTCGCTGCTGACCACCCACTCTGGCCTCGCCGCGCACCTCGCGCTTGGGCTGCGTGCCGTTGTGTATGTTGGCGGTGGTGAGGGCGCCCACGGTGAGTCAGGAGAAGCCTGCATGCTTGAGAGCGGTCTGCCTGGAGGGGGAAGGGGTGCGGCCGGCGTGCTGGCAGCGTGGCGGCACGCTATGCTGCGGCAGCGTGCTCCATGCACCTGCCCAGTGCCCTGCACCATGTTCCATCCCGCACCCCCGTCCCTCCTGGAGCCAATCTTCTTTGTATTCTTAGAGTGCAGCAATAAGGTCGTAGAAGCCGCCGTCCACGACAGCGTGCCCGCAGAAGCGCCAGGTGGGCAGACAGTTGTACTGTGATGGACGGCGGCGAATCCCGCTGATCCCGCCGACGCCTGCCCGCACCTCTGTCCTCGCTCGCCCGCCCCGCTAGCCTCCCTTCTCCCTGCTCCCAGCGGGAAATGGCTGTCAGGGTGCCACAGGGCAGCCGGCAGCAGCGGTGGCATTTCGAGCGCCACTTAAGCGCTCGCGCCGCCCGCGGCAGCGCGTCCAGCTGGCGGGCCGCTCAACTGGCAGCCGCGCCCCTTGTGTGGCAGTGCCTGCTTGTGTGAAGGTGCAGGCCCACGTGCGCGTGTGCATGCAGGAGTGTTCTCCCAGCTCCTCTTCCAAGCACTGATTCCACCAGGGGATGATTGCAAGCGGGTCGGGCACATTCGTCAAGTCGGGTCAGGAGAAGTCTCGTTGATGAGGCAAGGCAGTCAAGGGGAAAAGAAGAACAAGGCTACGAGCTGGCAGGGGCTCGGAACCTTAGCCGTCGTCCTGCTGCAGCGGCTCTGCTGCCTCTGTCGGCCCAGCCGCCGCCGAGCCCTCGACGCTGGGCGCCCCCTCAGCGGCCGCGTCTGCTGCAGACGCGTCTGCTGCTGCTGGTGCTGCAGGCTCCGTGACTGCCTCCGCCATGTCCACGTCTGCTGGGGGCGTGCCCGTGAGGACCGCCCCCGAAGGGGCTTCGCCCATCGCGACGCCTGTGGCCGCGCCGGCGCCAGCGCCTGGCGCCTCCTCCCCCGAGCCGGCGGGCGCCAGCTGCAGGGTGGACCCCATGCCCTCGCCCGCGCCCGGCGCTGCCGCGGGAGCACCGCCCGGCAGCGCCTCTGACGCGAGGCTGCCAGAGGGCGCTCGCGAGCCGCCGCCCGCCTGCTCCTGCTGCTGCTGCGGGCCCTGCGGCGCTCGCTGCTCCGCGGCGCCGTCGCCGCCGCGCGGCGCCGCCGCTTGCTCCTTGCCCGCGGCCGCCTGCCCCCCATCGGCGCCCGTCCCCTCTGCCTCCTCGGCCGGCACCGGGAAGATGACCATGCCCGGCGGCGGCGCCTCGCCCAGCGCCTTGCACACGTCGGTCAGCAGGCACTGCATGGTGACCGCCACCTCGGCGGCGGCGCGGATCTCGGCGGGCGGCGGCCGCGGCGGCGGCTCCCGCAGGCGGTGGTGCCCCGCCGGCGGCGCGACGTCGTCGTACTGCTTCCACAGCACCTCCGTCCCCGGGAAGATAAGCACGTGCATCTGCCGCTTGGCCAGTCTGGGGGGAGGGTGGGCCAGAGGGGAAGAGCCGGTCAGCGGCACCGCGCGCCGCGCACGCTGGGCGGCGCGCTGCGCGAGTCCGCCGCGCCCTGCGCTCGTGCCCGCCATACCTCGGCCCCCCTCCCCCCCCCCCGTACCCATCCCCAGGCCAGCCGCACCTGACCATGTCCTCTGGCATGTCCACCAGCCCAAAGCCGCTCTTCCACGTCTCCACGCTCTCGTGTGCGGCCGGCAGAATGAGCGTGCGCACGCCCGCGCTGCGGATCAGGCGCTCGAAGCACTGCATCAGCACGCGCGCGTGGCCCTGCGCGCACGGGGGGCGAGAGGGCGGCGGTACAGCGTCAGGCGCACGGCAGAGGCGGGCAAAGGGGGGAGCACGCCAGGCAGGCGCACGCCAGGCGCAGCCCCTCGCAGACCCCGCCCAGTCCTCCCCCCGCCCCCGCCCCCCGCGCCCACCTGCCGCCGCGCCGTCGACTTGGTCGCGATGAGCGGCAGCTCCGCCGCCGCGGGGCCAAACACGCGCATGATGGCCGCGACGACCGGCTTGCTGCGGTGGCGCAGCACCATCGTGTGGCAGTTCTTGTAGTCGTAGTCCCCCGCCGACCGCGCGTAGAGCATGATGGGCAGCAGGTCGATGTCTGCGGCGGGGGGCAGGCGGGGCGGCCGGTGCGGCGCGTCGAGCGCGGGTCCCGGAGCCGGCGCGCGGCCCCCGCTGCTCGCGCAGCGGCCGGGCCCGCCCTCGCCAGCCTGGCCCTTCCCAGCCAGACCCCCGTCCAGGCGCTGCCCCCGCCCAGGCAACTGTCGCTCGAACAACCAGAGAGCAGTCGCAACCAGACAGCGACTGTCGCTCACTGGAGGCCATGTCGATGATCGGGTCGAACGACTCGCACAGCACCTGCTGCGCCGCGCGGATGGTCCAGGCGGTGGAGGGGTCGCTGTTCTTGCCGCACGTGAGCTGCAGGAGGGAGGGGAGGGGGCAGGGAGGGGGCAGAGAGGGCGCGCGGGCCGGGGGTCAGCGAGGGCAGGCGTGAGGGCAGGCGTGTGAGCGCTCGTTGTCGGGCAAGTGCGCAGGCGCCGCCCGCGCTGCCCGGCGCCAGCGCCCTCTGTGGCCGCGCTGCGCCGCGCCCCGGCGCCCCACCTGCCACGTGTGCCCGGTTCCGCCGGGCACCTCCATCTGCCCCGCCGCGACGGCGGCGCGCAGCGTGGCGCCGATGCGGCTGCACTCCTCGCTGCAGAACCAGTCGCCCTCGGGCAGCGCGACGAGCGGCGCGGCCGTGAGGCCGTCGCGCGCGAGGCAGCCGACGTGGAACTCGCGCTCGCACTGGTCGCAGATGAGCATGGTGCGGGGGCCAAAGCCGCCCCGCTGGAAGTCGGGGCCGTGGCAGAGGCAGCAGCCGCCGGCGAGCGAGTCGCAGTCGGCGACGATCGCGGCGGCGCCGTCGACCACGTCCTGCAGGCCATAGAGGTCCTCGCCCGGCGCGGCGGCGCCGGCGCCGCCCTCCTCCAGCCCCGGCAGCATGGCGGCCAGCGCCTTGAGCGTGAGCCCGTCCTCGGTAAAGATGTTGTCGTAGGGCGCGCGGCGCTGCCCGCGCCCCGCGTGCGCCTCGAACGCGGAGCAGGAGATGACCGCGTTGCAGCAGGCGCAGAGGATGCCCGAGAGGCCGCCGGGGCGGTTGATCGCGGCCTCGCCCTTGAGCAGGCACTCGCCCTGGGTCGTGCGATACTCCAGCTTCTGCCCGTCCACCAGCCCCCCCTCCACCCCCTCAAACAGCAGGCGGTGGCCGTTGAGCGCGCGGCCCTGGCGCACCGCGCGCGGCCGCCCCGCCAGCGTCGGCGCCGCCATGTGCACCCGGCCTGTGCCGCTGGGGCCGGCGCCGGCGGCGGCGGCGGCGCCGCCGTCGGCGGGCGCCGTCTTGGCGCGCTTGGGCTTGCTGGCGGCCACGCTAGTGCTGGCGCTGGGGCCGGCGGGCGGGGCCGGCGCGCGTACGCGCCCGCTCTTGGCGGGCGCCAGCGGCAGGGGAGCAGCCGGGGCCACCATCTTCTCCTTGCGCCCCTCGGCGGCGCACAGCCGGCAGAACCAGTCGCCCGAGGGTGCCGCCTCCAGCTTGGCGCACGCCAGGTGCCAGGCGGTGGGGCAGCCGGCGCAGAGGGCGAGGTCGGCGGCGTCGCTGCACGGCTTGCTGCACTCGAAGCACTTGTCCATGTGCACGATGCCTGGCGGGGCAGGGGGAGGGGCTGTAGGTCAGCAGGGAGCAGGAGCCAGACGCAGGCGGCGGGGTGCGTCTGCCGCGCGCGGCCTCAGTCGGCCGGCCCCACCCGGGCGGCAGGGCATCAGGCGCGCCCGGCCCCCCCCCCGCCGGCCCCCCCCCACCCCCCACCCCCCGCGCCCCCCGCTCCCCGGCCCCTCGCTCCCCCGCGCCGCACCCGCCGCCGCCAGCTCCGGCGAGTTGACCAGGTTGAGCAGCTCCTTGAGGGAGGTGTTGCTGTCCTCCATGAAGATGCCGTCGGCGGGGCGGCGGTCCTTGGACCCGCTGTGCTCCTCAAACTCGCTCGCCGACGCGGGCTTGCCGTTGCAGCGCGAGCAGAAGCAGTCGATCGAAGCGGCGGCGTTCAGGCGGCCGTATGACAGCACCTTGCCGCCGCGCGTCTGGAAGCGCACGTGCTTGCCTGCGGGGGCGGGGAGGGGGGGCGCGTAGACGGGCGGCGGGCAGACGCAGGTTGGCGGCAGGGCGGCGCGCCGACCCGACGCGCTGTCCACAGCAGTCACCTCGCCGCCCTCCTTTGCCTCTGACCAGCGCTCTAGGGCGCACTCCCACGCGTCCCCCGCCCCTCACCCGCCTTCCCCCTCACCCGCCAGGATGCCCGTCTTGAGCACCATGCGCAGGTGCACCGTCTGTCCGCGCTGCACGCCCAGCGCGTTGCGGATGAGCGCCGCCAGCCGCACAATCTCCGGCCTGTGCTCCGCCAGCATCTGCCGCATCGCCGCCAGCTGGTCCACGTGCGAGGCGGCCGGCGGCGCGCCCGCGCCCGCCGCCGCCGGCGCCGAGGCCGGCGTGGGCGCCAGCCCGGCACTCTCGCCGGCCACGGGCGTGGCCATGTCGCCAGAGGCCACTGCGCGCGCCCCGACCTGCGCCGCCAGCGCAGCCGCAGGGCCCAACGGCACAGGCTGCGCCACGAACGCCGAGGCGGCGGGCGTGCCGTCGGCGGCGCCGGAGGACGCCGTCAGGAGGTCGGCCTTGAGCGTGCGCGGCTTGTAAGCGCGGGGAGCCGGACCCTCCTTGCCCGACAGGGTCCACAGTTTGTAGGCCATGTGCGGCAGCACGGCCTGCCGGCTCTGCAGGCCAGGGGACGCGTGCATGGCGGCAGTGGGAGGCATCGGCGAGCGCTCAGAGTTGGGGGCGGTGGGGAGCTCGAGCTGCAGCAGCGAAGGGCAGGGCGCAAATGCCCCACGCAGCAGCTGTGGCACACTCGCGCTGCCCCTGCTGCCTGGCTTCTCCCTGCCTCACCACGAACTCCCAGCCGGGGAGCAGCGTGGCAAACAGCATGCGGAAGGGGTTGTTCTTGGCCACGCGCCCGCGGGTGGCGGGGAAGTGCTCAGAGATCGCGTTCTTCAGGTGCTCCTGGGTCGCGCAGGTCTGCGGGGCGGCGCAGGCCGGGCGCAGGCGGGGGTCGGCGGCGCAGCGGCAACCGAGACCACCCACGATCCCACGCCGGCCGCACCAACACGCCCCGAGGCCCAGCCCGCTCGCTCGCAGCGCCGTCCGCGCCCCCTCCCCTGCGTGCCCACCCACCTTGGCCAGCTCCACGTACGGCTGCACGTCCATGTCCTCCCCGAGACCCGAGTAGTCGGCCGCCGTGTCGACCGCCGAGCGCTTGCGCTTCTTGCTCGCCTCGGCCGCCGCAGCCGCCTCGGCCGCCGCGGCCGCCGCGGCCGCCGCCGCCGCCGCGGCCGCCGCCGCCTCGCGCGCCGCTGCCGCGGGCGGCGGCGGCGAGATGAGCCCGACGCCCGTGGCGCCCGCCGCTGTGGCCGCCGCCGCCGCCTTGAGCGCCAGCTCCGCCCATGCGTCGGCGTCATCGGCCACCGCCGCCACCTCCTCGGGCGCCGGCAGCTTGAACGCCGGCTGCTGCTGCTCGGGCGGCGGCGACGCGTGGCCGTTGGCCGCCGGCGTGCGCGCCGGGCCAGGGCTGCCCGACGGCGCTGTTGCTGCCGGCGCCGCCTGCGCCTGCGCCGCCTGCGCCGGAGGGCTGCGTGCCGGCTTCACAAAGCCTGCCTCCTCCAGCACGCGCGCCAGCTCTGCAGGGTCCACTTCACTCCGGGGCGTGGGCTTGCTCTGCTGCTGGCCGGGGCTGGCGCCCCGCGCCGAGGAGGGCCCCGCCGAGCCGTGGTCGCCCGAGCCCGGCGTGTGCTCCGCCGCCGCCTCGGCGCTCACCGCGTCGGGCATCCCACTGCCCCACGTCGCCGGCTCTACACTCGTCCCAGGCACGGCCGCGGGTTGCGTCATGCCCCGCGTCCGCCCTGCCGTCGCTGCAGGCCGGAGTGCTGCGCTGCGCCGCAGGCCACACGGCCGGTGGGTGACCCAACAACGGCCCGCCTGCGCGCCCCGTTGTTAGGCGCCCTGCTGCAGGAGCGCTGGCGCTGCACCTTGCGCACACTGGAACCTCGCAGAACTTCTGCGAGGAGCACGGCGCCACAGGAGGAGGGGTGGCTGTGCAACAGAGAACGAGAAGGGCCAGCTCCCCACTTCGCTGGGCAGCCGCAGCGGAGCTGACACGCACTGGAACCTTCCCGTGCACAGGCGGTGGCGCGAGGAGCTCACCAGCTAACGTCGAACAACAAAGTATCTCCGTTGTCCACAGAGCCTCCCGTTGAGACGGACCGCAAGCCACACGTTGCTTGAGGCAGGGGGAGCTGCGCTGGCTTGTTGTGCGCAAGTTGGGCCCGGTTGTGGCTTCTTCTGATAAAGACGCCTTCGCTCCACTCTCACCTTGCTTCAAACATCGTATCGATTTGATCAGAGCCTCCAACACACAAAACAAGCAACCCTGTTCAAGAAGCCCTGCGGCGGGACCTGCGGGCCAATCGAACGCCGTTTATGAGCTCCGCCAAGCGCTCCTGGGCGTTCAACAAGAAGTTTCCGTCTCAGGCTGAGGACCGGGCAGATAAATAAGCTCTTGTGGCGCTCCTCCTTGCAATTCAGCACCGCTAGCACTGTCCCTGCAGCCCATGATCGCCAGCGCAACGCGGTATGGCCTGGCAGCGGCAGCGCCGGCCGCCGCCGCTCCCTGCGCCCGCCTCCGCCAGCTCCGCCAGCTCCGCGGCGCGGCGGCTCCGCCAGCGCAGCGCACCCCGCGCCGCGGGCATTGCACGACGACCCACGCTGCAGCCCCCGAGGCAAGAGCGTGACTGGTGGCGGGGGTGCCAACGCGGTGCCTGCGCACGCGCGCGCGCGCACCGCGTTTTGTTCCCCGCGGTGTGCTCAGCCACGCACTCCTTGGGCCCCGTCCCCCGCAGGCCTTGGTGGCGGCCCCCGCGGCGCCCGCCTATCCCAGCCCCGCCATGCGGGCGTTTGCTGAGGAGCTGGCGGCAGCGGGCGACGCCAAGGAGCGGTCCCGCCTGCTGCTGAGCTACGCGCAGCGGCTGCCGGCGCTGGCGGCAGAGGAGCGCCGCGACGCCAACCGCGTGATGGGGTGCACCGCGCAGGTGCAGCGGGGGGCCGGCGGCATCTGTCGAGCGGCGCACGCGGCGGGCGCGCCGGCGCCGAGCGGCGCGCTCGCGGCACGCCGCTGGCCGGCGCACGCCACCTGTCGCCCATGCCGCTGCGCCTGCGCACGCCGCCGTCGACCACGCAGGTGTGGCTGTCGTCCAAGCTGGACCCTGCCTCTGGCCTTATGGCGTTTGCCGCGGACTCTGACTCGGAGCTGACCCGGGGGCTGGCCGCCATCGTCTGCCAGTCGCTGTCGGGCCTCACGCCCGACCAAGTGCTGGAGGTGCGCCCGGCGCTGCGCTGGCCGGCCGCCCGGGCGCCTGCCTGGCACTGCAGGCGGATGGCGCGGGTCATTGCAGGAGCAGGGGCTGCAGCCATGTGCAGCCGAGAGCGCCGGGTGACCCAGCACAGCGCCGCGCCTGCCCGAGCACGTCGCCGCCGGCCGCGCCCCTTCTGTCCCCCGTCCCCACAGGTCGACCCGGCCTGCCTGCTGTCGCTGAGCCTGGGGCCTGGTGTGCTGATGCGGAGCCGCACCAACGGCTTTCTAAACATGCTCGAGGCGGCGAAGAAGCGCGCGCGGCTGGCCACGGCCGACCTGCCGCGCTTCCCCTCCCTGCTCATCGGCCGGCGCGGCACCGAGGCGCAGGGCGCGTTTGCAGAGGCGCAGGCGAGGCTGCTCGGGCATCGCGCGCGAGCCGGCGCCGGCGCGCTCCACGCGCGTGCACGCCGGCGCCGGCGCGCTCCACGCGCGTGCACGCCGGCGCCGAGCCCCCACCCCCCCCCACCACCCCACCCCACCCACACACCACCACCACCACCCACACACACACACCACCCCACCCTTCCGCCGCCTACTTGCATGTGCTGCGCGCAGGCCCAGTTCCTGCGCCCCGACCCTGCGACGGTGGACCGGCTGGCGGGGCTGCTGGAGGCCAAGCGCATCGGGGTGGTGGCCCACTTTTACATGGACCCCGAGGTCCAGGGCGTGCTGTCCTCTGCGGCCGAGCGCTGGCCCCACGTCAAAGTCTCCGACTCGCTGGTCATGGCCGACGGCGCGGTCAGGATGGTGGAGGCGGGCTGCAGGTGAGCGGCGGGGTGCGGGGNGGGGGGCAGGGGGGGTGGGGGGGGGGGGGGGGTGGGGGGGGGTGGAGGGGCGCAAGGTGGGGGGGCAGAGAGGGGGCCTCGACGAGCGGCCAGGGATGGGGGGGGGCTCCGCGCAGGGGCGGGCCGGGCGCTGCAGCAGCCGGCGATGAGGGGAGAGCAGCTGTGCTGGGAGAGCAGGTCGTGCCCGCCGCGCCAGCCGGCTACGGCTGCCGTCGCCGCCCGCCGGCGACCCCCCTGCCCCGTTGCCCCGCGGCCCCGCAGGCCATCGGCTGCTCGCTGGCCGAGGCGGCAGAGAGCCCGGCGTACGAGGCCTACGTGGCGGAGGCGGGCGCCACGCCCAACAGCCTGCACGTGGTGTACATCAACACGAGCCTCAAGTGAGGAATGAGCATTGAGGAATGAGCATTGAGGAACGAGCATCGAGGAGCGAGCGAGGGGAGGCGGGGTGGGAAGGGAGGTGGGTAGGCAGGGCGGAACGGGGCGGCGTGGCGAGACGGGGCGAGGAGGGACGCGTGCTGCGTGCGAGCGCGCGTGTGCGGCCGTGAGTGCGGGACTGCGGGGCACAGGAGGCCCGCCGAGGGTGGGGCGCCGGCGGCCGGCACCCGCGGCCCCCCACCCCTGCCCCGCCCCCCGCGCGCAGGACCAAGGCGCTCGCCCACGAGGCCGTGCCCACCATCACCTGCACCTCCTCCAACGTCGTGCAGACGGTGCTCACCGCGTTTGCCCAGGTGGGCCGCGGGCGCCGGCACCGGACCTTTGGCCCTGCCGCCGCACGCACCCCTCCTCACGTCGCCGTGCCAGGCGCCGACGGCCGGCCAACCAGCCGCGTCCCGTGGCGCGGCCTCCATCTTCCTGGCCACCGTCTGCGGCACGCGCCCTCAAGCGCCCCCTCGTGCCCCCCCCCCCC
>PCFQ01000006.1:206771-217712 GCA_003063905.1 Chlorella sp. A99 | reverse complement strand
CCCCCCCCCCCCAACTCGCCTCCCCCGTGCCCCGCACATGCGTTCGCGCGTGCAGGGCGCCTGCATCGTGCACCACCTGTTTGGCGGCGAGGTGTGCGAGCTGGTGGCAGCGAGTTACGGCGACGCCTACCTGGTGGCGCACTTTGAGGTGCGAGCTTTGCGCGCCGCCGTGCTTGTGGCTCTGCATGTAACCCCTCAGACAGTGCGCGCCGCCGCGCCGCAGCCCCGTCCGCCGCGAGCCCCGCCTCCGGGGGGCGCCGCCTGCAACTGCGCCCGCTCGTCCGGTGCAGCGCCGTCGCCCTGGCTGCACCCGCCCGGCCTAGCCCGCCCACCCCGCCCACCCCACCCCCACCCCCACACGCACGCGCACAGGTCCCCGGCGAGATGTTTCGTCTCGCCATCGACGCGCAGCGCCAGCGCGGCATGGGCGTCGTGGGCTCCACCCAAAACATCCTCGACTACATCGGCGACAAGTGAGGGCCGCGCAGGGGGCGGCAGGGAGAGGCATGGGCGGATGGGCGGCTGGGGGCCGGGAGTGAGAGCCGCATGGGGGGCGGCCGGGGGTGTGCGAGCGGCCGGCGCCGCGGGCCGCCGGCGCCGCGCTCCCTCTGGACTGCGGCGCGCGCCGGCGCCGCGCGCAGGCGCCCCGCCGCCGCCGCCGCCCCTCTCCGCGCCGACCGCCGCGTGCCCCCTCCCCCGTCGCCGCAGGCTGGCGGAGGCGCTGGCCCGCCCCTTTTCCGAGCGCCTGCAGTTTGTGCTGGGCACCGAGTCGGGCATGATCACCAGCATCGTGCGGCGGGTGCAGGCGCAGCTCGAGGCCGCGGGTCGCGACGACGTGGCGGTGGAGATCGTGTTCCCCGTGTCGCGCGACGCGATCACCACCGACCGCCAGGGCGGCGGCGCGGCGGGCGGCGGCGGCGGGGAGGCAGCGCTGGGCGGGCTGCGCGTGGTGCCGGGGCCCGCGGGCGGCGAGGGGTGCAGCCTGGAGGGCGGCTGCGCGTCCTGCCCATACATGAAGATGAACAGCCTGGAGGTGGGTGGATTGGGGGGTGGATTGGGGAGTGGGCTGCGAGGGAGGTGGGTGCATGCGGGGGTGGGGAGTGGGGGTGGGCTGGGAGGGCTGGGAAGTGGGGGAGATGGGTGGCCGTGGGGATTGCAATTGCAACTGGTGGTTCGAGGCGGGTGTGCAGCGGGAGAGGCAGATGGGCGCAGGCCCCGCGCAGAGGCACGCGCGCCCGCCTTGCGCGCGAGCGCTCGCCGCGCCTCGCCGCCCCGGCCCTCTCTCCCCCCACGTGCGCAGGCGCTGCTCACCGTGTGCGAGCGCGTGGGCAGCCCCGCGGGCGAGGCGATGCTCGAGGGGTTCAAGTCCCGCGCCTATGCCGAGCACGTGGGCGGCAAGACCATGGCCGCCGCCGGCTGCGTGCCCATCCTCCACATGCGCGCCTTCCAAAAAGGGGGCCGCCTGCCCGATGCGCTGGTGGACGACGTGGTCGGCCGCCGTGGCGCCGCGTGAGCGCTCGTGCGACGCGATGTAGACGTGTGTGGGGCGCAGCGCCAGAGGGGTAGTTGGGGGCCTGGCCTCCGCTCGAGAGTTGAGTGCATGAACCTCTTGACAGATTTCAGAAGGCATTTCCAGCAGCCATTGTTGCTCTCGGCCTTCCCTGCTTCAGCATTGCTCGCTATGGTCTCAGTGACGTAATGCGCTGGCCCAGCCGGCGGGGTGGCGCGAGCGGGGGACCTGGCGGCAGCCGACATACTGCATACCATGTGCCTTACTCAGTGCACCCTTTCAGCTGCACTGAGCTGCAAATGCCTCCAAAGTCATCGCCAGCGGGCTGGGCTGATGCATGGACGCAGCAGTGGAAGTCGGCTGTGCGGCCGGGGGCAGCAAGAGCATCAAACAATCGGCCCCACCTGCTGCATCTAGCTGCACAGCACTGCCGTTTAGAGTGTACAGGAGTCTAGAGTGATTGGGCCCCTGAACAGGCACGCGGTGTCCAAGCGCGGGCGCGCACAGGTGCTGGATTTGTCTGCCTCTGAGACTGGCAGCGCATAGCTGCTGCCCCAAAATCGCTGCCCGATGCAGCGAGCGGTTTGTTGGGAAGTTGAAGTTCAGGACCCGCGCCCCACTGCTGCAGCGTCGTTAGCACCCCCTCTTGGAGCAGCGCTTCATCTGCAAAGGTCGCAGCACTAGCGCTCGGCGCGCATGGCGCGGGTGGCGGGCAGCTCCCGCCCGGCGCCGCCGGCGGTTCGACCCACGCTGCTCGCGCTGCTCCTGGCGGCCTGCATCGCGCGTGTGGCGTGCCAGTCGCCTCCTCCCCCTTCTGCGCCGCTGCCGGAGTCGCCGTCGCCGTCGCCGTCTGACAGCGAGCCGGTGGTCAGCATCCTCGACATCCTCTCTGGCAACGTTACAACGCCCTCCCCTTCGCCGGGCAAGGCAAACGCGGCGGAGGTGGACTCGCCGCCCCCACCCCCAGCGCAGCCCTCGCCCAGCCCGTCCCCGGCTCCGGCGCCGCCAGCCCCCGCCCCCTCGCCCTCGCCATCCCCGAGCCCCGTGCCGTCCCCGTCGCCTAGCCCGTCCCCCTCGCCGTCCCCCCTCCCTGCGCCCTCGCCCTCGCCCAGCCCCTCTCCCAGCCCCACCCCGGGCGCCAGCCCCTCTCCCATCCCCAGCCCCCCCCCCAGCCCCCCGGCTGTCCTCTTCGCCCCGCCGCCGCCGCCCCCGGGCGCCTCCCCCTCGCCCTCGCCCTCAAGCGGCAGCGGCGGCCTGAGCATCGGCGCCATCGCAGGCATCGCCGCCGGCGGCACCGTGGCCCTTGGTGAGGCGCGGAGGGCATCTTGGGCGCCTGCCGGCAGGCGCCAGGACGCCAGCTGGTGCCGTGGGGAGTCCATGCACCGGCCCTGACTGGGGCGCGCACTCTCCCCCACCCCCTTGCTCCTCTGCCTCCTCCCTCCTGCAGTGCTGGTCATTGCCCTGGCCATCTACTTGGTCCGCGGCAGCAAGCCCAAGCGCAGGCTTCAACCGCAGGGCAAGCCGGCGCCCGCAGCGTACGCCGGCAAGCCGGCGGCTGGCCCGCCCGGCGCTGGCGGCTGGCAGCAGCCGCCGCCGGGCTGGCAGCAGTCGCAGCCGGGCTGGCAGCAGCCGCAGCCGGGCGGGGCGGGGCCCCAGCCCGGGGGCCGCGCCCCCGTCGCCGCTGCCGTGGCTGGCGGCGCTGCGTACCAGCAGGCGGCGGCGCGCCAGCATGCGCAGCCGCAGCAGGAGCGGCGGGCGTCCACACCCGTCACGCCCCACAGCGAAGCCTCGCCCGAGGTGGGGCGCGCAGCGCCCCTGCCGCCTTGCCCTGGCCCCCGCCCCCCGGCACGCCTTGTCGCGCCGGCGCGCGCGCGCGCCCCACTCGCGTCTCCAAACGCTTTCCAGCGCCCCGCCCTCCCGGCGCGTTCGCGCGTCACCTTGACGCCTCTGCATGTCGCCTGGACGCGCGCTCGCAGGACGACGATGAGATGATCGCGATGGAGGCGGGCGCAGGCCTGATGACGGTGGCTGAGGCAGAGGCGGCGGCGCGCCAGCTCGCCGCGGACCCCGTGCTCACCTGGGCCAAGTCCACCATCCCCCAGGCGGCGGCGGGCGGCGGCGCCGCCTCCGGCGGCGCGGCCGCGGCCGCCGCCGCGCGCCGCCGCGAGCGCTCCGAGGGCGGGAGCGGGGCGAGCACGCCCAGCGGCGCGCGCGTCGCGCACGGCCGCGTCCCCTCCTCCGACCTCGCCGCCTGGCAGGTGCGGTTCGCCGACCTGCAGGTGCAGCGGCCCATCGGGGAGGGCTCCTTCGGCCGCGTGTACCTGGCCAAGTGGAACGAGACGCTGGTGGGCGGGGGGCTGGGGGTGTTGGGGTGGGGGGAGCAGAGAGAGTGGGAGACCACGGCGGCGCGCTCGGCGCGGCTGGCGCGCGCCTGGCCTCGACCGCGGCGGCTCCTCCGCGGTGCGCCCGCGCGGCGCCTGCACGCGCGGCAGCCGCGCCGGCGCGCACACCGCCGCCGCTGCCCCCTGCCCCCTCCCCCCCCCCCGGCAGGTGGCCGCCAAGATCCTGATCTCCCCCGACGACGCCAAGACCGGCGGCGCGCTGCCGCCCGCGCTCGTCGAGGGGCTGCAGAAGGAGGCGGCGCTGATGGCGAGCCTGCGCCACCCCAACATTGTCGCGTTCATGGGGTGCAGCCAGGTCCCGCCCTGCGTGGTCACCGGTGAGGGGCGAGGAAGGAGGGGGGGGGGGAAGACGGGCGATGGCATGCGCCCAGCCCCCTGCCTCGACGCACGTGCCGTCGCCGCCGCCGCCCGACCTGGCCCCCCCGCCCTGCCCCCCGCCCCGCCCGCGGCAGAGTACTGCGGCAAGGGCTCCCTCGCCGACGTGCTCCGCACCGGCAAGCGCGACCCCGCCAAGGCGGCGCAGCTCACGTGGACGCGGCGGCTCAACATGGTGCGCGCGTGGGTGGGGGTGGGGGTGGGGGTGCGGAGGGTGGGGGTGGTGATGGGAGGCGCGTGGACGACGGAGGGCGGCGCGGCGGGCGCAAACGCAGGCGTAGGTGGCAGCTGGAGGCTGGTGCCCTGCCGTATGCTCAAGCCTCGCACCCCCCACGTGCGCCCGCTGCCGCACGCCTACCTCTCGTCCTCTGCCGCAACAGGCGCTGGACGCCGCCAAGGGCATGCTGTACCTGCACTCGCGGGACCCGCCCATCATTCACCGGGATCTCAAGGCGCGTGGGGGGAGGCGCGTGAGTGTGCGGGGCGCTGTGGCGTGCAGGCCGGCGCGGCGCCGCGCGCGGGAGCCGCGCGCCGACCCCGGCCCTGGCTGCGCCTGTCCCCGCTGCTGACGGCGCACGCGGCGCTGCGCGCCCTGCCCCCCGTGGACGCAGAGCCCAAACCTGCTGGTGGACTCGCACTGGCGCGTTAAGGTGCGACAGCGAGCACGCCGGTGGCGAGGGCGCGGGGGCGGCGAAGGCGCGGGGGCGGCGGGGCGCGGGGCGGCGCCGCCCTCCCCCGCGCCGGGCGCCGAGCGTCGGCCGCGCCCCCCCCGCTCGCGCGCGCGTGCATCAGGTGTCGGACTTCAACCTGTCGAAGCTCATGGAGGCCAACGCGGCGCACAGTGGCGGGAGCACCCTGGGGGCCATGAACCCCCGCTGGCTGGTGCGCGGGCGCGGCGCGGCGGGCGCGGCGCGGCGGGAGCGGCGCGGCGCGGCGGGAGAGGGAGGGGAGGCCTGTGAGGCTGCGGGGGCCCCCCGGCGGGCGCGCTGGCCGCGCTCGCCCCTGCTTCGGCGGCGGCAGGCAGGCGCCGACGGTCGCTCACGCCCCTGTGCTGCCGCCGCGCGCAGGCTCCGGAGCTGCTGCAGGGGGAGCGTGCCACCGCGGCCAGCGACGTCTATGCCTTTGGTGCGCGAGGGAGGGAGGGGCGCGCAGTGCTGCCAGCGCTGCGAAGAGCAAGGGCCCGGCGCCAGAGCTCGCGCCCGCGGCGCGGGAGGCCCGCCGCCGCCGCCGGGCCCGCGCGCCCCGCCGCCCTCACCGCAGCCTCGGCTCCCCTTCCCAGGCGTGGTCATGTGGGAGCTGCTGGTGTGGGAGCTGCCCTGGGAGAACCAAAACCCCTGGCAGCTGGTGAGCCTCATCGTCAACGGCGGGCGGCTGCCCATCCCGCCGCGGCACGACCTCCCCGGCCCCGATGCCCAGACCTTTGCCGGTGAGGCCGGCCGGCGTGGGCCTGGCCGAACGCTGGGCCCCGCGCCGCCGCCTCCCGCGCCGTGCGCCCACTCGCCCCCGACGCCGCGTCCCCGCCCTCCCATCTTCCCCCGACGCCACGTCCCCGCCCTCCCGTCTTCCCTGCCCCTCTTCCCCCCCAGGCCTCGACGGCTACATCGCGCTGCTCAAGCGCTGCTGGGCGCAGAATGAGCTGGACCGCCCATCCTTTGGCGAGATCATCCCCCAGCTGCGCCGCCTGCTGGAGGGCAGCGTGACCGAGGGGCTGGCGAACAAGGCAGGAGGCGCGGGGTCGCGCGGCAGTTCCGCCTCGCCCTCCGGCTCGCCGCCCGGCCACAGCAGCGCGGCGTCGAGCGCCGCCGCGGCCTCGGGCGGCGGCGCCGCCGCCGCCGGGTCGGGCGCATCGGTGCCCGGGCCGGCCACGCCCTTGCCCGGCGAGTTGGCGAGCGCCCTCAGCCCCGAGGCCTCGGCCGCGGCGGCGGCGCAGTCGCCGGCGCAGGCGGCGCCCGCGGCGGCGCGGCAGGCGCAGCAGCACGAGGTGTCGCCGGCGCGGCAGGCGCAGCAGGCGGGCGAGGAGCCGCGCGTGCTTAGGACCACCAGCGAAGCCTGGGCTGCCATATTTGGCGGCAAGGGCTGAGGCTCCGCCAGGATTAGCATCGCTAAATTGCAAGGATTGAATGTTGTGTCGTCGCAGTTTGGGCAGCCAGCCTAGGATCGCAGCACTGCCGTCGTACTTTGATTATTTCCCCTCCGGGCCTGCCACCTGAGCCACGCCTGGAGGGATGCTAAGTTTGTGTGCTCTGGTGCGCTGTAATGGGTCCAGTGGCCGTCGCCGTGCGCAGCGCGGCCTCTATAGCAGCTGCCAGCTCCTCCCTGGCCCTGCCGCCGCAGGGCCGCCTCATGCCGCGGCGCTGCCTCCCATCGCCACCTACCTACTCGTCTCGCTGCCCCGTGCACCCACCGCGTGGCAGAAGCCCTGGACGCCCGGCACACGAACAAGTGAGAGCGCAGGTGGTCAGAAGCGGGCGAGCGGCCGCCTTGGGAGTGACAGCGGAGGGAAGGGAGGGGGGTAGCGTGCATGTATATTGCAAAGACACTGGTAGAGGGATGCTAGAACTGCATGCTCGAGTGCGCTGTAAAATGGTGGCAGTGGGGTCTGGAGGCAGAGAGGCGGGGCGGGCGGCGGGGTGGCCCGCGACGTTTAGAGACAAGCTTTCATCTTGTGCCACCGAGTGCCAAGCTCTCTCCGTTCCTGTCTGCCACTGCCTTTTGTGTGTTTCCTCCTAGGGAGCCGATCAGTCTCCAACACGCGCTCGATGCGCGTGGGCGGCCACATACACCACACCAGTTTCGGGTGAGCGCATGGGAGAGACCGGTTAAGTGGGGAGCTTTTCAGTTGCCAAGTTGGCGCCCGCCAAGCCCGCCTCGGCTGCGCCGCCGCCCACCGCCTGCCCGCCGGTCCCCCCAGCACAACTGCGTGCAGGGCAAGGGCCCGCCGCGTCGGCGCTGCGCTCACCATCCTCGCCACCATGCAATCCAGCCAGGTCTCCCCGTCCTCGCCTCGCCCAGAGGCCCCGCGGCGCTCTGCATTCGCAGCCTGCGCCAGGCGCGCGAGCGCCGGCGCACGCGGCGCGCTGCCGCAGCGCGCCCGTGGGATGCTGCACCTGCTGGGCTGGGAGGGCCGCGCCGAAGAGCACCATCATGCGCACCCGCCCGCGCTCGTGTTCTCCCCTCCCTGTACAGGCCCGACATTGTCAACAGGATACGCGTGAGTTACGATGATGTGGGCGGCTGGCCCGCGCCTGGCAAGCTGCCAGTTGTCTACAGGCGAGGAGGCGGTGGCGTTCCGAGTGCACACACATCACTGAGTTACGCCAGCCGCAGCCGCCAAGCGGCCGCAGGCTGCCCTGCTGCGCCGCCACCCCGAGCGGAGGGGGGGGCTGCCCCGCTGCGCCGCCGCCCCGAGCGGGGGGGGCTGCCCCGCACGCTTGCCGACAGACGCCTGCGAACTCTGCTGCGCCGCGCGCAGCCCCGCCTACAACATCCGCTTCTGGGGCATCGAGAACCTGCACCCCTTTGACAGTGAGCCCTGAGCCAGCGCCCAGCGCGCCCATTCTGCTGCGCCTTGCTGGCGCCAGCACACCATGCGCCACTCCCGTCCCCCCTCCCCGCGCCCGCCCGCGCGGCTTCGATCAACCCAACCGCATTCATTCCAATCGCTCTGCAGGCAAGAAGTTCCAGCACATTGTGCGGCTGCTGGAGCGCGACGGCGTGCTGGCGGCGCGCCAGCTGGCGGAGCCTGCGCTGGCCAGCCAGCAGATTCTGGCAGACGTGCACACCCAAGCATACCTCGACAAGCTCAACACCAGCTCCCTGGCGGTTGCGTGGGTGAGCACCAGGGCGATAGGCGGCAAAGGCAGCGGCAAGGGGCTGCGGGACGCCCGCCAGGTGTCTGCCACGCAGGGCGCCATCGGGGCGCCGCCCCAGCGCAGGGTCTGCGCGCGCAGGCTGTTCGCCGCCTCGCCGAATCCTCCTTGCCTCAAACGCGCCGCGCAGGTCTGCGAGCTGCCCGTGCTCGCCTTCCTGCCCAGCTTTGTCACGCGGCGCAAGGTGCTGCACCCCATGGCCACAATGGCGGGTGAGCGGTGCAGCCCCCGCGCGATCGTGAATGCCCTGCCGTTCGCTGGGGCGCACCGACCGCTGGGGCGCGGTGAACCTGGCCACTGCTGTGGGCTGCTCCTCCTGCCGCAGCCGGCACCATGCTGGCCGCCGCACTGGCGATGGAGCATGGCTGGGCCATCAACCTCGGCGGCGGCATGCACCACGCCTCGCACGACAAGGCGAGAGCGGCGCTGCGCACGGCACGTCGCCGCGGCTGCAGCCCTGCGCCTGAGCGGCGGGGCTGTGCCGCTGCTGCAGGGGGGAGGCTGGTGCACCTATGCCGACCCCTACCTGGCGATTCGTCGCCTGCGCGAGGCGTCTGGAGGGCTGGTCAAGCGCGTGCTGGTGGTGGACCTCGACGTTCACCAGGCGAGCCTCGCACGCAGCTCTGTTGCGCAGGCAGCAGCAGGGCTGCACGAGCGTCCAAGCGCGGGGAGCGGACTGCGCGAGCCGACGCCGGCGGCCGCCGGCCCAGGCGCGCCGCCGCTGCCGCCGCGCCCAGGCGCACCCCTCGCGCCCGCCGCAGGGCAACGGGATAGAGCGCTGCAAGCTGCACTTTCAGGACCAGGACGTGCGCATCGTCGATGTTTACAATGCAGAAGTGTACCCCTTTGACACAACTGCCAAACAGGCGAGGCCCCGCGCAGGCCTAGGCCGCCCCGCGTGTGCCGCGCCCCACGCGTGCCTCCTGCTTGCTCCGCGTGTGTTGCGCTGCCCCAGCCCGGCTGGGGGGCTCACCCCTCAGTGAAGCAGCCCTGGCCTGCTGGTGGAGCGTCGCTGCCGTCCCGCCGCCGCCCCTGCGCAGGGAATAGACGTGCGGCGGGAGCTGGGCTGCGGCACCGGGGACGAGGCGTACCTGGAGGCGGTGGAGGGCGCGCTGCGGCAGGCGTTTGAGGGCCAGCCGCGGTTCGACCTCCTGCTGTATAACGCCGGCACCGACGTCCTCGAGGGTGGGTCGACGGTGGGTCGAGGGTGGGTCGGTGTTTGGGGTGACACCAGAGGCGCCTGCCAGAGCCGCTGCCTGCCAGAGGCGCAGGTGCAGGCAGGTTCAAGGGAGCTGCGGCAGGGGTGGACGGCGGCGGCAGCTTTCAGCTCTTGCAGCTCGGCCTGCCCCACTGTCGCCTCCCCGCGCCCACCCTCTTGCCGCGCCTCTTCCTCCCCCCGTCTCCGCCCCCCGTCCCCTCCCCCCGTCCCCTCTCCGCACCGCCGCCGCAGGCGACCCCCTCGGCCGCCTGCGCGTGAGCACCGAGGGTGTGCGCCGGCGCGACGAGCTGGTGTGGGCTGCCGCGCTGGAGCACGGCACGCCCATCGTCCAGGTGCTCAGCGGTGGGTACACGCGGGCGTCCACCCCATGCATCGCCGCCTCCATCGCCAGCCTCTTCCGGCGGTTTGGCCTGGGGGCGGCGGCGGCGGCGGGGGCAGGGGGCGGAGTGTGAGGCGGCGGCGCTCTGCCATGCTGGTGCAAGTGTCTGCCGTGCCTGGAGCCTCACTTGCTGTTGGGCTGGTGTAAAGGGTTTGTGTTCGTTCTTTGCAGCAGGCTGCTGGATGGGCTGCTGCGCTGTGCGTGCTGGGTTGGGTAATCGCGGCGGCTGCATGTGGTGATCCATGCACAACCCTTCCCCTTCTGGGCGCTTTCATCACATGTATGTCTTCCCTTCTAGTTGCTGCTGCTATCGCAGTCTTAGCGCTGGTCTGCGCTCACATCTTGTTGAAGTCACATCCCGCTTCGCCTCCCGGCGATTTCAGCCTCCCGGCGATGTCTGCGACCTTACGGCTGCCAACTCTCTTCGCAGCGCACGGCGGTGGCCCGATGCCGCTCCTGGGCGACCCAAACCATGCTGGTTTGACACGCTGGTTCAAGGCCTGGCCGAAATCGCTTCCCCCAAACAGCTTGAAGGCGATTGCAGTCGTCTCGGCGCACTGGGAGGTGAGGGGGAGCACTGGGAGGTCTGGACCACTGCGCCAGCGATGCGGGCGGCGACGGGGTGAGGGCACCCTGCGGCCGCGGCTGTAGCAGCGCTCAACTGCTAGGTCGGCCTCACAGGCAGCGCATGAGGCGCAAGGGGCAAGGGGCAGCACCATGTGCAAGGCGGTGCGAGCTGGCCTGCACCGCGCCGTGCCATTGCAGGAGCCGGTGGCTACGGTGACCTCTCATCCTAAACCCAGCCTCATCTATGACTATTACGGGTGAGCGAGGGGAAGGGGATGCGCATGGCCCCACAGTGCGACGTGGGGGCGGCGCCGCACCATCACTCACCGGCGCGCCCCAGCGGTCGGCGGGTGCCGCCGAGGCTTGCTGCGCCCGCGGCGCCGCGCTGCTGCCGCTTCCTCTGGGGGCCCCCCTTTCCCTCCCAACACACACACACACACACCTCCCACACACATTGTGCACCCCACCCCCCACCCCCCACTCCCCGCAGCTTCCCCAAGGAGTCGTATTCAATAAAGGCGCGGTGCCTCAGGCTGCCTGGGCGGCTGGCGCGCGCAACCCGCTGAGAAACCCAAAGACCCACTGGGGCCAAGCTGGGTGCCTTCCCATCAGCGCCCCCC
>PCFQ01000006.1:183295-202719 GCA_003063905.1 Chlorella sp. A99 | reverse complement strand
GGGGAGGGGGGGGGGGGGGGGGGGGGGGGGGGAAGGCGGCGACGGCAGCGGCTGGCACGCGCGCGGGAGGAGGCGCGGAGGCAGAGGCACGCGAGCGCGCCCGCTCGCCGCCCCGCTGCCCTGCGCCCCCCGCGCACCGCGCCGCCGCGGGCGCGCCCCGGCCTGCCCCTCACCTGTGCGGGACGCGCATGGGGTCCTCCCCCGCCAGCGTGTACTCACGCACGTACTCGCCTTCAGAGGTGTACTGCACCACGCGCGCATTGCAGTAGCCGTCGGCCACATAGATGGCGCCATCGCGGCCCACCGCCACCTGCGCTGGCACGGGCGGCGGGCGCGCGGGGGGTGGGGAAGGGCAGGGCACGCCGGCTGGGGCGCGGAGGCGCGGCGGCCCGCCCCGCACGGCAGCAGGGCCAGGCCAAAACGCGCGCGGCAGCGGTACGCGCGCGTCCCGACTGCTCCGTCCGCCGCGCCACGCCCGGCGGACGCGCCTGGGTGGGCTTGCACAGCGTGTCGCGGCCTCCGCCGGGCGTCAGCTTCTGCCCCAGCTCCATGAGACGCTTGCCCTTCTGGTCGTACTTGATTGCCTGGTGCAGGCCCACGTCTGCGCGGGAGGAGGGGGCGACGCGACGGTGGGCGGACGCGACGGTGGGCGGACGCAGGCGCGCGCGGGGCGCGGCGCGGCGCGCGGCCGTCGCCAAACCGCCCCAGCACGGCTGCCGCCCCGCCCTGCCCAGCAGCGCTGCCGGCTCGCGGCACCCGGGTGCCCACCTGTGACCCAGAGGTTGCCTTCCCAGTCGATCGTGATCATGTGCGGCAGGTAGTGCTCTCCGGCCGCCCAGGCCTGCAGCAGCCGCCCGCTGTCCTGCTCCAGCTGCGGCGCAGCAGGGAGGAGCCGGGGCGGCCGCGGCGGGCGCGGGCGATCGCGGGCCGGTGCGCGGCGCGCAGGGCAGGCGGACAGCGCAGGAGCGTGGGCAGGCCACCCGCGGCAGCGCCAAGCATGCAGGCCGGTGCCCGCACTGACTGTGCCCGCCTGGGTGCCACCTCCCTCCCCTGGCTGCCGCCGCGCCGCCGCGGCCCCACCTGCAGCACCGTCGGCCCCGCGATGGGCTCAGTGTCGGTCGGGCGGTTGTCGGCATCGAAGCTCTCCACCCTCCAGGTGCGTTCGCCACGGTGCAGCACCCAGACGCTGCGCGGCGCACCGGGTCTGGGTGGGTCGCTGGCCAGGGCGGTGGCCACGCCCGAGACCTGGCCCACGGGCGTGCGCGGGCCGCCCGGCGCGCCGGCCTCGGCCGGCGGCCGCCAGGCCGCGGCCTCGGGGAGCAGGCGGCTGGAGGCCGAGGCGCCGCCGGGGCCGTCGAGCTGGATCCACTCGTGGTTGTCCACGCACCTGCGGAGGGGGGTCGCGCAGGGGGAGGGGCGGGGGGGCTTGGAGGGGTGGGGGTGGGGTGGGGGTGGGGGTAGGGGTGGGGGGGGCCTTTTCGCACCCCGCGCCGCGCCACGCCTCTCCTCCCGCGCACTCCTCGCCCTGCACCCCAACTCTTTCTGCGCCCAGCGGCGCACCACATGAAGAAGGGGAGCTGGCCGTAGACCATGAGGTACATGTTGCACATCTCGTTCTTGCTCGTGTGCCCCGCGCTGACGGCCGCTCCCTGCGGCGCGCGGAGGGCGGGGGCCACAGGACTCGGGAGGCGCGGCGGCGCACGGGGCGCACCAGGCCTGCGCGACTGCCGTCCCTGCGCTTCCAGGCGCGACGTCGCGCACAGACACGCGCGCGCGCAGGCGGTCCCGACCCGCCGCCCCCGTCCCCACCTCCCGCCCCACCTCTTTCTCGCTGTTGAACTTGCAGGCCATCTGGAGGCGGTCGCCGGGGAGGAAAGTCGCCACGGGGGTGATGGGGTAGAAGCCCTGGGAGGGGGAGGGCAGAGGAGGGCGGCGCAGCGTCAGGCGGCAGGCCCGGCGGCGCGGCGGCGCGGGAAGGGGCGGCGCCGCGAGCGCCGCGGTGCGCGCCAAGCCGCCAAGGCTCGCTAGACTGCCGCAGGGGCGCCGCGCCTGCGGCTTCTGCGGGTCTTGGCTCGCCACGTCGTGGGCGTTTACAGTGGCGTTGGTCTTCTGCAGGTAGACGACCCTGTGGGGGCCAGGCGCGGGTGGGGGCGTGAGCGCCCGGCGGCCGTGCCGCGGGGCACGCGAGCTGGGTGCAAGGCGGGGGTCGCCGGCGCTGAGCGGCCGCGCAGGGCGGCGGCTCCCCGAGTGTGAGGCCCCGCCCCCCGCGCGCCGCCCACCTGCCCATCCAGTGCGTGTGAATGCGGAAGCCAAAGCCGTGCAACGCTTCGAAGCCCGAGTAGCAGCAGGCGTTGGGGACGACGTACGAGGGCAGGCCGGGGGGGATGGTGAAGGACGCGGCGTAGGCGACCATGCCCGCAGACATGGGCACGGGCTGCGGGGGCAGAGCGGGCACGGGGCGCCGGGGAGTCGGCGCGGGCGGTTCTGTGCCGAGAGAGTGGACGCGGGTGCCGGGGGTCGGCCTGGCTGGGTCGGCCCGGCCGGGGAGGCAGCGGCGCCCGCACGCGGCGCGCCTGCGGCGTGAGCCGGAGCCTGACGCCCGAGCGGTCGCCCTTGGGCCGCGGGTCCAGGTAGTGGATCTGCAGAGCGTCAAGCGTGGGGGTGGGGGTCAGGCGGCTGTCGGGAGTGGAGCGGTGCACCGCAGCAGTGGGGCAGGCACGGCCCCGAGGGAAAAAGGCAGCGGCTGTCGGCAGCCCAGGCTCGCCTCGCGCATGCCCAAGCACCGGCACGGGCGCAACAGCACCTCCGCCCCGCAAGCAGCGCCCACGCAGACGCAAACGCTGGTGTGGGCACAAGCAGCTCTGGCGCGGCGCGCCTGCAGGACGAGCGTCTTGATCGCGGTGTTGCGGCCGACCGAGAAGCCGACGCCGGGGGGTAGGCGGCTGGCCGGCGCGTTCTTGCCCCAGCCATATAGCACCGACTCGCTGCCGCTGCCACAGGCGGAGGCCATGCGGCAGTTCCAGACCTTGTCAGTGGAGGCGGGCGACTTGCAGCCTGGGGCACCCAAGAGGAGGGCGTGTGCGTGGGCGGGGGGCGGGGGTGACGAGGCGGCGGCAGCGGGAGCGGCGGCAAGCCGCCGTGGAGCTGGACCGGCAGAGAGTGCGCCACCTGCCGCGTGCGCTTGCTTCGCACGCGCCCGGGCCCCACCCGCTCGTGCCGCCGGCCCCAGCGCCTCCCTGCCAGTCCCAGCCAGCGCACCAAAGAGGAGCATGTGGTGCACCACCTCCTGGCGCGACAGCGGGTCCACGCCGACCAGCTTGAGCGAGCGGCGATCGGGAAGCTGCACCGAGGTGCAGAGGTACGCGTCGCGCTCGTTGGAGGCGAAGGGCGGCAGCCGCGCCTCGAGCTCAAACTCGCCGGCGGCGGCGGCCAGCGCCGGCGCCGGCGCCGGCGCCGCGCCGGCCTCTTTGGTTGCTGGCGTCTTTGCGCTTGCGCCTGCCGCCGGCGTCGACGCGCCCGCATCTATGGTCGCCACATCGTCGGCGGCATCTGCGTCAGACGATGCCGCCGGCTCTTCCTCTGCAGTTGCTGTGTCCCAGTCTTCTTGGGCGGCGGCCAGGGCTGGGCGCGCCAGCAGCAGCAGCAGGACGACAGCAAGTGCCGGCTGACGCGACGGTGCTTGCCGTCGCCGCACCCCTGTGCCGCGAAGGCTGCCCCTCATCGCGCGCCTGCCTGGTGCCCTCTGTTGCGTTCACGCAGCTCTAATATTGGAAGCTTGCCCGTTTGCTAGGACTAGGTGCCTAGTGCTTGAAACCCAATGTGCCGCCCCGCTCTGGTGCGGTTCTGATCAAAACGCCGTGCTTTCGATTGGACGCATAGGAGCCAAGCGAAAAGGCCCCCAAGGTTTCTTGGTCGCTATCTCTCCGGCTTTTCTCTGCCCCTCGATGTGCTGGTGCAAGTTTGCCCTACCACAGGCAAATCGAATGAAGCGTGGCGGGGCAATTGATCAAGGCCTTCATGAAGGTGCCGGCTCGCCTCCTGGCTCGTTGCAGCACCCCAGCGGGTGCTGCTGGGGTGAGGGGGTGGAGCGCGAAGGGGGCTGCTGGAGGAGCAGGCGGTCTGCTGCGGTGGGTGGGCGGGCGGGCGGGTGTCCCACCCAGCCCCGACTTGGACGCCCACGGCGGCCATCCGGATGCTGGGCCGGGCAAGCCTGTGCTGGGCTAGCACTGCTGTGTCGTTTGGGGAGAGGGCGCCAGCTCAAACGCCACTCCCCTGCCGCCTCTGCCGCTGCCGTGCAGACCGCCGACGCTCATCCTGCTGCTCCCGCTGTTGCCATTTGTCTTGAGATCGTGAAATATTTGTCGCCCGCTATGGGTGGATAGTCTTCCATTGGAGACGGCGGCGGCGCGGCGCTCGGTTCTTTCGACTTTTCTCCCGCTGCGGCTCTGCTGCCCATGGGGGCCATTGCCTCTGCTCGTGCAGTAGCAGCCAGCTGGTGCATGTGCCGTGGCACTGCATGGGGGTGCTTAAGTGCTGGACGCAATGGCAAGTGCTCGCGGGCTGGACAGCTGATGGGCACCCGAGGCTGCCTGCCAGCCCCCTCGTGCTGCCCAGGGCAGCCCGTGAGCGCGAGGCACACCTACTGTCCACGGCCAAGGCCGCACAAGCCCACGCACACCCACACACCACCTCACCCTGCCTCTGCTTCTGCAGGCGGCCTGGCGTACAGCCTGACGTTCATGGCAGCAGCGGTGCCGCAGTGCGCCCAGGCGACGCGCTGGGGCGTCAGTCTGCCTGTGGGAGGGCAGGGCTGCGCGGCTGGGGAGGGCGGGTGACGGGTGGCGTTGCGCACCCTGCACCTCCCGCCTGCCCGCCTGCCGCGTGCTCGAGGCTTGAGTTTCTCCTCGAAGCTGTGCTCCACCCCCTTCAGCCAAGGGAAGCTCTGGGACGCAGCGGAGGGCGGTGAGCGCGCGAGCAGCGGCGGCAGTCAGAGAAGCGGCAGCGGCAGCAGAGCAGCGGCGGCGCACGCGGCGGCGCCTCGCCAGCTTGGCAGGCAGCCCCGTCTGCGCACTTTAGCCGATCTTGCGCATTGCAACGAGCCGGGTCGCACCTCGGAGACTGCTGCTGCTGATGTCAGTGCTGCTGCATGTGTGGAGCAGGCCCAGGCGCAAACCGCCTCCGGCGGCACCCCCACCCTCTGCCGCCCGACGGCCCGCCCTCTGCGCCGCCGCCTCCGACTGCCGGTCCCGAGCGGCTCCTCCCGCCCCGCGCACCCAGCACCGCCGAGTTGCATACAAGTCTTGATGGTGGGCCGTCACGGCGCTGCACCTCCTTCTTCTCTCCACACTCTCTCGCGGAAGGGAGGCAAGGAGAGGGGGGGTCGGGGTGAGGGGGTGAGGTCGGAAGGTGGTCGCGCCGCCCCGCCCCGCCGCCCCGTCGCCTCTGCCGCCCGACGCAGCAGCGCTGCGCCCGCTGGAGACTTCAGGAGGGTGCGCCAGCAAATCAGAGCGCGGAGAGGTGTGCCTCTCCAATTTCCCCCGAGCCCCCTCCTCCTTACCCTCCGCCTCCCCCCTCCCCATTCTATTCACACGTGCACCAGAAAAAAAATTCGACTCCATTTTGAGATACCGTGAACATCGCTTGAGTGGCTCGCAGCCCCAGCCCGGCCCCGCCCTTCTCTCGGGGAGCCGTCCTGGCATGGGAGGGCGCCTCGGAGGCCGCCTAACGCTTGACTGGGCCTGCGCGACGTTGCGGCGCGGGTGGGGCTCTCCCTTTCAGGCAGCGGTTGGCGGCGGCGGCGGTGGCGGCTGGTCCAGCGAGAAGGCCGAGCTGGCGGGCGGCGGCCGCGCCGATGGGGCGCCGGGCGCGGGTGATGTTGGCACGCCGGAGCGAGGCGACCCGAGCGTGGCGAGCATGGCGCAGCAGGACATCGTCGAGCAGATGGTGGGTGTGAGCCTGAACGGCGCCCGCGCGGCGCCCGGCCGCAGCCGCCCGCCAGCTTCCCCGCCGCCTCTGCCCACCCCGGAGGCCGCGCTTCTCCCCGTGCAGAGCTCCCTGCTGGCCGGCGGCAGCGGCATGGGCGTGCACTGGGCGGAGCAGCTCGAGCACGTGGGCAGCGTGCGGAGCCTGCCGCACCACCACGGCGCGGCGCCCCCCGCCAAGTCCATCCTGAAAAAGCGCTCCTCGCTGGGTGAGCAGCCCGGCACCTTTGCCAGCCAGCAGGCGGCGGTGGCGTTTGCGCACCCGCTGCAACCCGCCATGCAGCAGCAGCAGCAGCAGCAGCAGCAGCAGCAGCAGCAGCAGCAGCAGCAGCAGCAGCAGCAGGCGCAGGCGCAGGCGCAGCAGCGCCATCACCGGGTCGTGCTGCACATCCCGCCCCACTGCCGCCCGGGCGCGGGCGCCACGCCGCCCTCCGACCACCATGCCGGCCGCAAGCGCAGCCGCATGGCCGCCTGGAGCGACTGAGCGGGTGGCAGTAGCGCCGGTGCCCACGGCAGCAGAGTCGGCGCCGCCGCGGCGACAACAGCGGGGTGCCACCGTAGCGAGGCGCACCAGCAGGGTACATGCCCCTACTGCCGCCTTTCATGCCAGAGAAAAGCAAAGCAAAAAAACGCTACCTGTCACTTTCATTCAGCCCTCTGTTTGCGTGTTGAGACTTCCTAGCTAACTCCTTTCCCGCGCCGATCCGTTGGTGGTGCCTCCCCACCAGCAGCAGGGATGCTGCTCCTCCCCTCCACTCCTAGCTGCTCCTCCCCTCTCCCCTGCTCCTCTCGCTGCTGCTCGCACCGCTGCTGGGGCCCCGTCTCGGCCTCCTTACCTCGACGCTTCTCACGTGAGCGGCTCATTTCGCTCTTCCTTGTGAATCCCCCCCTGCCACTGCGGTTTGACTTTGACCCATGAGCTCGATAGCTGCCTCTGACGCCAGAGAGATGATAGACGACGGTAACACGAGAGAAGTGGACGCTCAGATCGGGAAACCAGAGGCAGAGGGTGGAGCAGGGGCGCCCGGGGCGGTCAGCGGGCGGCGAGGCTGGAAGCGCGTCCAGCAGTGGCAGCCACCACGATTGATTCTGGCTGATAATTGTGCATCACGGCGATTGTGCGGCGTGGCTTTGATTGCTGCATTCGCGGAGGCCACAGATGGCCACAGGCGCTCTGCCTGGACAGCCCACTGAGGCCGCTCTGCGCCAACTGCAGGTGCGCTGGTATCGGCCGAGGGCGATCCGACATCAGATCAGTCTGCATGACGTGCTGGACTCACCGCACTCGCTTCCAGGCCCTCCCCGCAATGCGCAACCATGACGCAGGATGGCCTAGTGTCGGCGAAGGCTGCCGTGCCTGGGCTGAAGCTGCAGCGGACGCCGGCCACCGCCGCCGGCGCCCCGTTCCCCATCCGCCTGGCAGGTGTCGTCGAGGCGCCACCAGAGGCAGGGCGCTATGACGTGCAGCAGCTGCCGCTGGCCGTCACGCTGCACGAGGGCGTGGTGGCAGGCGGTGCGTCGGGCGCCCTGGCGGCCGCGGTTGAGGTGGCTGTCACTGGCGACGAGCTGCCTGCAGCGCTGCGGGCGGCCATTGCAGCGCGGCTGCACGCCATGTGGCTGGCACAAGGCCCAGGTGCGGAGGCGAGGGAGCCGTGAGGGCCGCAGCAGCTGCCCGCCTTCTGCGGCCACCTCGCGTGCGCCGTGCTCCTTGCCTGCCCCTGCTGCGCCTCATGCGCGCATTCCCTCCCGCCCCGCAGCCCCTGGCCGGCTGCTCCTGGTGTCCATTTGGCAAGCGGCGCGCGCACGCTTTGGCGAGCTGCTGTCCCTGCTGCCCCAGCTGCTGGAGCCGTATGAAGGGTCAGACGTGGCAGGGCGCACGGTGCGGCGCTATGCGATCCTGCACGCGGCCCAGGACAGCACTTTGGAAAAGGACGAGAGGGAGAGTGAGGGCAGGGCTGAGCGCGAGCCGCAGCAGCAGGCAGGGGCCACGGTGCGGAGCGGGCCAGCCATCCAGCCGCCCCAGCCACCCCAGCAGCAGCAGCACGGGGAGCAGTGGCAGACCCTGCCCCTGCAGCAGCCCCCGCAGGAGGGCAGGCTGGATGCGGAGCGAGCAATGCAGGCACTGCCCCCCATCCTGGCGCGCGAGCTTGCGGGCGTGCAACAGCGCTACCGCGCAGGGTTTACGCTGCACGCGGCCACGCCGCCGCCCTTGGAGCCGGCGGCTGCCGCCGGTGATGCGGCCGCCGCGGCGCTGTCCACGCTTGCGCTGTCGGCCTCGCCCGGGCCCGCTCCTGCCCCTGCTGCTCAGCAGCTGCAGCAGCAGCAGCAGGAGTCGGAGCAGCAGGAGGCGGCGGCTTGCTGCAGCGTGCGCATCGTCCCCACCGACCCTGCCTGGGACCGGGCGGTTGCTGTCACCCTCTATTGCACGCTCTCTTGCCAGGTGCCTGCAGCATGCGGCGCCACGGCGCTCAAGCCCAGCAGCACTGGCGGGGCAGCTGGAGGCGGCGCAAGCAGCAGCGGGAGCGGAGATGCGCCACGCCCGGCCCTGGCGGCGAGTGTGAGCGTGGGCCGGCCTGCCTGGTGCGCTCCCCAGCAGGACGCAGAGGCTCCGGAGCCGTCGTGGCAGTGGGAGCAGCAGCGATCGCACCAGCCAGAGCGTCCGAACCACCGCTCGGCCTGCCCGCCGCCTGCACAGCTGGCAGAGCAGAGGGGCGGGCAGCAGGCGCGACGCCCGCGACAGCACCAGCAGCAGCAGGAGCTGCAGCTGACGCCGCTGGAAGCTGAAGTGTTTGATCGCTTGTTGGAGGGAACGGCCGTGAGTGCGGCTGCAGCAGCCACTCCTGCAGCAGGCAGGGGCCCGGCCGGCAGGGGACCCGTGCGGCAGGCACAGCGCCTCACGCCGCTGCTGTCTCTGCTACGCCATGTGGAAAACCATGCTGGACCCTTGGTGCAAGAGGCGCGGGAGGTTGCTGCCGAGGTGGCGGCGCGCCGTGCGGCAGCGGCCGCCGCACCTGCCGGCAGACTGGCCCCCGCCGACGAGGCGCACGCAGAAGGCGGCACGGCTGGTAGCGCCAGCAGCAGCAGCGGCAGCGCGAGCCAGTACTCTGATGACGGCGCCGGCGGCGGCTACAGCAGCGCCAGCAGCGACACAACGAGCAGCTGGGCTGGGAGCGGGGACGAGGGCGACGGCGACACGTGGGAGGGCGGCGCGGGCGGGGCTGCGGGCGAGGGCGTGGCAGGGGGCGCGGGGCACAGCGACGCGGTGCTGGCGGGCGGCACCGCACTTCAGTTGGGTGGGCTAGAACTCGAGGACTGCGATGCGCTGGAGATGCTCAGGCTCAACCTGCAGGTGAGACGAGGGCAGCTGAGGGCAGCATCTGAGAGCAGCATCTGAGGGCAGCATCTGAGACACACGAGTTCCAAGGTGGCCTCAGCCTCTGGCATGTGCATCTGGCACGCTGGCAGCATGGGAGCGCGTGCCAGGCCTCTGGCTGAGCGCCCCTGGCCCGGCGCCCCTCGCGCAGGCGCGCTGCTCGCGCTGCGGCGCCGCTGGCGACCTGACGTTTGCGACGGACGCGGTGGCGGCCCCCGTGCCTGCCAGCGCCCCCGGCAGCAGCCGCAACGGGGGCGTGCGCGGGGGCCAGCTGGAGGCGGCCGGCGAGTGCCCGGGCTGCCACCAAGCGTGGCACGTGGCCGTCGCGCCAAAGCTGGTCCACGAGCGCTCCAACACGCTGGCGCACCTCCGGGCCCGCGGCTGCGCACCTGCAGACATGCTGCCCTCGCTGCTGGCGGGGCAGTGTGGCCGGTGTTCCTCTGCCGCCGCCTTTCGCGCCGCCGCCATGGGCCGCTGGTGCGAGCGCACCTGCTCGCAGTGCCACACGCTAATGCGCTTCCAGTTCTCCTCGGTGCTCTTTGCGCCCCTGGGCGCGCCGCATTTGCTGCAGCGGCAGGGGCAGGCAGGGGCGGGGCAACAGCGGCGGCAGCAGCAGCCCGGCGGCGGCGGCGGCCGGCAGGCGCCGCTGGAGCCTGGCCAGCCGCTGCCCGACAACGGGACGTGCAGGCACTACCGCCACTCATACCGGTGTGTGCAGGGCCCGCGCCTGCGCCAGCTGCCTACTGCTCTGTTCCGGCCAGCTTGCTGCGGCTCCAGTCCTGTCCCACCTCCTTTCCCTGTCCACCTCTCTGCCGGGCTGCCACTCTCCTCTGCCCCCAGCTGGCTGCGTTTCCCCTGTTGCGGCAAGCGGTTCGCCTGCGACATGGTGAGCGCCGGCAGTGCCTGTCCTCCATGCTCTGCACGCCGCACTCTGCCCTGTGCCAGGGGTCAATTGAGCTGCCAGTGTAAGGTGTGACCGCGCGTGCAGTGCCACGAGGAGGGCACGGACCACGAGATGCAGTGGGCCACGAGGATGGTGAGGGCTGCTTGCATGGAGGGGCACGCTGGTGCTGGGGCATGCCTCCTGGTGCCGAGTGGCCCTGCCCAGCTGTCCCTCGCCCCACGCCTCCTGCTGTGACCTGCCTCCTGTCCCCACACCCATGCCCCAGGTCTGTGGGTTCTGCAGCGTGGAGCAGCCGCTGGACTCGCGGTGCCGCCGGTGCGGCAAGAAGCTCGCTGCCAGCGCCAGTGAGTGCTGTGCGCCAGTGAGTGCCGCACGTGCCTCTCAGCTCTGCCGCGCCACTTGCCGCTGCACCTGCCCTGCCAGCGCGCTGCACCGCCAGCATTGCCCCAACCCAACCCCAACCGCAGGCGCGCCCTCAGGCCGGACCACTCGGTTCTGGGAGGGAGGCAAGGCGCGTCTGGGGGGTCGGATCAGTAGGGGTAGCAGCCTGGCGGGGCGCGTGCGAGCGCCCCACTGCTGCCGCCCACCGGGCCCCGCTCCCTTTGTCCCCTACCTCCTCCGCAGGGCCAGCGCGACCCCTCCAAGCTGGACAGGAGGGACATTCACAGGCAAGTCGAGACAGGGTACTTTGCCCAGCCTCCTACCGCTGCTGTTCCCGACCGCCCACAACTTCGGGCCGGTCTCTCAGACGCACTCACTCCCACCGCGCATGCCGCATCTTGCCACCACAGGTACCGCAACTCCAAGTTCAAGACGCGCAGCAAGAAGAGCCGGCGGGTGGGCGCCGAGGGCAAGGAGCGGCGCGAGCGGCGGCAGCAGGGCTAGGCTCAGACGCGCACGGCCAGGCGCGCAGCACAGATGCTGCACAGACACTGCACGGCGCTGACAACCAGCAGGACAGCAGCATGAGGGTTTGTAAGAGCTGTCTCGATGCAAAATGCCCGTCTCAGGAATCGGGGCGGCAAGCCGACGCAGGCTTGCGCCGGTCCAGCGAGTCAGCACACTCTGTGGCTGCCTTGCGTGTCGCAGTTGTGCGCTCCTCCCAGCCGTTTCACGCTCGGTTGATCTCCATTTGAAGCTGTCCTCCCCGAAGCCACCTCCTCTATCACGCACACCTCCAGCCCTCGTCGACGGCCCTAAACCAGCCCACCTGCAGGACTCACGGCACGAACGCAAGCGATCAGCTGCGTCCGCCACTCACCCGTCGCCGCTAGCCCGCCAACCGCCTCCTGAGATGGCCGGCGCACAGCAACAGGGCCTGCTCACGCTCCCCGATGCCGTGCTTGAGAGCGCATTTGAAGCGCTGAGCATGCAGACAAGGTGGGCAGACGTGGTGGCAACGCACGGGCAGCGCCACGAGGCCCAACGGCCGGCACCTCCCTCGGCCACGCCCGTGTGCTGACCCCTCCCCCCTGCCCTGCGCGTGCGCCCGAGCCTCACCCCTCCCCCGCCCCTCCCTGGCACCAGGCTGACCGTGCTGCCGCTCGTGTGCCAGCGCTTCGCGGAGCTGTTGCGCCGCCCGAGCCGGCTGTGGGCAGCGGCAGGGCTGCACGACACCGATGGCCCTGGCTTCCCCGCCCGCCTGCGCTCCTTTTTGGTCTGGCTAAAGCCGCGGGCCCCTGCGCTTCGCCGGCTGGAGCTGTTGATATTGTATGATGAAGATTTTGTGGAAGACATCGGACAAGATGCGCTGGCCTGTGTGTTGCGCGAGCACCTGCCGGCCGTGCTGGCGCAGCCCGCCGCCCCCTTTGCCCTGCACATCAGGTGCGCGCGCGCGCTGCGCGAGGCGGCGGCGGCCCGGCGCCCGGCCTCGGGGCGGGGCCGCTGCCAGCACGCTGGGCGGCGCGTGCTTGCCCCAAGCCACCCCCAACCCAAGGGCTGCAGGAACCAATCCTCTGATGCTGTTTGCAGGTGGATCATCAAATTGGACGTGGGCCTGTTTCTGTGCGCGCCGTGCCCCCAGCTGCACCAGCTGTCGCTCATCTCCGACCGCATCATCGTGCCGGCCGGCCTGGCGCACCTGGCGCCCGCGCTGACGCGGCTCGAGCTGACGACCGACGACGTGGGCCCCGACCTGGGCACCCTGCCGCCCTCGCTGCGGCGCGTGCTGCTGAACCCCTCGCCCCACAGGGCCGTTCCTGCGCCTGTCCTCGCCCTGCCGCGGCTGGAGTATCTGGATGTTTCAGGCGCGCGCGCGCCGGCTGCGCCGCCCCTCCTCCCACGAACCGGCCCTTCCTGCCGCTGCCCCCCTGCTGCCTCCCAACCCCGCTGCCCCTCGAGCGCCCGCCTTGATGCGCGCTGCAGAGTCGCACCTGGACCCCGAGCCGTTTGGTAGCGTGCTGGCCTCGCTGACGGGCCTCACAGCGCTGGCGGTCGACCACTCATCGTGGCGCACGCTCCCGCCAAGCATCACGCTGCTGCAGCGACTGCGCCTGCTCTCGCTGCACGGCGCGCTGGATGGCGACGGGGCAGCAGCGCTGGACGAGGCAGCAGTAGGAGGCTGGGGGGAGGCCGGCGTGCCGCCGGGTCCAGCGCTGCAGACGCTGCAGGACAGCCTGGCGGCTCTGGCGTGCCTGCCGCGCCTGCGCGTGCTTTCCGTCAGCGACTGTTCGTTGCGCGGGCTGCCGCCCGCACTGGTGCAGGTGTCGCAGCTGAGGGTGAGAGGCGTGCTGGCATGGGGCTTGCTGTTGCGTGGCATCTGGCCCTCTGCCCCTGCGCGCCGTTCTGCCCCCGCGTTGTGGCGCTGAGGGCGCTGCTCGCGCGTGGCTGCTGCAGGTGCTGCACTCGGAGGGAAACCACTGGCGGCGCATGCCTGCGGGGCCATATCTCTCGCGCCTGCGGCTGGTTAGCTTGACATGGAGCGGGCTCTTCCACAGCTGCGATCTGCTGTGCAGCATGGCTCGCCTCACTACGCTGTGCATCTCTGACAGCATGCGTGTGGGGGAGTGGGGTCTCCCCGCCACCACGCCCGCCCAGGTGCGCGGCCAAGCTGGCTGCTTCCGCACCCCTCGGCGCCCGCCCGCCCCAGCGCCTCCCCAGCGCGCTTCTGCTGCGCCCGCCGCCCGCCGAGCGCCTGCCGCCGCAGGTGCTGGCGTGCGTGGGCGCGATGCCGGCGCTGGAGCGGGTGGTGGTGCTGGTCAGCAGGGGGCGGCAGCAGCAGCACGTCGAGGCGACAGGTGTGCTGGTGGGCCTGGCGCAGTGCAAGCCGGGCCTGGCAGTGGAGGTCCGGGCTAGCACCGCTTTCTTCGTCAACGACGCCGAGTGCACGGCCATCGCGTTGGCGGATGACTGATCTGGCGCGAGCGAGTGATGCGTGGTGGTGTGCCAGCGCGAGACCGACGGCGTCCGAGGGCGAGGCCGACGCCGCTCCTCGCGGCGGCGGCAGCTGCGGCGGTGACGGTGCCCTAGCAGGTGCAGAAAGCTCCAGCTCCTGCGAGCTGCTTGCGGAGAAGCAGAGAAGTGGCAAAGTGAAGTTGCGCCGGCGGCGATGTCATCATCACCCTTTGGGTGAACTTTGTGTGCTCGGCCCGAAGATCGTGTTTCACGGCCTGCTGGCATGGCATTTGCGCTGAAAGGGGGGGCGTTTGCCGAGCAGGCCAGGGACAGCACTGCGCTGTGCCCGACCAAGGCCCGATCAACCTGGGCCCCGTTGTTAGGTAGCTTCTGGCCGCCTGGCGCCGCGTCGTCCGCTCGGTGAGTTGCTGGGCCAGCAGTGCCCTGGCGCGGGCCCACCTGGGGCCCTCCCGGCCGCCGATGGCGCCTGGGGATGGCAGGAGGTGATTCGGGGCCTGCTGTGGCACGGCACTGTGACAGACGGACAGCATAGCCGGCCCCGCTGACTGCCTGGGGCGCCCTGGACCCTCTCAGAAATTAGGGGGTGCCGAGGGGCGGCAATTGACGGCCAGGGGGGGAGGGGATGCTCGGCAGGGGCTTCGGACCCCCCTTGGCCCCCAGTCTGGGCCCCCAGACCCTCCCCGCGCTTGCTGAGGCGTGCATCGAACGCAGTACACTGAGCGCACGGTCCCTGGCCCGCAGGAAGGAGTTGGCAGTGCCGAGGGAAGCCCGCACGCATGTGCTGACGGGCCGCGGCGGCACAGCAACGGCAGGGATGGCGCGGCAGGACGCCAAGGTCTTCATCGGGGGGCTGAGCTGGGAGACGACAGGTGCGTGGGGCCCGCGAGGAGGGGGAGAACGTGCGGACGCGCGTGCGGCCCCCACCCGACCGGCGCCCCGCCCCCTCTTGACCAGCTATCCGATTTCGCGCCCGCGCTCCGCGATCCGCGCAGACGAGAAGCTGCGGCGCTATTTCGAGAACTATGGGACGGTGCAGGGTGAGCGGCGGCGCGCGCAGATGTGATGGGCGCCACCCATCATCGGGCCCGCGCGCGCGCCCTTTGCTAGAGTCTGAGCAGCAGCCTGCCATGCTGCACCAGCGCGCGCTTGGATGCCCACTGTGCTAATCACCCATGCTGCGTGCGCCGCCGCCGCCGCAGAGGCGTTTGTGTCCTATGACCGCCACAGCGGCCGGCCGCGCGGCTTTGGGTTTGTCGTGTTTGCCGACCCCATCATCGCCGACAAGGTGCGCGCGGCTTTGCGCGGGGCGGGCGGCGGCGAGGGCACGGCAGGCACCTGCAGCAGGCTGCGGCAGCGCGCGGCCTGGCAGCAGCCAGCGAGCGGCGAGGCGCAAGGCGTGCGGAGCGCCGACCGCCGCCCGCCCCCGGCGCCCGCGCGCGCAGGTGTGCTCGCAGCAGCACACGATCGACCGGCGGGAGGTGGAGGCGAAGAAGGCGCTGCCCAAGGAGGAGAGCCCCGTGAGCAAGGACCAGCAGGCGGCGGCGAGCGGGCAGCGCACGAAAAAGGTGTTTGTGGGTGGGCTGGCAGCCAGCGTGGACGAGGCGACGTTCCGCGCCTACTTTGAGGATTTTGGGCAGGCGAGAGCACAGGTTTTGATTAGAAGTCTTGATTAGAAGCGATTCGTCGTTGCTGGTGCGGGCCGCATGGGCAGGCGGGGCGCCGCGGCGGAGCGGCGGGCGCGCGCCGCAGCTGCGCGCGGCGCCGCCTTGCCGACGCGCTCCCCCTCGGCGTCGCTCCCTGTCGCGACCGTCGCAGGTGGAGGATGCGGTCGTGATGTACGACCACGAGAACCGGCGGCCCCGCGGCTTTGGCTTCATCACCTTTGCAGAGGAGGAGGTGCGGGCAGCGCTCGCGCGCGGCGGCGGCGGCGGCGGGGGTGGCGGCGGGAGTGACGGCGGCGGCAGCGGCGGGGGCGGCGGCAGGAGCGCGGCGGCAGGAGCGCGGCGGAGGGGCGCCGGGGAGAGGGGCGGGGCGGGGGGACGGCGCAGCCGCGCCGCCGCGCCGCGCCGACGCCGCGCGCCGCGCCCCGCGCCTCGCCGCCCGCCGCCCCCAGGCCGTAGACCGCGTGTTTGCGCGGGGTGCGATCCAGTCTATCCACGAGAAGCAGATCGAGATCAAGCGGGCGGTGCCGCGCGACGCGATGCCTCCCAGCCCCCGCGCGCTCTACCGCCCGCCGCCGCCGCACGCGCAGGTGCGGGCGGGGGCCAGGCGGCCGGGGAGGCGAGGGGCTGGGGGCCTGCCGAGCCCGGGGGCACGCGCGGGCGGCGTGGCGGGGAGGGCTGGCAAGGCGGCGCGCTCGCGTCGGTTAGCGCGAGCGAGCAGGTGCTGACCAGCGGCCCGCGGCCCTGCGCTTGCCCCGCAGCAGCATCCCTTTGACCGCAGCCCCAGCGGCTGGGACCGAGGGCCGCCGCCGCCCTACAGCGGCCGCGGCTACCGCGGCGGCGGCGGCGGCTACGGGCCGCCGCCCCCGCACATGCACGGCGGCTACGGCCCGCGCGGCGGCGGCGGCGGCCACGGCCCCGGCGGCGTGCGCAGCCCGCAGGGGGTGGGCCCCGCGGGCGGCGGGCCGCCGCCCATCCTGTACTCGCCCCCCGCCGTAGTGACGGGCATCCCCGCCAGCATGGCGGGCACGCCCGAGGGCGCGGCCGCGATCGCCAGCGGCCTGCCCGTGGGCGCGGCCGCCGCGATGAGCACGCCGATGCAGGTGATGACCCCTTCGCCCCTGGCCATGACCGCGCCGCTGAGCAACCCGCCCGCTGGCCTGGCCGGCTTTGGCAGCCTCCAAAACGGCGCAGCGGCAGCGGCCGCCGCGGCCGCCGCGGCGGCCAACCAGCTCGGCTCGCCCGTCTCGGCGGCCGCGGCCTACAGCTTGGAGCAGGCGCAGCAGGCGGCGGCGGCGCAGGGGCTTGCCGACCTGCAAGCGCAGCAGGCGCAGGTGGCCAGCCTCAGCACCACGCTCGGCCAGCTGCAGCAGGCGCAGCAGGCGCAGGCGCAGGCGCAGCAGCAGGCGCAGGCGGCGGCCATCTGGAGCTGAGCGCCGCCGGCGGCCGCGCGCGCGCGCCTCAGGACCTGCCAACCGCGGACAGCACTCGAGGTAGACACCACCTGGACAGCAGTGCAGCAAGACGCCCTCTCCGTAGATTGTACCACCACCCCAGGAAGCGCCATCGCCTAGGCGGACCCCCCTCCGACCGACCGACCGACCTCCTCCCCCCCCTGCCTCCTCAGTCTGTGCGCCCGCGTTGTCGAGTGCCCGTGGCCGGCCCCCCTCCCCCTTGTCCGAATCCTTGGGCCGGCGCCGGGGCAGGCCCCCCGCCGCCATTGCGGCGGGGCGGCCGCGATGCCCCAGGCCGCTGCTTGCTCCCTCGGTTGCATGCGCGCACTTTCATTGGCCCGCTCTTTCTTCTCTTCTTCGCATTGTTGACTGCATTGTCAGTGGTAGCGTGCTCGTTTCTTAGATACGCTAGGGGTTTGGACCGCAACTAGGGTGCTGCTGCCCCTCCCTTTTCCCGCTCGCAACGCTCTCGCCCCGAAGCCCCCATCTGTCGATTGTCTCGCCATCGCATTGCTTCTGCTTGATGCAAACGCAGAGTGGTCGCCGTTTTTGAATGCCTATGCTTCCCAAGTTCGTTGCCACAGTGTTTCCCCACACCCCAACGTCTGTCCTCACGAGCGTAGTCTAGCACCCCTCTCTTAGGACTGAACGATCTCTGCAGATATGGTCCCGTGTGAACAGCACGCAAGCGCGTCAGCAAGGGCAGGGAGCGCGTCGGGCGTCAGCCTCCTGACGCCCTTGCGCGAGGGGGCACGCTGTGGACCGGGCGGCGTATTCGGCGGCACCTCTCGGCGGCACTGGCAGCAGAGGCACTAGCCTCATGCTGGACAGTGCCCCTATGAGCGCTGCATCCGCACATGCAGTCAATGGCGTCAATGGAGGTGGCGGTTTGTCCTGGCCGAGCGCCGAGCACAGGCGGGGGCAGGCGGGCGGTGGGCGGGCTTGAAGAGCGCGCCCTCATCGCTTCTCCTCGTTCATGTTTCCACTCTCTAGCGCTTCAGCACTGCCGCAGCACCCTGCAAAGAGCCTGAGCTCGTGGGAGCCGATGCTGAACCGGCTTTTCTCTGTTTGATCAATCAATCGTTGATCGGCACGCCGGGGGAGGAGCGCGACAACGGGCAGCTGCTGATCGCTGCGTAAGTCCCCTCGCCTTTCACCCCCCGATCGACGATGGAACAAGAGGTGGAGCTGGTCGAGGCGAGTGCAGAGGCGAGGCAAGAGATAGCAATCCCCTGCGCCCCTGCTGGCGCTGCCGCGGGGACGAGCACGTCCCTCGCTCGAGCTGCTGCTGCCAGCATTGCTGCCGCGAATCACTGCTCAGCACGCGCCCTCGCACGCCACCCCTGCCCGGCTGCTGCAGGGCGCGGGGACGGCCGTCACCGCCGCCACCGCGGCGCCCGTCACCGCGGCCCGCCTCGAGGACTGTGCCAGCGGCGCCAAGCACCAGCGCTGCGTGCCGGACGAGGTGGCGGCCGCCGCAGACGACCCCGAGTACCTCAAATACAGGGAGTTCACCGACATTCGGGAGCCCTACAGGTGCCGCTCGTGGGGACCGGGGGCAGCGGGAGGGCGCGCGGGGCGCCGGCCCTCGCCGCGCGGCGCGGCCCCCACCTGCCCCCGAGCGCGTCGACGCGCGCGTGCGCCCACACGCACCGTTGAGGCACGCGTGCACCCATGCGCGCGCGCTCGCGCGCCGATGCCGCGCCCGCGCGCGCAGGGTGCCGCTGGAGCTGCTGGTGGGGACCAAGCGCTACGTGGGCCCCCTGGCCGCCGAGAGCCCTCTGATCGTCTTCATCAACGCCAAGAGCGGCGGCCGCGTCGGTTCCAGCCTCATCTCCGTCCTCTTCCGCTCGCTGGGCCAGGCCCAAGTGGTGCGCGCGCTGCGCCGCCGCGCCGCGCCACCGCGCCCACCGCCGCGCCGCGGGGATGTAGCTCCCGCCGCGCCCGCCGGCGCGCCGCTGCGCCCGCCGCCGCGCCTCTCTGGCGCTCGGGCCGCGCCCTGAGCCGCCCCCGCCACGGCTCCCCGACCACCTGACCCCGGCCCCCCGCGAGCAGTTCGACGTGAGCGAGTCGCGGCCGGGGCCGGTGCTGGAGCGGCTGTGGGCCAACCTGCGGGAGCGCGAGGCGGCGGGCGACGCGGCGGCGGCCCACGTGCGCGCGCGCCTGCGCGTCCTGGTCGCGGGGGGCGACGGCACCATCACCTGGGTGCTGGGCACGATCCTGGGACTGGGGCTGGAGCCGCCGCCGCCGGTGGCGGTGATGCCGCTGGGCACGGGCAACGACCTGTCGCTGTCCTTTGGCTGGGGCAACTTCTTTCAGATGTCATGGATCCGCCCCGCGCAGGTGTGGGGTGGGGTGGGGTGGGGTGGGGTGGGGGTAGGGTGAGATGGGGGGAGGGGGTGTTGGTGGGGGGTGAGATGGGGGGGTTGGGGGGGTGTTGGTGGGAGGGAGCGGTTTGCGCGCGTGCGTGCGTGTGGGCGGACTGGGGCGCGCGCGCGGGGATGCGTGCGGTCGTTCGGTGGGGGGCGGCGGCGGCGGGCGCGCGGCCGCCGGCTCCGGGCGCCGCCGCCGGCCCTCCAGCCGCGTCGGGCGGCTGGCTGCCTCCCCAGGCGGCGGCCCGCCTGAAGCGCTTGCACCCCAGCTGCGATCGATCGCACGTCCCCCCCCCCCCCCCCCCCCCCCCCCCCCCCCCCCCCC
>PCFQ01000006.1:149966-165176 GCA_003063905.1 Chlorella sp. A99 | reverse complement strand
GGGGGGGGGGGGCAGCAGACCGCCGGCGCGCGGCAGGCAGGCAGGCAGGTGCAGCGGAGGGCGTGTGCCCTGCCCGGCTGCTGGGGCGCTGAGCGCGCGCAAGCGGCCTCCCCCTGCCGAGATCTGCCCGCCCGCCTGCCCCCCCCGCAGGTGCTGCTGGAGCTGGAGCAGAAGCAGATTGGCGTGGTGGGCGGCGCGTGGCACTAGGCGCGCTGGACGCGACGCCGCGGCGCTCTGCGTCGCAGGACTGCTGGCCAAACGTTGGGAGTGGCTGGCGGCTGCGACGCGCCGCCCGCGGCGACGCGAAACGAATGCACAGCGCATGAGCGCGGCGAGCGCGGCATGCTGACGCGACTGACGCGGCCCAGACGCGCCTTCGCTCCTTGAACACCAAACGTGAAGTTCCGTGTTGGTTGACTGTGCCGACGTGTGGTGTAGACTCATTGCACAGCCGCCCCCCCGGCAATTCTATTGCTCTGAATGTGCAGCGACACCCGCAGCCATGTGCACGGCACCGGCACCCAGCACGACGGACTGGCGGACGCGGGGCTGCCGCGCGCCGGCTCGGGAGCCCAGCACGCCGCGGCGCCCACCGAGGCTCAGCCGGAGTAGGACGCAATGCGGCCCCAGCTGCTGGCCGTGCCCCAAATGCCGCGGCGCAAGCACTCGAGCTGCAGCACCTGGGGGAGGGGGAGCGCGGCTGTGCCTCGGCGGGCGCGCGCGGCGCAGCGCAGGCGCAAGGTGGGGGCGGCAGCCTGGCGCAGGCGGGGCGGCGCCCAGGGAAGGGGCGGAGCGCAGGATGGGCTCCCGCGCAGCAGCCAAACCTGGCTGTGATCCACAAACAGATTGACGTCGTTGCCAAAGCACTGCACGTACCTGCGACAGGCCACCGCGCGGTCGAGCGCAGGCGCGGTCGGCGCGGCCGCGCCTGGGTGCATCCCAGCGCGCAGCTGGAGTGCAGGGCGGCGCCGACGCTGGCACACGCCCACCTGTGAATGTGTGGGCTCACCATGTGAAGACTCTAGGATCCGCCGCCTCGAACATGAGCTTTGAGGGGTCGATGGCATCCATGAAGGCAGCCACTACTTCGGTGCGCCAGCTGTCGACGTTCTCCGTGATCCCTGCTCGGCGCAGGGCAGCAAGTCGGCATATGCGCGGCGCCTGCCCTCCCACGCGCCTGCCCTCCCTGCCTCCCCCAGCAGCCCCCGCCGCGCACTCGTGCGCGCCCACCTTCGCTCTCCACCATAACGATCTCAGCGCCCGCCTCCAGGCAGCGCCGCGCCTTGCGCACCGCCCAGGCGGGGTCCAGCGTGCCGGCCGCCGCCAGCTCCGCCGCCGGCGCGTCGCCCCCCGCGCCCAGCTGGACGCCCACCTCCGGCTTGGGCTTGAGCCCGGCCGCCCGCACGTCCCTGACCAGCGCCACCAGGTCGTCCACCGGCAGCGTTACGAAGCCGGTGGACAGCTCCACAACGTCAAAACCCAGCGCCTTGCACTCGGCCAGGTACTGCTGCACTGCTCCTCGGCCCTGGCGGGCAGGAGACGGGAGCGGCGCGGGGCGGCGCGGAGCTCGTGTCAGTGCCCCTCGGAGCTGGAGCTGCGCCACAGCATGCAAAGGTTGAGTTTCGCCAGGGGCAGGGAGAGCGCGCCGCCTGCCTGCAAACTTGATGCCGTCCACTGCGTGGCCCACCCCCTCCAGCAGCTCCGACAGGTAGGTCGGCGTCACGCCTGCGGTTGGCGTTGCACAGTGATGCCGTCAGCCGCGGGCGTGCCGGCAAGGGGCAGCGCTCACTCACTCGAATAGTAGGAGGCCCTGATCTCGGTCAGCCCCTTGCTGCGCGGCTTGCCCCCCCGCCCGCTGTGGCGCACAAACCCAAACGGCAGGTCCTCGTCGCCGCCGCCGGGCGCGGCGTCGGCAGCTGCGGCGGCGCTGGCGTGCACCAGGCGCGCGGGCGGGCCGCCCGCAGGCGGCCCGGCTGGCGCCCGCAGAGCGCGGGCTGCCAGGCCCGAGGCGTGGCTCCGCAGCATTGTTGCTGAGAGCAAGGGTTTGCTACTGGCAACCGCCTGGCTAGCTATCTTACCTACACACTTGCAAAGAGAAGAGGAATGGAGCAGGAGACGACAGCAAACCAAGATCAAGCAACCAGCTACAGTACATCAGCCTGTGGAGTGTAGAGCAGAGCAGAGTGGAGCGAAACATGCATTCAAGACCAATTGAGCAAGGTTCCTGGCTCCGCAGGGACATGGGCACTCGAGGGGCGGCCAGCACCATCCGAAGCGTCGGCACCACTCCGCACGCGTGCAGCCGCAACAACAGCGCAGTGGCCCTCGCGCCGGCGGAGCAGCGCAGCCCTCACGCCCGCGCCGGCGCAGCGGAGGCATCGTCGTACAGCGGCTCAAAGGGGAGGTGGGCCGGGCGCTGGAGCCAGTTCTGCGGCGACCACGCGACGTCCGGCGCGGTTTCGACAAAGTGCAAGGTGTACGCGTGGCGGCTGGCGGGCGAGGTGTTGGCCTTGCTGGAGTGCACGTTGGCGCCGTGGAGCAGCACGGCGGTGCCGGCCTTGACCTGGGGAGGGGAATGTGATGGGGCGGGGGACCAGGCGCTCAGCGTGCTGCGGAGCCCTCCGCCCGCCCCACCCTGCCTGCTCCCCGCTGCTCTGCATGCATCTGCCTGCTCCCCGCCGCTCCGCCCGCCTCGCGCTCACCTCCACTGGCACAAAGGCGGCCTCGTCAAACGCCGGCATGTCGCCGGCGCCGGGCGCCGCCGCGCCGACCCAGCCGCGCCCCTCGTCAAAGGCCACCGAGTCGTCGGCGCCGCGCACGAAGAGGCGGTAGATCCCGGCCTCGTGGCTGCGCGGCAGCGCCCAGAGGCAGCCGTTGTCGCGGCTCGCGTCCTCCAGCGCCAGCCAGAGCCCCGTGCAGGTGGGGGGGTCGGTGTAGAGGAAGGAGCTGTCCTGGTGCGGCACGACCTCGCCCCCCACAAACGGCTGCGCGCGTGGGCGCACGTGTGTGTGGGGAGGCGTCAGCACACGCAGGCCGCACTGCGGCGGCGCGCGGCGCGAGCAAGCCTCCCCTGGCGCCCAAACGCGCGACCTGTTTTTAAGGCCTGGGATCACCGCTTGCGACCAACCTAAGCAAACACAAGATCAGCACATCACATGGATGCCTGCTCACCTGCTTGAATATGATCATGCTCTGCACCGGCGCCGGGCGCCGGTAGCCCAGGTCCGCCAGCAGCTCGGCCACCTTGGCCGACCGGCTCCACTCCTGCGGAGGGCGCGGCGAGCGGCGGCGGGGCAGCGGGGCAGCGGGGCGCGAGTCGGGGACGGCCGTCGCGCCGCGCCGGCGGCGGCCTCCGGCACCCAGCAGCCCGGACAGCTGCCGCGGCGCTCGCGGTGGGCCGCCAGCCGGCGGCACGGCCGCGCCACCTGTCCCGGCGCACCCTGCACACGGGGTCGATGTCGTGCTGCGCGTGCCCAATCTTGTTGATGGCCTGCGGTGTGAGGATGGTGAGATCCACTCGGCACCAACGGCAGACGATGGCTGCGGCAGGCGAGGTGCCAGCGCACTTGCTGAGCCGGACGCTGGGGCGCAGGCAGGCGCCCCAGCGCCGCGGGCGCCGGGCCGCCCCGCGGCCCCGCCCCCGAGCGCTCGCCTGCTCCTTGGGCTTGACCAGGCGGCCGTCCTGGATCGCATCCTCCTCCCTGCGTGGTCCGGCGCAAGCGCTGCTGTGGACGGGTGCCCGACCGTTCCACCTCCCCTCTCCCCCCGCCAGCCCCCGCGGCCTGCCAGCTCAAACAGCTCAAATGCCCCACCAACGAGAAGCTCGGCCACCCCGCCAACCAGAAGAAGTCGATGGTGCTGGCCGAGTCGAGGAACTGACGGTCGGTTTTGCGCTGCTGGTCGCGGGTGGAGAAGATTGATTGGCTAGAGGCGGGGTCGAAGGCGGCCACCAGCTCCCGGATGCGCGCCTGCAGCCGCTCCACCTCGACGGGGCTGGCAAAATCCGGCAGGACGAGGAAGCCTGCAAGGCAAGGTTGTCAGGTTGGGCCGCGACGTGGCGACGGAGGGCGCCACGGGCACCCGCCGCCGGCACGCGCACCCGCCGAGTTGAACTCTTTCAGCTGCTGCGGAGACAGTCTCGCTGTTGCGGCTGCTCGCAAGCGAGCTCTGGGCCTGGGGCGTGAGTGCGCTGTTCGCACGAGGCTGCCCAGCTGCTTGGCCTGCCCTGGTGCTGAGAGGCGCTGCATGGTGATCGGATCAGCGTCTAAACAAGGCGAAAAACAGTTGTCGGAAGGTGGTGGACAGGCCGCACTTCTCCAAGACCATGCGATCGGCGGTCTGTTCCAAACTCTTCGCCAATCACAGCACGATTTTGTGAGCTCCAAAATCCCATCGGACTTTGTGTGCTACCCCGCCCGAGCTCGTGGTCGCCGAGACCGCTGCACCCGACTTCAGATCGCGTGTGGAGATGGAGGAGGACAGGGAGGCGGCGGGGGACGTGGAGATGGCCGACTCTGATGGCGAAGAGAGCTCCGACAGCGACTTTCAGGAGGTGGACGTGTCTGCAGAGGACGCCAAGCTGCTGATGAAGTTGGAAGCGCAGCTGCAGGAGAATCCCGGCCTCTATGATGCCCACGTCCAGGCACGCGCGGCGGGCGGTGGGCGGCGCGGCGGCTGCTCGCCTCTGCGCCCGCCCCTTGCCCTGCACGTGCAGCAGCGTGCCTCGCTCCCACCCTGCTGAGCGCCTCCCTCGCACGTCTGGCCCGCAGTACATCGAGGTGCTACGGCGCTGCGGCATGCGCGAGCGGCTGCGCGAGGCGCGCGCCGCGATGCACGCACGCTTCCCGCTGACAGAGTCGCTCTGGGTGGACTGGCTGTCGGACGAGATCGACGCCGTGGCCAGCGCCGAGGACATCCCCCGACTGGAGGCCCTGTTTGACGCCGCGGTCGGAGACTACCTGTCTGTGCCTCTGTGGGTGCAGTACCTCGAGTGAGTGCCGGGGGCGCGCAGGCAAGACAAGCTGCAGTCGGCAACACACAGCTGCTTGCTCGCGCTCCTCCCGCCGCGCTTCCCCCTCTGCCCCCACCCGCGGCCCTCGCCGCTCTCGGCGTGCGCCCCCCCTTCTCACGCGCTCCTCCCCTTTTCCAACCGCACGAGCGCAGGTTTGTGCGGGACTTTGACCCCGAGATGGCGGAGAAGACGGAGGTGGGCCTCCCCAAGTTCCGCGCCCTGGCGGAGCGCGCGCTCACCGCGGGCGGCCTGCACGTCGCCGAGGGCGGCCGGCTGTGGGCCGTGTACCGCGGCTGGGAGGAGGCGCTGCTCGAGGCGGCCGACGCGGGGGGCGATGCCGAGGCGCGCGAGGCGGCTGCCGGCCGCGTGCGCCAGCTGTACGCGCGCCAGCTGCAGGTGGGCAAGGCACGCAGGCTGGGCGGGACCGCGGGGCGGCGCTCGCGGGGCGGCATCCTGCACTGCGCCCTGTGCGGCCGGGTGGCCTGCCAGCCGGCTCTCCCGTGCCGTGCTGCGATGCGTGCATGTGCTTGCGACAATCGCCTTGGGCCTCCTGCTCCCATCTCCTGGCCGCCGGCGCCGCCGCACCTCATCGCCGCGCAGGTGCCGCTGGCCGACGGCGGGGAGACCCTGGCGGCGTACGAGGCCTGGGAGCGGGGGCGCGACCCTGCCTGGCCTGGCCTGCCCGACAGCCTGGCGCGCGAGCACCGCAAGGCGGACAAGGCGGCGTCGCTGCGGGCGCCATACGAGGAGGCGGTGGCGGCGGGGAAGCCCGCAGATGCGGAGCTCCTGGCAGCCTACATGGCCTACGTCAAGGTGGAGCAGGCGCAGGGCGACCCGGCGCGCGTGCAGGTGGGCGAGGGGCGCATGTTTATCCAGGTGGGTGGATGGCGCGGCGTCTGGTGCGGTGGCGGTGGAGAGCACGGAGGAGGCCAGGCATCGGCAGCGAGGCGGCGAGGCAGGCGGCGCCGCGGCACGCCGCTGCGCGCGACGTGTGCGCCACCAGCGCCGGCCGCCCTGCGACGCCCGCCCGCCCGCCCGCCCAGCTTTCCTCCCCCGTGCCCTGCGCCGCCGCAGTGCCTGTACGAGCGCGCGGTGGCCGCCTTCCCCGTCACCCACTACCTCTGGGCCCAGTACTGCCGCTACCTGGAGGCCACGGTCAAGTCCCATGCCGTCGTCGGCCCCGCCTACACGCGCGCGCTGCGCAACTGCCCCTGGGTCGGCACGCTGTGGGCGCGCGCGCTGCGCGCGCTCGAGCGCGCCGGCGGCGGCGCCGAGAGAGGCGCCGGCGAGGGAGGCGACGACGCGCACGGCGCGCTGTACGAGCGCGCGCTGGCGGCGGGCCTGCAGGGCTACGAAGACCACCTGGAGGTGGCGCTCGCGCGGGCCGACTGCCTGCGGCGGCGCGGCCCCGCCGCCGCGCCCGCGCTGCGCGCTGTGCTGTCGGCCGCGTTCGAGCGCCTGGCCAGCTACTACCCCGATGCCATCGACCGCAGCCTGCGGCTGCCGGCCTACTGGGCCGAGTGCGAGGCGCGGGCGGCGGGGGACCTGGGCGCGGCGCGGGGCGTGTGGGAGGCGCTGCTCAAGACGCCGGCGGGGCGCACGGCCGAGGCGTGGGCGGGGTACATCGACTTTGAGCGGCGGCGCGGCGGCGCCGCTGCCACGCGCGCGATCTACCGCCGCGCCTACAGCCGGCGCATGGAGCCGGGGGCGCAGGCGGCGCTGTGCGAGGCCTGGCTGCGCTTTGAGCGCGAGGAGGGCAGGTGCGCTGCGGGGAGGGGTGGGGGGCAGGGGGGCCGGCAGCACAGCGCTGGCAGCGGCGTTGCGGCTTGGCGTTCTGCTTGGGCTGCCAGAGCAGCGCAACCTCCCCCAACGTCCAGCAGCAGCACGGAGAACTGTCCAAACCTCTCTTCGAGCCGAGCCCCGCGCACCTGGCTTCTCCGACCCGCGCTCTCCCCTCGCAACGCCCCGCTCGCTCAACTCCCCTTCCCCCGTGTTCCCCGGTGTTCCCCTGCACCTGCGATGCAGTGCCGAGGACCACCTGCAGGCCTGCCTGAAGGCGGAGCCCATCCTGGCAGAGCTCGCTGCAGAGGCGGCGGCCGCGGCCGACGCCGCGCAGGCCGAGGCGGCCGCGGCCGCGGCAGAAAAGGCGGTGCGCCTGCGCCAGGCGAGCGACCCCAACTTTGGGAAGAAGCAGGCGCGCAAGGAGCAGCCGCGCAAGGGGCCCAAGGGCCAGCAGCAGCAGCAGCCGCAGGCGAAACAGCAGCAGAGGGGCGGCGAGGCGGTGGCGCGGCAGCGGGGTGAGCAGCAGCAGCTGACGCACGAGCAGCGGCAAGGCGAGGCCCAGGCCGCGCCCGAGGCGCAGCAGCAGCAGCAGCAACAGCAGCAACGCAAGCCAAAGCAGCCGCGGTCCGAGGAGGAGGCTGCTACGGGCATGCCTCCGCCGCCAGCCAAGAGGCCCAAGGTTGCGGCAGGCGCGGTCGCAGCGGCAGAAGGCGCGGGAGCTGCTGCCGCGGCCCCTGCGGCTGCCCCTGCGAGCGGCGCTGCGCCGCCTGGGGCGGCGGCGGCAGCGGCGCCCGCATCTCCGCCCGCTGACCAGGAGCCTTCCGAGCAGCCGGCGGCGACGGAGGCGCCCGGCGCGGCGGCGACGGCACAGCCACCGGAGGGGCAGGCGCACGAGGAGGGCGGCCACGGCGGCGCGCCGCGCGCGGGCGGCCCGCGCCAGCAGCGCCGCGCCGCGCTGACCACCGCGTTCGTCAAGCACCTGGCCGACGACGTGGACGAGGCGGCGCTGCGCGCGCTGTTTGCGCCCTGCGGCCGCGTGCTCGCCGTGCAGCTGGGCCGCGACCGCGCCACCGGGCGCAGCAAGGGCTTCGCCTATGTGCAGTTTGGGGACGAGGAGGGACTGGCCAAGGCCTGCAGCCTAGACAGGGTGGACTTCCACGGCAAGCACCTGTTTGTGGCTCCGTCGCGGCCGCCCGGCGGCGGCGGCGGCGGCTGCTGCAGGGGAGGGCCCCTAGGCGGTGGCAGCGGCGGCGGCGGCTTTGGCGGCGGCAGGGGAGGGCCGCCCGGCGGCCGCGGCTTTGGCGGCGGCAGGGGAGGCCCCCCGGGCGGCCGCGGCGGCCTTGGCCCCGGCGGCGGCCGCGGCGGTCGCGGCGCGCACGCCCATGCGCGCCTCGACCTGGGCGACGGCGGTGAAGGCGGCGAGGGCGGCGCCGGTGGGCGGCCGGCAGCCAGCGCAACGGCATTCATGCCGCGGGCCGCTGCGCTGCACAGCAAGCAAGGCTCTGCCGGCGGCGGTGGCGGCGGGGAGGCGCCCAAATCCAACGAGGAGTTCCGAAAGATGTTTCTCCAGTCAAAGAAGTGAAGGAGCGTGTAAAGGCGGTTGTGGGGGGATGGAGGCGACAGAGGATTGAGCTGCTCCACACCCAGTCCATCAGGGAGGGAAGGTGTGAGATGTGGCGACCGGCCTTGCCCACCCCGGATGGACCAGTCGTCTCCTCCCTTCAATTGCATAATACAGTCACCAGCCCTGCCGCAGCGGGCTCCGCGCTGTCAGCCTCCCTCGCCGTCGGCCGCGCCGCAGCGCGCGAGCCCCGCTGCCAGCGCGCCGGCGTCCAGCCGCCGACCAATGAACACAAGCTTGCTGGCGCGACGCTCGCCGGCGCCCCAAGCCGGCCCGTTCAGCACGTCATATAGCTCGTGCACGCCCTGAATGACCTGCGGGGAGAGGGGGGACGAAGGCCCAGGGAGGGTGGTGGCGCGCCAGAGGCCGCTCTAGCTGCGATGGTGCCAAAGCGGGCCATCACCAGCCGTGGCCTGCGTGCCTTGCAGTCAATGCGGCTGCAGCCGCATCCAGGACACTCACCAGAGCGCGCGTGCACGTTCCCCAGGGGCGGCGCGGCTGCGCCCGCTCACCTGCTTGTGGGTGCTGCCCGCCACCGACAGCAGGCCCTTGATGCGCATGAAATCGGCGGTCGCTTCGCCGCTTTCCTCCCACAGCAGCTCGTCCAGCCAGTGGCGCAGCCGGGGCAGGCTCAGCGGCCGCGCCTCGTGGAGCGTGACTGTGCCGATCGCGTGGCGGTGCGGCGCCGCCGGCTGCTGCTGCTGCTGGCGGCCGTGCCGGTTGGCCGGTTGGCTGCAGCTCGGCCCGCAGTCGGGCCCATGCTCGTGCTCGGCCTCCTCCCCGGCCGCCGCCGCCTCCCCGCGTGCCGCCGCGCCCCCGGCCGCCGCCGCGGGGGCCGGGCCCCGCGCCCCGGCGGTGTAGATGCCGGTGTTCAAGATCAGTCCGAGGTCGATGGCGCAGCGCTCGCAGCGCACGATGCCCGCCTCGGCGTTGACCCCTCGCAGCTCCGCCTCGGTCGCTGCCAGCTCCTCGCTGCCCACCAGGTCGGTCTGCGAGGGCAGGGCGGCAGCAGCAGGGTGCGGTGGGCATCACGCGGGCGGAGCGAGAACACATGCGCGCTCTCGGGCCCCTCCAGCTGCGCCGGGCTGCGTGCAGATGCTCCCCACCTCCCGCCCTCGCAAACCTTGTTCAGCAGCACCACGTCCGCAAACGCGACCTGCTGCTGCGCCTCGTTCACCGCGCCCTCCGGCCGCGGCTCCGCCAGCTGGCGCCGGATGAGCCGCGCGTCAACCACGGTCACAATCGCATCCAGGCACACCCCGCTCTCCAGCTCCGCGTCCGTCCACAGCGCGGCGGCCACGGGGCCGGGGTTGGCCAGGCCTGCGTGCAGCAGGAGGTGGGGAGGGCGTGCGCACGCGGGGGCAGGTCAGCGCAGCGCGCGCCGTGGCGCAAGAGGCGGCAGCGGCGGCGCTGGGGCAAGGAGGCAAGGGGGCTCGTTGCAGGTGGAGGGTAGAGACCCTCCCCCTCCACTCAAAACCCTAAACTCTGCCTGCACCCCACCCGTGGTCTCGATCAAGATGTAATCGAATCGCTCGCGTTGCTGCGCCGGCGGGGCAGGGGAGCAGTTGACAGGCAGGGGGGCGAGCGGGACTCGTGCGTGCGCTGGATCGAGGCGCCACGCACCGCCAGCCCCTGGCTGCCGCCGCCAAGTGCCCCACCCCGCCCCGCCCTGCCCCGCGCGCCACCCCACCTGCAGCAGCGACTCGAGCGCCTTCACCATGTCGCTCTTCACGGAGCAGCAGATGCAGCCGTTCTCCAGCTGCACCCAGTCGGCCAGCGGCGCAGCGGTGCTGCCCTGCGTGCGCGCCGCGCGAGCGGCCAGGTCTGTGGGCGCCCCTCCACCGCCGCCACAGCAACTCAGCGCGCGCCCCTCCGCCGCTGCCATCACAGCAGCACCGCCAAGGCGAGATCCACCACCATGCGCCACCATGGCAGGCGGGCCAGCGCTCGCCTCTGGCTCCTTGATCAGCGCCTTTTCAATGTCGGCCGAATCGGCCCACTCGTTGAGCAGCACCGCACACCGGTAGCCGTGCTTGGCGGTCAGGATGTGGTTGACCAGCGTGGACTTGCCTGAAAGGACGAGACCAAAGGGCGTGGGCGTGGCGCGGCGGCAGGGGCGCGGGGCTCGAGCGCAGCGGCGTGCGTAGCTGCCGCGCACAGCGCCGCGGCCTGTGGCAAGCAATGGCGCGCATCTGGCACGCAGCCTTGATGCCCACCTGCTCCCAAGAAGCCTGTGATGAGCGCAACGGGCACCGGCGGGGGCGGCACTGTTCCCGCCGCCCGTGTGGCATCTGTGCCCTTTGCGGCTCCCGTTGCGACTACGTCCTCTGCATGGGATGGAGCGCCGGTTGGAGCTGCCGCCACGGGTACGAGCTGCGGCGGGGCTTCGTCGTCACTGGAGCTCGACATTGCATCGATTGCAGCTCGTGTGGTAACCGATGAATTTCACGAGCTTGTGAGAGTGCATGGATGGGGAAGAACGTCGTGCAGGAGCGACCCGCCCGCGCTCGATGGGCCGCTGCGCCGCCGCCGGTGGACTCAAGGTTCAATGGAACCTTGTCATTCAACTTCACACACCATGCACAGCTCACACACGCCCCATGCAACGCCGCTACAGCCACAAGCAGGCACATCTGCCATCAGGCAGATGCAGCAGCAGCAGCAGCAGCAGCAGCAGCAGCTACCGCGCACAGAGCGGCGGCGCCGTGCCGCGTGGGGGAGGTCGGCATCGCCGCCTGCGGGGGTGGCTCATCGGGGGGTGGCTCATCGGCGCGTTGAGCTCCTCCCAGCCGGGTGGCCTGCATGCGGCTGCGGCCCTCGTCCACGTCCTGTGCAGGGCGCAGCAAACTTGACGTCGGCCAGCAGGCCCAGCACCCGCCTGTTCTCGGGCAGCGTGGGTAGTCAAGCGGGCGCGTCTGGTTGGCCACGCGGCTGTACGAGGCGGCCAGGTAGGCCCACGCGCCGCGCAGCGCCGCGTCCTCGTCCGGGCCCGACAGCCGCGGGCCCAGCAGCCGGTCCACGGCCGTGCGGTCAGACATCAGCGGCCACGGGGCGCCGGGGAGGGGATTGCGCAGCAGCAGGGCATCGGCCTCGGCCATCAGGCGGTGGGATGAATGCGGCGAAACACAAGGCTCAGGGCATGCGGCGCAAACATGTCACTCTCGGGTGTGAGACGGGGCCTGACACATGTGCCTGAAGCGCTGCATTGGTGATGAGCGGCCTCCTCCGTCACCTGCAGGCCTCTGGCCCCCCTGGTCCGCCCTCCCCACGCCAGGGGCGGGCAAGGGGCTGCACGGAGGCACACCTGGCAACATGAGGGTGACCGGCAAGCACTCACCATTCATTTCGCAATCTGCGCCACTCAGAGCTCACTGCACTGCCTTCCCAGCCATCGATCGGATCGGAAGCAGCACCCCTCTTTGCTAACCGAACTCCTCCACAGATGGTCACCAAGCGCAAGGCGACTGCGCCCGCCGGGGAGCCCAAGAAGCGCGCTCCCAGGAAGAAGAAGGAGGAGGAGGAGGAGGCGCCCTCTGCCGCGGCACCCGCCGCCGCCGCCCCCGCCAAACCCAAGGGCGGCGCGCTGGCAGTGGGCGCCACCGTGCCAGACGTCAAGCTGACCAACGAGGAGGAGCAGGAGGTCTCACTGCAGGTGCGGCATCCTGAGGGGAGGTGAGGAGTGGGCAGTAGCGACGGGTGGCTGGCAATTGCAGCACCGCGCTGCAACTGTGCTCCCGTCTCTGCCCCGCATGACCCTCTCGTGTCTGCCCCGCATGACCATCACCCATCAGGAGCTGACGAAAACCAAGGGGCTGCTGATCTTCATGTACCCCAAGGCCAACACCGGCGGCTGCACCAAGCAGGCGAGCTGCACAGCAGAGTGCAGCCACATCGCCAGGCCGCGTCACCTCCTCGCCCGTCGCGAGCCTGCCTCAGGCCCGCCCACCCCACCTCATCCAATCGCCCCAGCAGCCGCATGCGTCCGTGATGCGCCCACCCTCCCGCCTACCAGCGCCCGCCACTCCGACCGTGCGCCCACCCACGCACACCCCCAGCGCCATCCCACCACAGGCCTGCGGGTTCAAGGACCGCTATGAGGACATCACCAGCGCCGGCTACGAGGTCTGCGGCATGAGCTACGACAAGGCCAAGGCAGGCGGCAGGGGCGGCGCTGGCGGGGCGCGCCAGCGCCAGCGCGAGCCGCGCGGCAGCCGCGCGCGCCCGCTGCCTGTGCGACACGTGCGCGGCGCCCGAGCCCCCTGCGCCGCGCTCCCCCCCCTCCCCCTCTCCCTCGCCCTCTTCCTCGCAGAGCCAGAGCAACTGGAAGGCCAAGCACTCGCTGCCCTTCCACCTGCTCACCGACGACGGCACCGCGCTCAGGCTCTTCGGGGCGACCAAGGGGCCCAAGGGCATCCTGCGCAGGCGGGGCTCGCGGGCGGGCGCGTGCGAAGAGGGGCCGGGGGGGCAGCGGGGCCTTTGTTGTCTGCAAAGCTCACTCTGCTGTCATTCCTCACCCCCTCCGGAAGGGCTGACCTCCATGCAGCCATGTGGTCATCGGCAAGGGCGGCAAGCTGCTGGACGTGCGCAACGCCATCAGCCCCGGCGACTCGTTCGCAGAGGCGGCCGCCTTTTGCGCGGCACACCCGATCGCCTGATCGCAATGCGGTGCCCGGGGGCGGTGGGCGCTGGCGGCGGCGGGACCGGCATGGCGCCTGCGCTATGCCGTGCCGAGCTCGCCACACCGCGAAGGTGCATGTATTGCAGCAACTCGCTGTGCAGTCCAATTCTTTCTGTGGAGAGAAACCAAAGCACCACCTATCATCTCGGCACTCCATGGGAAGCTGCGGTAGCGGCGCACAGGAGCCAATGACCAGGAGCCCAAGTGCCACTTGAAGTGGCCTGCTTCTCGCTCTGTCCTCCATCCTGCGCGCCCCCCCGCGCTGCATGTTTTAGACTGTCACTCGTTAAAGTACTTCCCAGGAGGATTACCTAAGTCTCAGGTCTCAAGCCGCCTTGCCGCCAGCTTCCGCAAGCATTCAACCCACCGGTACTGGGGCTTCACAACAAGAAGTCTGGCACCGATCCGAGTGGTGCAAACTGCAACAAGTGGTGCAGGGCAAGAGGCCCGTATGGTGGAGACCGCCAATGGCCCTGCGGGCGAGGAGATCGCCATGCCGCGGCACTCGGGGGAGCTGGCCAGCGCGGCTGCCGCAGTTGCGGCCGCGGCAGGCGGCGGTGTCGTGCGCGCGACGCCCAGCTCACCTCGCCCGCGGCCACGCGAGCCCGACGTGCAGCTCCAGATTGGCAACACCCACCTCGACACGCTGAGCGTGCTACCGCCGGTGGAGCCGCACAAGCGCATCCACGTGGTGCGCCACCCCACCCCGCTGCAGCCGCCGCCACCGTGCCGCGCGCCCCCACCCGCGCCCGCCCCCGCCCGCGTCAGCCTCGGCGCCAACGCGGTCGACCTCTGCCCACGCCCTGCAGGAGATCTCACACGTCAGCGCCTGGGTGCCCATCATGTTCAGCCAGCACTCGCTCGCGATGCGGCTGAGCCCAGCCAAGCTCGCGGCCAAGCTGCAGGGCGGAGATGCGGCGGCCAACGCGCCCAAGTCGCGCCAGGTGGGCCGCTGGCTGGGCCGCCTGCCTCGCGCGCTGCTGCCCCCGCCGCCTGCCTCGCTCGCTGCCTCCCTCCTGCCCCTCTCTCCTCCTCCCGCCTGCCCCTGCGCCCTGCTCGTGCACGTGCTGCTGTGCTGCTGTGATCTGGAGAGCGCCTGCTGCCGCGCCGCTGGGGCCCACCGCTTGGCCCCCCTCCTCTCCCCTTTCCCCAGATTCTCTTTGACATCAACGGCTGCGTGCGGCCTGGAGAGGTGCTGGCTCTGGTGCGTCCGCCTGTGCCTGCGCTTGCACCCTGCGCCATGGCCGCGCCAGCCCGGGCTGCCGCGCGCTCTGGTGCTTGTGCCTGAGCGCCGCCGCCGCCGCGCCGCGCGCAGATGGGCCCCTCTGGGAGCGGCAAGACGAGCCTGCTGTCCATCATGGGCTCGCGTGCACAGAAGATGATGCGGGTGGGCTGAGCAGGGCGCAGGGAAGCGGGGTTGGGAGGGGCGGGCGGCGGTCCAGCGCGGGCGGCGCAGGGCGCAAGAACGGAGATGTGCAAGCGGCGGGCGAGCGCACGCGCTCGCCCGCCTTGCTGGCAGCCCCAGAGCTGGCAGCTGGCGCCCCGCCGCGCGCTCACACTCGCGCCCGCGCTCGCGCGCACAGGTGGAGGGCGAGGTGACCTTCAATGGCGCCAAGCTCACCAAGCGCCTGCGGCGCCAGGTCGACTACGTGCTGCAGGACGACCTGCTCTACGAGGCTCTCACCGTGCACGAGACGCTGGTGCGCTGCGTGCGCCGGCGCCGGCGCCGCGCGCCCGCGTGCTCCCATGCCTGCCAGCCCGCCCCAGCCTGCTGCGGGCCGCCTGCCCCGCGCCTCCGTGCCTCCCGCTCGTCCTGCTCGCTGCCTCGGCCTTGCTCGTCGACCCCTCGCGCCCGCGACCCCCCGCGCTCCGCGCCCGCCACGTGCAGTACTACGCGGCGATGCTGCGCCTGCCGCGCGGCATGCCGGCGGAGGAGCGCGTTGCGCGGATCGACATGGTGATCGAGGCGCTGGGCCTGGGCACCTGCCGCGACACCATCATCGGCGGCTTCTTCCGCAAGGGGATCTCGGGGGGTGGGCGCGCTGCGGGGGGGCGGGGGGCGGGAGGGGGAGAGGGTGGGCGCGCTGCGGGGTGGGGGGGTGGAGGGGACGGGGGGTG
>PCFQ01000006.1:121072-133386 GCA_003063905.1 Chlorella sp. A99 | reverse complement strand
CCCCCCCCCCCATCCCCCCCCCCCCCCCCACCCCCGCACCTCTGCACTCCTCGCGGCCCAGGCAGCTGCCGCGCAGGTTGTGAAACAGCAACAGGTGACAGTGGAGGGCAAGCAGCACTGCGGTGCGGTGTCGGCAGAAGCTGCAGTGGCGCAGGCCAAGGGCATGCGACTTCAGCCTGGAGCGGGGCGAGTTGCAGCCCAATCGACGGCGAACCGAACGGGGCAGGCGGAGCTGCAGGCACTCACCAGGTGGGGCCCAGCGCGCGCAGGAGTGCCACACTGGCGACGACGCCGAGCAAGAGGGCGCGTGTCCAGGCCGGCGCCGCAAGGGCTGGCGCGAGGGCGGGCACCAGCACTGTCTCCCCCAGCGCCCCGCAGAGCATGAGCGTGAGGGCGACAGCGTCAAAGGGGAGCATGCGCTGGGCGTGGCGCGCCGCAAACCGCGCCTCCGCCTCGGGGTCAACCAGCGAGAGCGAGAGCGGGTCCAGCCCCGCAAACAGCGCCGCCCAGCCGGGGCGCGGGCGGCGCGGCGGCGCCGCGGGGTGCGGGCCCAGCCGCTGCCGCCGTCGCTCGACCGCTCGTCGTCGGAGCTGCCCTGCTCGGTCCAGTCGGACCAATCTGCAGCGCGACCAGCCGGCACACAAGGTGGGGCAGCGCCACCTGCGCTGACAGCGCCGTCGGTGCGCCATGCAGCGCCCGCCGCTGGTGGCACTCACCCGAGAGCACTTCCGATGAGCTGCTGGGCGGGGGCGAGGCAGGATGCTGCCGGGTGATTGTCGCGGCGTCGCGCCCCAGGGCTTCGAGCGCATCGCGATGCTGTTGCACAAGGGTGGCAGCCAGCCGTGTGGCAGGCGCCGCTGCCGACGACAGGTGTTCGGCAGAGGCAGCGCCGAGGAGCAGCGCCCCGAGCCCGACCGGGGGCGCAGACTGCTCGGCGTGGCCGCATGCCAGCGGCAGCGAGAGGAAGTGCGAGCAGCTTGCGTCGTCGTCCAGTGCCGCGGCCACGTCTCCCAGGGCAGGCCCGCAGTGACTGCATGGCGCAGATGGGGATGCATGTCCGCAGGAGAAACATGACCCCCAAGGGGCAGCGGCCAGCAGCAGCTGCTCACCTGTCGGTGGACAGGTGCACCGGCCTGCTGGCTGCCATGGCTTGGCCCGCCATGCAGTCTGCTGCGAGCCTGAGTGAGAAGCAGTGGCCTTTGCCGGTGTGCAGCAGGTTGGCAGAGACGAGGAGGTAGGAGCATCGGCCGACACCGCCTGGCACTTGCAGCGCGATGCTCAGATGCCGCAGAGGGCCAAGCAGGTCGGCAAGGGCGTGCAGCGCCCCCTCTTGGCAGGCCTCTACGGCTCTCAACACCTGCAGGGGGGTCAGTGCAGGTGGCCATCCACGTGAGAAAGGAATCGTCGGAGGGGAGGTGTGCGCTGGGCGGAGTGGCGGCAGGAGGGGTTGGACGCCCCGCCACTGCACGGCCGCGCTTCAACAGGCACGCGATCTTCAACACCTGAACGAGGGAGCTCGCTGCGCAGTCCATCCCGCAGCCGGGGAGCGGCCCGGCACCGCAATCGCTTCAGTCGGCGCCGGAGCCCTCTGTAGGTCGACAAAAAAACGAAACGAAAGTTTGAAACGAGCGCTTTGGGCCTGCGGCATGCACCAGTCCGTAAAACTCCACGAACCCCCGGATCGGTGACCCCACCTCTCGCCTCAACGACCCCCCCCCCCCCCCCCCCCCCCCCCCCCCTTCCCCCCCCCCCCCCCCCCCAACCCGCCCCCCCCCCCCCTCCCACCCCCCCCNCCCCCCCCCCCACCCCCCCCCCCCCCCCCCCCCCCCCGCACTTCCTGAGCACCTCTACACAGGAACCTGCTGGACCGGTGTCACCGGACGCGGGGGGCCACCTCCACTGGTCGCTGATGAGAAGGTAGTGCCACTGGACAGCCCAATGGTGGCCATGGAGGTGCCGACAGGGTGGGGCCTGGGCGCAGACGAGACGGGCGACTATGTGCGTGCCTTCCCAGACCCGGCGGAGGCGCAGCAAGTTGCTCATTGCGGTAGCGGTGCTGCGCATGCTGCAATGACTTATCCAGACGCTTTTGCACTTCTCTGCCCTCTTCTACCAGCGGCTGCCACCGCCGCCGCCACAGCTGCCGCTGGTGGCGAGATGCAGCTGCAGCAGCCTGCTGGCCAGGGCGGCAGCCGGGCAAAGGGGCGAGGCGGGCGGGGCAGGCGGGGAGGCTGAAAGCACGTCATTCATTCATCCTGCTGTGCCTCTTGCATTCCAGGTGTCTGTCTGAATGTCAGTTGGTGCGAGAAGGCCACGGCGCATGGTTGGTGGGAGACGGTTCAGCGTGCAACGACGTGCAAAGAAAGGAACGAAGAAGCCGCAAAGCGATGAGTTCTCGATCGGGGGTTCGTGGAACAGGAAACGAGCGTCTGACTGGATCGACGATCCCAGCGTTCGTGGTTCAGGGGGCAATACCGCCCCCGTCTACCCGCCCCCGCCCGGCTGCGCTGCCGGTGATTCATGCCGTGTGAAACAGCTGAGTGGTCACTGATGGGGGGGATAGTGAAACCATAGGAGTGAAGCTACCAGGTGGGAAGACGTTCTAGAGCGCCCCGCACCTCGGCCCCCCGCCCCCCGCCCGCGACGCTGACGGGCGGCCAGCTCGTCGAGATGCGTCCAACACGAGAACATATATAGCGATTTTCATATTGTTGCAGCCACACAACAGCTCTCATTGAGTCAGAGAATTCCAGGGTTTCAGGAGATGCGCAAGCCCCAGCTGCTGACGCTCGGCGTGCTGCTCGGCGCGGCAGCTACCGCTGCAGGTGTCCCTCTTGTCCTTGCACTCCTTGCAGCCAGCCTCCTGGTGGTGCTGCGGCTGGCACGCCTCGCCACGTCGTTGGGCGCGTGACAGCGCGTGCGCCCGTCGGGAAGCCGACGCGCACTCAGCCCTGTCTGCCCCACAGGGCAGCCAAACTGCATCAGCGATGGCCTCATGCTCCTGACGACCTGCGAGGCAGAAAGCACCCGCATCCAGGCGAGGCGGGGAGTGCGCCAACGCTCGAGCACTCGTCGAGCACGCCGCCGTGCACACCGTGTCAGACCCCCACTTCTCCATCGCTGCAGGCTGCATATCCCCTCAACTCAACCCAGCCCATCAGCCAGGCCATCGTGGCCCGCCTCGCAGCCACCACCCCTGCAACAGCCGAGTGCTGTGCTCGCGCAGGTGCGCGAGCGCGCGCCCGCTTCGGCCCCTCTCACAGTCTCCCCCAATTGACAGCCTGCCGCGCCCCGCTGCGCAACCTCGCAGAGAGTTTCATGGCCACTGACTGCCAGTGTGACCCGACGCTGCTGAGCGTGCTGCCGGCAGGGGGTGTTACGCCCACGGGGTTCGAGGGCACGCTGGCAGTGCTGTCCGCTGCTTGCTCCTTCAACATGACAGCCTGCTGAGCGGGCAGTAGCGGCAGAGATCAGCACTGCATGCAGTGCATGCGGCAGAGGCATGTGCACTGCACGTGGAGAGTTGGCGCCATGTTACAGGCTGGAAACTGTGCAAGGCAATGCGTCAATTTGTCGGATGTCAAGTGTGGGGCATGTGTTGCGGGGCGGCCGTCGTAACTCCGGGTGTTTCGGCGAGCGAGCGAGCGTGCGGGCAGGGGCTGGAAGGATGCACCAGCACTGCGCGGCGGCTCTGCACCGGCTGCCGCCGCCAGCGTGCGCCGCAGCAGGCGCCGCCAGCGCCGCTGTCATCGGTGCTGGTTCTGGTGGTCGAAGATGCGCGCAATCAGATCGTCTTTCTTCCCACTGACTGCCAGGTTCCACGACTTTAGGATGGCCTGCAGTTCCTTGATTGTCTTGCTCTGCAGGCCCAGCTTGGTGTAGTGCGTCTGCGTGGGCGGCGGCAGCCCCGCCGCCGTGCCGGGCCCCGCGCCGCTGGGGCCTGCGCCGCCGCCGCTTGGCCCCGCGGCGTCATGCGCCGGCCGCTTGGCCGACCGCCCGCCCTCGCCGTCATCTGCTGGCCGTTTCCCCTTGTCTGCAGGCGGGGCACAGGAGGCAGGTGTCACGCGCGGACGGGGGAAGGTTGTACGCCGAAGGCAGCCACATCGCTTGCCGGCTGCTCCTCTCAGGCTGCCACCACATCGCCTAGCGGCATCCATCCCACCTGCTGCCTTGGCCTGCTTGCGCTTGGCCTCCTCCTTGGCCTTCTTGGTGTGCAGCGTTCGGATGAGGAGGCTGGTGGGGTCGCTACGCACCACCTGGTGCACAGGCGGGGCGGTGTCGTGGTCGGCGATGTAGGGAGCAGGGGGGGCCGAGAACACTGCACCAGGCTGGATGGACACCAGCGTCCCCCTGCGGAGGGCGGGCAGGCCGGTGGCGCAAGGTTTGCGAGAGATGGCATCGCCCGGCGCTTGAACGTCGAGTGCTGCGTCCTCCTCGTCATCCCGAGTGTCGAGGCATCATGCCACACCTGGAGGGCAGCCCCTCGAGCGCAGCCAGCGCGCTCATCGCCACTCCTCAAGTGCAGGCGCGCAGATCAGATGGCCGTCACGCCGTATCGATGCAGCTTGAAAGCCAACGTACATGGATCGCGAAATGGTTACCACACACAAGTCGTGTTGCACTTTCGGGTCGTGTCCCCACTCCTCTGCATTTGCCGATCACTGTGCATCCATCTGACGTCCAAACCGTTAAGCTAGCACACCTGCTGGACACCTCCTTTTGCTTTTGCCACGTTTGCGCTGGCCGCGAGGGCAGCAGACGGGCGCATTGAAAGGAGAGGAGGCTGCTGAGACGCTGCAATCAAAGGCGGCGTGGTAGAGCACGCCAGTGACGCCCAGCGCCCGCCCGGTGCGCTCGCCCGACGCAGTCGGCGCCGCCGAACAGGAGTCGCCGCCCTCACAAACGGTGTCGGCTGCCATGGTCAGCACGCGGCGCACACCGCCGCAGGCATTACACATTGCGTTTGTCCACCCGGACCTGGGACTGGGAGGTAGGAGCGCTAGCTCTCAATAGTATTAGTAGTAGTAGCGATAGCTGTCGCGTGGCACAGGCTTGGCAGCTGCATCGACTTGCGCCTGATGCCTTGCGGTCGGCCTGCAGGGGCGGAGCGCCTCATTGTGGATGCAGCGGTGGAGATGGCGGAGCGGGGACACACGGTGGGCCACTGCGCTGCTGCCTGCCTCTGCCCGAGCCTGCACCTGGCGCTGCTACCGCGCCCGCTGCAGCTGGGTTCGAGTGCCCGAGCATTTCCGCGCACTCGCCGCCGCGCGCTCACCACCACAGGTCGACGTGTACACCGCATTCCACGACCCCAGCCGCTGCTTTGAGGAGACGGTGGGCGGCCCATTTGCAGTGCGCGTCTACGGCGGCTGGTTCCCGCGCCACATCCTGGGCCGCATGTACGCCCTCTGCGCCTACATCCGCTGCATCATCGTCGCGCTGCACCTGGCCTGGCTGTGCTGGCGGTGAGGCGGGAGAGCCGCGCAGCAGCACCGTCGCATGCGTTGTGCCGCGCGATGCGCCTTCCCGCCGGTGCTTCCTGCTGCCTTCTCCCTGCCTCCTTAGTCCTGACCTCCATCTCCTCTCTGGCCCCTCCTCCTCGCCCTCCCTCCCTCCCTCCCCTCCACTATCCCATCCAGGCGGGACCAGCAGTATGATGTGGTGATCGTGGACCAGGTGTCGGTCGTGGTCCCGGTGCTCCGCGCCCTCACGGCCACCCGCGTCCTCTTCTACTGCCACTTCCCCGACCTGCTGCTGGCGCGCCGCGGCGGCACGCTGCGCGCCGCCTACCGCACGCCCCTGGACTGGGTGGAGGAGCAGACGACTGGGATGGCCGAACTGGTGCTCGTCAACAGCGCCTTCACTCAGGGCGTGTTTGCGCAGACGTTTGCGCGCCTGGCGGCCGCCGGTGTGCGGCCCGTAGTGCTGCACCCCGCGGTCGCGGTGCCCTCGGCCGCCGCGCTGGCCGCCGCGCGCACCGGCTGGGCGGCAGCGCTGCCGGCCGACGCGGCCGCGTTTGTGGGCGGCGGCCCCACTTTCCTCTCCATCAACCGCTTTGAGCGGAAGAAGGGCATCGGTCTGGCCATCCGCGCGCTGGCGTGCCTGCATGAACAGCAGGCACAGGCAGAGCGCCAGGGCGGCGCGGCGGTGCGAGGCATGGCGCAGCATGCGCGGCGCGAGGGCGCTGCGGGTGGCGCACACGGTGCGCACTGCCGCCTCGTGGTGGCCGGCGGCTACGACGCGCGCCTGCCCGAGAACGTGGAGCACCTGCGCGAGCTTCGCGCCCTGGCAGAGGAGCTGGGCGTCGCCTCCAGCGTGCACTTCCTGCCATCCTTCTCCGACGCGCAGCGCGCCGAGCTGCTGGCGGCCGCGGTCGCAGTGCTCTACACGCCGCAGAACGAGCACTTTGGCATCGTGCCGCTCGAGGCGATGGCCGCCGGCCGCCCCGTGGTCGCCTGCGACAGCGGCGGCCCCCGCGAGAGCGTGACGGACGGCAAAGCCGGCTTCCTGTGCGAGCCACGCCCAGCTGCGTGGGCCGCTGCGATGGAGCGCCTTCTGGCCCCGGGCGTGGCAGACCGCATGGGCAACGTGGCGCGCTCGCACGTCAAGGCGCGGTTTTCGCGTGCCGCCTTTGGCGACAGGCTGCACCGGCTGGTGCTGGATCTGGCGGCAGCACCGCGGGGTGGCGGCAGCAGAGTGCGGCTGCTGAAGAAGCAGCAGTAGAGCGCGGGTGTGAGTGTGAGCGGGGGCGTGTGGGGCAGTCAAGAGAGGAAGGAAAGCAGTTTTGACTATGTTTCCATTTCTCACAATCGACAGCGCCTGACAGCACCTTTCATAGCCAGCAGTGTTCAGTGCGATGGAACGTCACGCGACCTCCGATTTTCCGCGCCTCGACGATTTGCGGGGGCGCCTGGCGTCGCTCGCGATGCTTCTGAACTCCTCCGACAAGCCGGGAAGCTCGGCTGCTCCAGCAGCAGGCGGCGGCGACGAGGCGGGCGAGCCCCCCGCTGCTGGGTTCCCACGACCGCAGCAGCGCACCTCGCCCAAGGCCTCCTTCAAGACTGCCATCCCTCCCGCAAAGAGCGCGCTGCTGCAGGCCTCCAACCGCGACCCGGGCGCCGCCACCCTGAGTAGTGCGCTCGCCCGGCTGCGCGAGGCCGAGGCGGGGTGGGCGCGCGAGCGGGGCCAGCTGCGGCTCGACCTGCAGCATGCGCAGCGGCGTGCGCAGAAGCTGGAGGGGGAGCTGCGACGCACCAAAGAGAAGCTGGCGTTCCGGGTGGGGGAGGTGAAGCACCTCAAAACCGCTCTCAAGGAACGCGACTGCCGGCTGGCAAAGGCGGGCGACCGCCTGCGCGAGCTCGAGGCTGCCGACTCGGCCGACCGACTGTCGCATGAGGAGGTGGCAGCGGCGCAGGGTGCGTTGTTACACGGCCAGCGCGCCTTCTTGGGGCTTGGGGCTGACAGTCAGCAGTCTTGAATGCTCAGCTCTTCCCCTGTTGATGCCCCCATGCACTCACGCACCCTCCCCCTTCAGCCGAGCGCGACGAGCTGCGGGAGGCGCTGCGCGCAATGCTGGCACGGCTGGAGGAGACCAATGGGCTGCTGGGCCAAGCAGATGCGACGTTTCACAGCATGGGCACACAGCTGAGCGAGGCGGAGGAGGGGCGGCAGGCGGCCGAGCACGAGGCGGCGCGCGCTCGGGAGGAAGCTGCAGCGGCACAGCATGAAGTGGAAGACCTGCGGTGGCGGGTGAGTGTCGAAGGGGGTGGGGTATGGAGAGATGCGGCTGGAGCGGGGGGGCAGGGGAGGCGCTGGCCACCACAGGCTGGTCAAACACAAACCTCCCCATGTGTCACCCCACCCCGCAGGTGTCCCTCCTGCAGCAACTGACAGACGTGACAGTGCGGCAGAATGAAGAGCAGGCCGCGACGCTGCGCGAGCTGCTCGAGTCGGAGGCCCTGCTGGATGCTGGCGAGCAGGCGGGCGGCGGTGAATAGCATGGCGGGGCGGTGACAGAATCAGATGTGGCCGAATGGTTTGCGTCTGCGCAGGAGGAAATGTGCAGGAGGAAAAGCGCAAGATTCAAGTGGCAGCATGCATTCTGCACGCTGGGCGTTGGGCGGCGGCCCTTAACCACCGGGTCGGGCGGCGAAGCAAGCCACTTGCAATCCGCAGTGTCTGTTTCATGTCGGAGCAATCTTCGCGATCTCGGGGACTTGGGCAGCAATGCTGCTAGTTGGGGGAAGCCTCTGCGAACAGGTCGGTGTCGGCCCTTGATGTCGACGATCACAACGATCGAGGAGGAAGCGCAGGAGGAGGAGGTGGAGACTGTGGGCCCAATCCGCGGGTGAGGAGGGCGGTGGCGCAGTGGCGGCGACGGGCTTGGGGCGGGAGGCACGTGGGAGAGAGGCACGTTGCCCTCGCCATTCGAATCACGCAGATTTTTGCACTGGGTGGTGAGCTGGGCGCTGCCAGGGCTAGGCATGTTTTCGGAAGCCTACTTCATCTTCAGGTTGGTGGTTTAATGCGGCCTCCAACGCCGTCGTTGTCCGCGGCGTTCAGGCCGCAGCGCCGCTCTGACGGTCGTGCCGCCGACGTGACTGCCGCTGCAGCGTCGGCAACCTGAAGCCTCTTTGGCAGGCACAGGTTGAGATCGGGGCGCCGCGCCGGCTGCGTCTGGGTGCCTGGCAGCTGTTGCCTGCCTGCGAACCAGAGGCCTCCCTCGTGCCTCTCCTGGTGTAGTATCCCGACTGCTGGGTCACGCACGAGACATGCTCCACGGGCCTGCTGGACTCCCTGACCTGTGAGCGGAGCAGCCGCGGCAGCCCCCCTGCGGCTGCAGCCGTTCGCCCGGGCTGCAGCTCTCTGTCGACGCTGGTGCTCCCTCGCATCTGCCCCTCAACTGCAGACACGCAAGTGGCGGGCATCATCACAGGTGGCTGCTGCACACGCAGGAAGGGGAGGCGCCGCGCGCAGCGCAGGGCCTCGCCCCCGAACCGGCACCGCCCTGCTGGCCCAGCTGATGCGCAGCGCACTTTGCGCACGCGTGACCTGCGCAGGCCAGCTGGTGCTGGGGCTGACCGCCGACCGCATCGGCCGCAAGAAGGGGTCCATCCTCACCTCTGGATTCCTGCTCCTCTTCGGCATCCTGCTGGCCGCGAGCGACGGTCCCTCTCCCTCGGCTGTCTTCACCAGTGAGGCGCCACTGCGGCTGTGCCCGCACCTGCTCAGCTCAACTCGAGCTGTGACCGGCGCCAGCTGGGCCGCTGCTGTCGGTTGGGGGGTACGTGCGCTGCCTGGCCGAGGTGCCGTCGAGGCGTGCTCGCTCAACGCTGGCGGGAGGGCAGCGCTGCCTGGACAGAGGCGCTTGCATTCTCCCTGCCACCTGCAGTGTTCACGGTCGCACAGTATTTCTTTGGCATCGGCGTGGGAGGGTGAGCGGGCATGCGATTGAACAGGGGCGGCTGAGCTGAGGTGGGGATTGTGGCCGCTGCGCTGGCAATGACTGCCAGGCCCAGCTGCCGCTTACTGTCTGCGCACCCTGCTGCAGCGAATACCCCGTCGCCTCCTCCTCGGCCAACGAGCGCGCCGAGGCGGACGCGCGCCTGACCGATCGGCGCGGCGAGACAGTGGTGAGGCCGGAAGGCGCATGCGCTGCGGCGAGCAGGGGCTGTGCCGCCGGTGCTGTGCAGCTGCGTCCGGGCTGCTGCTCTCAGCCCTCAGCCCCGCCACCTCACCGCCGCAGACCCTCGTCTTCTCGTGCCAGGGCTGGGGAAACTTGATCAACACGCTCGTTCTGTGCCTCCTTGTCGCCGTCTTTGGCCAGGGCTTCCCCACCACCAGCGCCAGCGGTGCCTACGTCTACGACGTGGGTGGGTGGCCGCCCGGGAGGGGCGGCCTGAGAGCGCGCGGCGCTTCCCTGCTTTGCCCCCCTACGCCAAATGCTGCGCCCAGCCGGGCCTGCCGGCCCGCGCACATCAGTGCACACGTCAACTGCAGCCGCCTGCCCCGCCACACGATGCAGACAGCCTGAACGTCGTATGGCGCTTAGCTTTTGCGCTGGGCTGCCTCCCCCTGCTCTACATCTTCCTCTATCGGCTGCTTGTGCTCACCGAGTCCAAGGTCTGGCTCCGCAAGCGCGCCTCGCTGGTCCGCGAGGGGGGCCAGGCGGCCAAGCTAGGTGAGGGGAGGGAGGGCCAGGCCGCCAGGCTGGGGAGCAGAGGGGTTGAGGCATGCTCCGGCGCACTCCGGGAAACGGCACCCGTCAGCCCGCCAGCCGACTGTCCCTCTCCCCGCCGCAGACGGTCGCAAGCTGCGGCTCCTGTTCTGCTGCTACTGGCACCGCCAGCTGGCCACTTCAGGCTCCTGGGTTGTCTGGTGAGTAGGAGGATTTGTAGGGCCGCTGCCAGGCTTCGCCTCATGCTCCTCCCCCAGGCGCCCAACTGGGACCCTGCGCTCCCTCAATCCTGCAGGAACGTCGTCTTTTATGGCGAGTACTGTGCCCAGCCACCTGCGCCAGCATGCCGCGGGCGCATGTCCCGGCAGCGCCTGCCACTCGGGCCGCCCGCCTGCCAGTTGGGCCGCCGGGCGACGCCGCCCTCACTGCCCCGCGCAGGAAATAAGCTATTCCAGTCCTCGTTCATTTCCATCGTGCTAGGAGGTGCGCACTTGGCGCTGCTGGAGCTTGGTGCAAGGGCCAGCCAACATGGGCGTCGTTGGTCAGGGCTGCCGCAAGCTCGCACCAGCGCCACTCGCGCGGGCAGCCCTGTGCCCCCTGCGCCTCCCCGCAACCCCGCCCCGCCCGCCACGCAGGCACGCCCACCATTCTGCAGACCTTGGAGTGGACGGCGCTGAACTCCGCCGTGGCGCTAGCCGGGTATTACTTTGCTTCGTTTACGGTCGACCGGCCATGGATGGGCCGCATGCGCATGCAGGCGCGGGGAGCGGGGACCAGCGCAGGCGCAGGCGCCGGGGTGTTTGGCCCCTGCCATCCCCTCCTGCCTCCCCTGCCGTGCGCCTCGCTGCGGCGGCGCCTGGCGCCTCCCTCGCTGTCGCCTCCCTCCCCCCGGCGCTGTGCTTGACGTGCCGCCGGCACTCGCCGTGCCGCATTGGCCGCCCCCTGCCATGGTGTTAGGGTGTGGCATGGCCCGCAACATGTGTTCAACATGTGCCCCCCCCCCCCCCAGGCCATGGGCTTTCTCTGGATGTTTGTGCTCTTCACCATCTGCTTTGCCAAGTTTGACGCGCTGCTGCTCCCCCAGAACGTGGGCATCTTCCAGGTGGGAGGCGGCGGCGGCGGCGGCGCACAGGAGGAGCAGGCGCTGCTGGGCTGCGCGGGGGCTGGGGCGCCCGCGGGGCAGCGGCCGCCACCCTCCACGTTCACTTTGGAGCCCTTCACGCCCCTGCCGGTCTCCTGCCTCCCCCTGCCGCAGTTCCTGTATTATTTCAGCACCTTCTGGGGCCAGTGGGGTGAGGCAGATGCTGCCTATCTGCTCCTTCTTTCTGTTTGTGTGGGGTGCACCTGGTTAGCGCCCGCCGCTCACCTGCCCCCGCGCCGCGTGCAGGCCCCAACGCGACCACCTTTCTCCTCCCGGCAGAGCTCTTCCCCACCGAGGCGCGGGCAATGAACCATGGCCTGTCGGCAGGTCAGCCGCGCCGCGCTGCCACGCCACGCAGCCTGCTGCTGCGTGCTGCGAGCTACACTGTACCGAGCCTCGCTGGCAGGGCGCGGTGCCACCATAGCATCCAGCCTCAGTCCTCTCAGCGTGCCGTCTGCTCGGCTCACGCTGTCTCGCGCGGCCTGCCTCCCCACTCCCTCGCAGCTCTGGGAAAGGTGGGCGCGCTGGTGGCGGGCGTAGCGTTTGCGCAGGTCAGCCAGCGCTGGACGTTCGGCATCAGCGGGTTCTGCGGGCTGGCCGGCGCGGCGCTGACGCTGGTGTTTGTCCCCGACGTCACCTCCCTCGACCTCGCTGCTGGGGACGAGCGCTGGAAGGCGCTGCTGCACGGGCGGGAGTACACGGGGGAGGTGCGAGCAGCAATCTAGAGGGAGTTGTTATTGATTTGGGAGAGGGATGAGGGGGCAGGGCAGGGCGGCGGCTGTGCATGCAGGCTGGCACGCGTGCTGGAGCGCCGCTGCCCCCCAGCTCGCGCCCTAGCGCCGCCCCAGCCCGGACCCGCTCTCTGCTCCCATGCCCCTCTCGCGCAGGCCGTCAACCCTCGGTACCTCTCGCTCTTCGAGCGGCTGCTCGGCTACGGCAGGCGAGCCCTGACCCCCCCCCCCCCCCCCCCCCCCACCCCCCCCCCCCCCCCCCCCC
>PCFQ01000006.1:97642-113729 GCA_003063905.1 Chlorella sp. A99 | reverse complement strand
CCCCGCCCCCCCCCCCCCCCCTCAGCACCCCGCCTGCATGTAGGCCTTGACGTCGGCGGCCGACAGCACGATAGAGCGGTCCTTGATCACGGCTTCCAGGTCCGATTCGCAAAACTCAAAGACCAGGGAGATGCCCCGTTTGTGGGGGAAGACATCCAGCAGGCGCACGACGTCGGCGCCGGCAAGCTCCCGCAGCAGCTTGACCTCGCGCAGGGCCGTCACATTGACGCCCTGGGGTGGGGGTGGGGGAGGGCGTAATGCGGTGGGGCGAGGGTGGAGGCTGGTGGGTGGGGCGTGCGGAGTGGGACAAGGGACGCGTGGGGCACAGGTGTGGCGCTGGACGGGGGCGCGGGAGTGCGTGCAGGCGGTGGGAGGGTGGACGGTGGGTGGGCCAGGAGCGGCGGCGGCAAGCGGGAGCTGCGTGCAGTGCTGCAGTGCAGCGCACCTCGCCCTTCTCCCCCACGCGAATCTTCTTGATGGCCACCACCTGCCTGGTCTGCACGGGGAAGATGAGGAGGCAGGTACTGAAGCACGGAAGAGGGCGCAGCAGGAGAGCGTGCTGTTGACGTGCGCTGGCACATGGGCGCGCCAGGCGCAGTGGCCCCCACCCGCGACAAGCCCACCTCCTTGTGTGTGGCCTGGATGACCTCGCCGAACGTGCCCCTGCCCAGCACGCGGCCCTTGATGTAGGCGTCTGCCATGGTCGGCGCAGCGGGGCGGCAGCGGTGCGGCGATCAGCGGCGGCACGCCCTCTGCCGCTCAATGCTCTAGCCGCCTCTAGCAGCTCCTGTAATTCATTCCGCGCGATCTAGAGCTGAGCAGGGCCGACCGCTGCTTTGCCAAGTGCAAGTGTGATCTTCAGGTGTTCCGCAGCAGCTGCAAGCGTTCGATCGATGTCAGGAGGAGCGGTTCGTCACCACGGATTGCGATGAGACCAAGCAGGCTGCAAATCGAGAGGCCATGGTGCGGATGGCCCGTTTCGAACGCAATACGATGCCAGAGAGCCTCGGTGGAATGCCCAGATAACCGAAATGCGATCATGAGCTCCCGGCATGCACCACCAAGGCGCGGCATGTTTTATGACAATAATAGTACAGCTCTATCACCCCGCAGGCTCTGCAGACAGTGGAGGGACGAACTGCAGCAAAACATACATCTGCTGAGGTCTGGAGGGCTGGGCTGGCGTTTCGCCTTTCAATGGACTCGCCGAGGCTGGAGGCGGTGATAGCGATAGGTGCGCTGCAGTTACAGCTCCGCTGTGCCAAACCGCCGCTGAACCACCTGCCCCCGCCCGCCAACCCGCCGGCCCCTCCCGCCCGCCGTCGCCCAAGCTCATCCCCCCAATGCCGCGCCCGCGGCCTTCCCCCTCATCCCACTTGCAGCTGGCATTGTAGCCGTGTTCCTTGGTTTCGCACTCTACAAGCTGCGGCACAAGCTTCGGTGCTTGTGCTGTGCGCCCGCCGACCCGAGCCACATCGGCCGCAAAGAGACGCTCGCCGTGGCAGCGCACCTGTTCAAAGCCGCCGGCGCAGGAGGGGGCCAGGCGGCAGGGGCCTGGGCGCACAAGGAGCTGGCGCGCCTGCAGCTCGAGGCCCCAGCAGAGCAGACGATATGCGCCGTGCGGCCGAGCGGCGCCGGCAGTGGCAGCTCCGGCGGCAACACTGGCAGCGAGGAGGCGCCGCCGCAGGGGGAAGGCTCCGCGGCCTCGGCGGCCTCCTCCTCCCGCGCCCTGACCTGGGCGGAGATGGGGCTCACCTGCAGCGTGGAGTCCAGCAGCCGCCTGCGCCGCATGTCGAGCGTGCTGCGCGGCCTGGGCGGTGCACGACTCTTCTCGCGGGACCCCAGCGCCAGCGCGCCACCCCCTGCTCTCGTGCTCCCGGAGGAGGCGCTGCTGCCCAACCCAGTGGCATCGTTCCGGCGCAGCGACAGCTTCAGCCCTGGCGGACGGCGGCAGTCGCGCCTGTCGCGTGCCGCCTCCTTTACAGACCCGCCCCCGCGCGGCGTCTGGGCCGGTTCGGGCGTTCTGCCGCGCTCGCCAGCTAGCGGCGGCGGCACCTTGCATGTGGCTCCCTCGCAGCAGCACCTGCTGCCGGTTGAGGAGCCGGCGCTGGGGGAGGATGCGCAGGATGCCAGCTGGGCTTGACAAGTGTTGCTTTTGCTTTGACTTGCTGGTGCTGCTGTCACTGTGCGCTCCTCCCGCTCTGTGCTCCCGCCCGCCCCTTTGATTCGCACTCGCGTTGTACTCTGTATGGATCTCTTACTGCCTCTGACGCGCTCTGACTCAGCAAACTATGCGCTGCAGCCACTGCGGGAGGCCCGCGTCATCGCAGCACATCATCCGGGATCGGCGTGAGCACCGCGCTGTACTGGCGCTCCGAGTACGCCAGCATGGGCATGAGCCACAGGATCACGCAGTTGGCGGTGACCGCCGTGGCCGCCACGCCCGCCACGACCAAAAACGAGGCGCTGGCCAGCCAGCCGGCGCTGCCGACGCCGCGCAGCGCGTCTGCCGAGAGCGCGCCGCAGAGCAGCGTGGCCAGGGCGCCCAGCGGCAGCGTGAGGCTGCTCTCCAGGCCCTCGGGCGCGTCACCCTCCTCGTCCAGGCTCGGCAGCGGCGTGCTCTGGCTGCTGGCGAAGCGCCAGCTGATGCCGCGCGCGCGCAGGACCAGCACAGTGAACAGAGCCTGTGGGGGCGCGGCAGGCGGGCACAAACCGTGGTTGTTAGCATGGGGCATAGCCGCTGCTCCCTTGCCCACTCCAGCTTGCTCAGCATACCTCCAAACAACAACAAAATACACACGCTCTTCCCCTCGCTCCCACCTGTGGAATGAGCAGCCACACATAGAAGACGCGGCCGCTGCAGCCCGCCTCGGCGTGGCGGCAAGCGGCGCCCAGCAGGATCTGGATGCCCGCGCCCAACCACGTGGCAAGGGTGGCTGTGGTCACCGCCCGGTTGAGCTTGCTGCCCGGGCTCGCGTCCCTGAACCCAAACATAGCTGCCCCCCGCCGCGCCGGCCGGAGCACAGCGCTCGCTGGTGGGCCGCGCTTGCCGCCCGCGCGCCACCCGGCGCCCTTGCTAAGGCTGCGCGAAACCGTGCGTCCGCGCTCCTGCTCGCTGCTTGACACCGCTGCTCGTCCAGCAGAGGCTCAGAACTGCCACAAGCAGCAGAGCAAGCCGCGTGCGAGGCGCCAAATTGGGCCACAAGCGAACAGAAGGCGTGTTTGGCATGTAAATGCAGAATGCACGATCAAGAGACACGCCAGCACTGCCTTCTGGAGCCCCGTTGCCAACGAACAAAGCTTTGTCGCCAATCGACCTGTATTCATAATTATTGGCGATCGTGTGAGTGCTGCTTAGACTCCCCAAAGTGATCAGGCGCCATGCGCTCCTTGAGTGCAGTCTTGTGCGCTCTGCTTGCGGCAGCTGCCATCGCATTGGTGCCTGCAAAAGGCAGCGCAGCAGCATGGCAGACGCAGGCTGGCGCTGGCGGCAGCGCTGGCCCTGGCAGCAGCGCTGGCGGTAGCGAGCGGCCGACGCCCGCGCAGCTGGACCGCCGGCTCGCTGCAGCCCAGGCCACCCTTTCTCTATTCTGCAACCCTACCAGTAGTTGTATGCCGTGCGCACCATCAGGCGGTGCCGTCTGCAAGTCAGGTAAACGAAGGCCACCTTCGTGCTGCACATGAGGAATGCAGCAGACTCGCCCCTCTCACGCCCGCCTCGTGCTACCTTGGTAAATGCAGGGGCGCTGGGAGTCCAGCAGTTTGAGTGCGTGGCCGACCAGTCAGACAGCAAGCGGCAGGCGGAGCTGGTGCAGGCGCTGAACAGCAATCGCAGCCGGACGCTAGGGACCGGCCAGGTTGTGCTGCAGGCGGCGGAGTGCACACCCGCGCGCGGTTGGTCAGTGCTGTCATTCGGGATGGGGATGGCAGCGCTCGCGGCGGCAGCGCTGGCAGTCGTGCGGTGGCGCAGCGAACAGCTGGCGCGCCTGCCGATGTGAGCCGGGGCGCCCCCTCATCCTCCCCCTTGGCGCTCCCGACTCGAGTGCAGTAACAAAGCGGTTCAGAGCATAGCATGGCGAGAATAATCATCAGCATTCACTGGAAGCCAAAGTGCTCAGGCGGGTGGCTGGCACACATGCGGCCGCAAACATTTCAGCATGAGCAGCGGCCGCAAGAGAGGGTGCAGAAGCCGGCCATGAAGGGCTGGCTGCACTTGCCAAATGCTGCCTGCTGGCGGCAGCTGTAGGCGGGGCTTGGGGGCACGTCGGTGCAGTTGCAGCGGTTGATCCAGGCGCAGCCGCAGCGCTGGCAGCTCAGCTGGCAGTAGCCCTCGGGCACGCGGGCGTCAGGGCGCATGTAGAGCTGGTCGCACTTGCCCCAGCGCTTCTCATCGGAGCACAAGTAGTTGTTGGGCTGCACGTCGGAGCAGGTGCAGGAGCGGTCCTCCTGGGGCGCAGGGGCGGGCGCCGTGGAGCCGCAGGTACACTGGCAGTAGCCCGCCATGAAGGGCTGCCCGCACTTGCCCCACGCCTGCGGCGAGCACGCAGGTGCGAGGGGCGAGCGCGGCAGTCAGCTGGGAGGGAACACTGTGCAGCCACATGCCTTGCCCCTCAAGACTGCCACCACCAAACCAACCTGTTGTTGCGCGCAGCTCCAGCCCCCCGGTGGCGGGGTGTCGGTGCAGGCAGTCGCATTGGGCGCGGTCGTGGGCGTGGTGCAGCGTCCGCAGGTGGCCTGCGACAGCAGGGAGGGCGCGGCAGGAGTGACGCTGCGAAGGCGCGCTGTTGATCCTGCAGCGCACGGGAGGCCGGCGGCTGCTGCACCTGCGCTCCTTCCCGTCTGCCCCGCCTCGTGCACTCGACGATCCCTCTCCCTCTCACCTTGCAGTATGACCCGGCCTGCATCCAAGCCGCGTTGCAGGCGCCCCAGCCCTTCTGCTGCGCACAGCTCCATCCCCCCGGCGGTGGCGTGTCGGTGCATGCCAATGCTGCGGCAGTGGTGGTGCCGGAGCCACTCGCGCCAGTGGCAACAGGCGGCGCCGGCGAAGTGGTGGCAGCCGTGGAGGTGGCGGACGCCGCGCCGTCGCTAGTGCTCAGCTGCTGCAGCGACTGCGAGGGGGCGCTTGCCTGTGCCGCCTGGCCGTTGGTCCAGGGGTTCCACTGCCAAGCACAGGGGAGGGATGCACGGAACACCAGGGAGGTGTCTGCGTCAGCATAACAAGAGCCCGCAATGGCTCTGAAGGCACAGCACCCACATGCAGAGGGCCGAATGCCCCAGCAGCCACATGCAGACGTCCGCGCACCTGCTGGAAAAAGGGATCGTCGGCAGTGAAGCCCTGCGGCATTCTCCAGTACAGCTGTGCGCCCTCGGCGCTCCATTGCACGTCGGTGCCAGGTGAGCTCTTCAGGCAGCAGGTGCCGCCTGTGAATGGGACGAGACAACTATGCGACGCTCAGTTCCGCAGCAAGGAGGATGGGGGTGCTTGCCCACCGGCGCTGCCAGGCTCCCCCAACGGCAACCCTTGGCCGGCACGCTTAGCGCACGCCCTGATATGGGCGACCAGCCACTGCCCAGGCGGTGCGGCGAGGCAGGCGGCAAAGCAAACACACTGCGCACGGCCACCCCCACTCGAATTGCGAGGGTTGAAGGTGAAGGCAGAACACCCCGGTTTCTCCAGACACGACGCCGCACAGTCCCTGGGGGTCTTCACAGCGCATTCACCCAGGTCGGTGCCCAGGTTGGAGGGCACGACCCCAGGGCCGGCAGTGGCAAAGACGGTGGCGTTGGCCTGAGCATCACAAGGGTTGTCAGACGGGGGGCACTGCGCCAGGCGGGCCAGCGCGGCATCGGAGAGCGCAGCGCCGCCGAGCTCAGCCGGGAAGGACATGGCAGTGCGGAAGTTGCCGACGCAGAGGCTGCGGGAGAGAGGGGCAGGCACGGGAGGGCAGGGCGTGGGGTGGTGCTATGCGCGGCACGCGCGGGGCCGCACGGGGCCGTGCTTGCAGCAGACACTGCACTGCACTGCACTGACCTAGTGTCGCCGGTGTCGCTCTTGGTGGTGGTCATGGCTTGGGACAGGAGGCACATGCAGGCGGTGCAGGGGCTGGCGCCGAGCTGGCAGGGGGCGGACATGGCCTTGAAGTTGACGCGCTGCAGGCTGAGCATCTTGTCGGAAAAGGCTGCAGCGGTGGGGAGGGGAGGGGTGGATGTGGATGTGGATGGGCGAGGAAAGGTGAGCAGTGGTGCGAGCGGCTGAGATGGGGCGACGGGTTCGAGGCACACCATTGCCCCTATGGAAGGTGGGTGCTGCGCAGCAAGCAAGGTGGTGGGCAGGCAGGCAAGCAGCGGCAGGCCTGCGGGGCAGGTGGAGCCAAGGTAGCCGCCGCGCCAGCCGCCGTCGGCGGCGCGAACGCGCGGGTTCTGCCACACGTTCCAGTCCTGGCGCAGCTCGCACTCGCCCGCCTTGGCACCGCCGGTGCAGCCTTGGGCAGCAGGGAGGGAACGCAGGGCGGAAGTTAGACGGCAGTTGGCGAGTGGCACTACCCATGGCGCCACCCATGGCCGCCAACCTGACTGTGCGGCGCAGAACGACCAGACGTTGCAGTCTGCCCTGGCCTTGCAAGAGGCGCAGCAGGCCTGGGGGCTGGGCTGCGGGTTGTTGGCGCCTGAGAGCACCAGCGTGCCGTCCAAGGCTCCCGCTGCCGGGTTGCAGGTTCGCCCAGAGAGCCCCACCACGACCACTGGCCCCGCTGGCGCTGCCCTGGCCGTCCCGACCGCAACGAGCACGCACAGGAGCACGCACACGCGCAGCTCCATGGCTGGGTGAGCGAAAAACGACGTGAAAAAAGCTTCAAGGCGCTGGAGGGACGCGGCAAGCAACCAACTCCTTGTGCTTTCCTCCTGCGGACAGCGCCACCGCTCGCCCGTCGTGTGTTGTTGTATATTTGCCTGCCTGCGGGGGCCGACGCGGCATCTGTTGAAGGCTCTCCTTCTGCCCTCCAAATTGAGGCTGTGCCCCTGCCCAGACCGCAATGCCTACGATGCCTGTGCGGTGCCTGACTTTGCATGTGCCGCCGGCACCGACGGCGGCCAGAGGTGCCGAGGGAGATCAGAGGGAAAACGCGCAGTGCTCCGCACAACAGCAAAGGGGAAGATCAACAACCGCGAGCGTCAGCGCACGCGCCCTGTGCACGCGTGCCGCCGCCGCCGCGCTCCAGCACCCAGCGCGCCGCGCCGCGCCGCTCCAACCGCGCCGTCGCGCCTCACTGCGCGGCCTTCTTCTTGCGCGCGGCCGCGCGGCGCGCCGCCTCCTCCACCACCTTGAGCCCGCGCACCGGGGGCGGCTCGGTCAGCGAGTCACCGTGCTTCACGATGAACCCGGTGTCGACGTCGCCCTTCTTGAAAGCCTCGTTCTCCAGGATCAGCAGGTGGTAGGGCACGGTGGTGGGCACGCCCGCGATCACCGTCTCCTGCGGGGGAGAAGGGCCGCGGGTCGGCGGTGGCGCACGCACGGGGCGCTCGCCGCTGCAGGCGGGCCACGGGGCGCTGTGTGCTGCCGCTCTCCCCCCGAGCCGCCGCCAGGCGCCCCGCCTCGTGCGGCTGCGCGAGCGCCATCCCAACCCCAGCTGCCTTCATCCGAGCCCCAGATGCAGCGGTGTGCACTGCGCCATGCGCCCCGGGTTGGCACCCCCGTCCGCCCCCTGGTGGGTGCAGTCCCCACCTGCAGCGCGCGCTTCATGCGGTTGATGGCGGAGTCGCGGTTCTCGGCCCACACGACGAGTTTGCCCAGCAGCGAGTCGTAGTTGGGGGGCACGAGGTAGTCGGGGTAGAGGTGGGAGTCCATGCGCACGTTGGGGCCGCCAGGGGGCAGGTAGCCAATCACGCGGCCTGGAGGGATGGGGAGGGGTGGCAGGAGGGGGAGGTGGCGATGGGGCATGCAGAAGGGCGGAGGAAGAGCGAGGAAGGTCGCGACGGCTTCGACCCAGCAGGCGAGCAAGCGAGGCCGCGCTGCCGCGCCGCGCCGCCGCCGCGTCCCGGGCATGCCCACCCGCGCGCCGCAGCACCCACCGGGGCCGGGGCGGAAGTTCTTGAATGGGTCCTCGGCGTTCAGGCGGCACTCGATCGCGTGGCCCTTGATCTTGATGTCGTCCTGCGCCAGGGAGGAGGCTGGGAGAGGGCGCCGTGAGCGCGGCACGAGCCGGGGTGGCGGCCCCGTCGCGCGGTGGAGAGGAGGCGGCGGGCCGGGCCGCGGGCGCTGCCCGCCTCCCCGCGCGCCTGGGTGAAGCGCAGGGGGTGGCCCATCGCCACGCGGATCTGCTCCTGGATGAGGTCCACGCCCGTGATCATCTCCGTGACGGGGTGCTCCACCTGGATGCGCGTGTTCATCTGCGCACGTGGGAGGGCGGGGCGGGGACTGGTGGGCAGAGGGCGGGCGCGGGCACGTGGGCGCAGCGGCCGTCACGGAGGCTGCGCAGAGGCCTGCCTGCCGAGCGCGCGCGTCTGCTGCCGCACAGCCTGCGTTCTCACGGCAGGGGCACGTGGATGCCCCTGCATTTGCGCCCCTTGCCCACCTCCATGAAGTAGAAGCCCTGCGGCTCCCACAGGAACTCGATGGTGCCGACGCCGATGTAGCCGATCGACTTGGCAGCGGCGGTGGCGGCGTCGCCCATCGCCTTGCGCACCTGCGCGCGCGTGGCGCGTGCGGGAGGCTGGCCGCTCAGCGCGCTCCGCATCACGAGCCCCACACTCCCTGCAACAGCACCTGCACCCAGCCCCGCAGGAGGCGGTGGCCTGCATCCAGCGCTTCCCCCTCGCCCGCCCCGCCGCTGAGTCGCGCGCCGCACCTCGGGCGTGAGCGCGGGCGAGGGTGCCTCCTCCAGCAGCTTCTGGTTGCGGCGCTGGATCGAGCAGTCGCGCTCGCCGAGGTGGACGACGTTGCCATACTTGTCAGCCAGCACCTGCGCAGTTGGCGGAGCAGGGGCAGGTGGCAGGTGGGCGGGCGGAGCGAGCGCGTGCAGGGCAGGCCCGCAGAGCCTGGCAGCGCGCGCGCCGGGCCAGTCGACCCAGCAGAGCCCTCCCAGGCCGCCTGCAGCCCCTCCTCTGGCCAACAGTCAGCCTGCACCCCCAGTCCCCCGCGCGCCTGGAACTCGATGTGCCGTGGGTCCTTGACAAAGCGCTCGAGGTAGACGTTGCCGTTGCCAAAGGCGGCCTCCGCCTCGGACTGCGCGGCCTTCAGGAGGGGCAGGAACTCTTCCTCCTTCATGGCCAGCCGCATGCCGCGGCCGCCGCCGCCCGCGGTGGCCTTGATCATGATGGGGAAGCCGACGTCGCGCGCGACCTGCGGTGGTCGGAAGGGCGCCGAGGAGTTGCGTCGCAAACGCCTCGTGCAGATCAGAAGTGTGCAAACGTGGAAGTGCAGAAATGTACTGGTGGGTCGAGCGTGGGCATGGCGCATGCGTGGTGTGTGGGTGGCGGAACGCGAGGCAGCGAGAAGGGCGCAGCCAGGAGGTCGCAGGCGCAGGCGGGCAGCCTGGCTGCTGCGAGCGCGGCGCCGCAGGCCGGCGGGCGGCGGCGCACCGTGATGGCCTCGTCGACGGAAGTAATCAGGCCCTCTGAGCCAGGCACGGTGGGCACGCCCGCTTTCTGCAGGCGGGCAGCCAGGTGGGGTGCGCAGGCGGGGGCGCATGAGCGCTGCAGCCCTTCTTCACCTCATCTCAGTGGCGGCAGAGATGCACACCAGGCGCCAAGCAGCTCAGGCCGGCAGCGGACTGGCAGAGGACCGGCAGACACCGCCAAGTGGCCACCAGCGCCGCCGGCCGTCGGCGCTTCCCTGCGCCGCTGCTCTGCTGCGTGGCCAGCCGCGCCCCGCGCCCCGCGCGCCGCGCCTTCATCGTGTCGCGCGCGGTGGACTTGTCGCCCATCAGACGGATGGAGTCGGACTTGGGGCCGATGAAGTCGATGCCGTGGTCGGCGCAGATGTCCACAAACGTGGCGTTCTCGCTGAGGAAGCCGTAGCCCTGCCGAGGAACGTCGCGAATGGGGGCGAGGGGGGGAGGGGGCGACACAAGTTGGAGGGGGGGGAGGGGGGACGGAGGGGGGCCGCCGGTCCCCCCGCCAGCCGGCCGGCAGCTGCTGGGGGCGGCGCACGAGGGCCCAGCGCCGGCGGCGGCGGGCGCAGCAGGGCAGTAGCTGGGTGGCGCTCACGGGGTGGATGGCGTCGGCATCGCGGCTCAGCGCGGCGGAGATGATGGTTGGGATGTTGAGGTAGGACTCGGAGCTGGGCGCCTCGCCAATGCACACCGCCTCGTCCGCCAGCTGTGCAGGGGCGTTCGCGCAGAGCAGGGCGGCAGGGTGGGGCGCCACACGAGCGCGCAGGCCCCGGCGCCGCCGCGTGCACCGGCACGCCGGGTCGCGACCTGGGCGCATCCCTGTGCTGCAGGCACCCTGCCTCAACCGGCGCTGCGCGCTCCCCGCGTCCCAGCGCCAGCCCCAGCGACAGCCGCATTGAACAGTTCAAGCTCCTGCCCCGCATTTCAGTTCGACTGCCCTCCTTCATACCCAACAAGCACACGACGCGCTGCCCCACCTACCTGCGCGTGCAGGCAGTCCTTGTCCGCCACCGAGTAGACCGCCACCGTCCTGATGCCCAGCTCCTTGCAGGCGCGGATCACGCGCACCGCGATCTCGCCGCGGTTGGCAATCAGCACCTTCTTGATCTCCTTGGGCTGCTGCTGCGCCTCGGCGACGACGGCGCCCGCCGCGCGCCCGCGCTTGGCGGCCCGGGGCACCGGGCGTGCGAGTGCCGCCGCGCGGGCCGCGAATTCGGAGGTTTCGCCGCCCAGGAAATCGCTCCTCAGAGGCGCCGCGCCGGCGCTGCCCCTGCAGGGCGCCAGGCCTGCTTGTCTGGTGGGCCTAGCCGACACTGATCGGCCCGCCGCAGCCTGCGTGCATTGCGGAGGCGATCGTCAGTGCCAGGGGCTCGATCGCATGCACAAAGGGTCAACTTGGGCACTGCCAGCTTGGGCGGGGCCCCTCACCTGGAGAGCACTGCAGACGGTCGACGCCATCGCGATCGATCAGAGTTGGGCGGTGCAGAGCGCCCGATGACACTTCTCTCCCAGTTCCGAGCGACTGGGTCAGCCTCCTCAGCGAGCTTCTTCTCGCTGAATTGATCGCGATTCTGAGCATAGCCGCCCCAGTTGGCACGTCCATGGCCGCCTAGCCCGCTCGCAAGGCTAGACTGCAGCCCCTATTTTGCTGAGCGAGTTCGACTATGCAGGGCTCTGCCACCAGGCCAGGCAGCTGCCCGCCGGCACTGCAGGCAGCCCAGCAGCCCAGGGCGCGAGCATGGGCGCGCGAGCCTGGAAGCGCGCGGCGACCAGCGTCCGCCAGGCTGCCCAGTGCCCGCAGCCAGACGATTAGACAGAACTCCAGCCGCGCAAGGTGCGAGCGCCTGAGTCTCCCGCCCGCCCCCGCCCCCGCCCCCGCAGGCCTCTGCGCAGTGCTACTCCCCCCCACCTCGTTGCCCCACCTGCCGGCTGCTGCGCTCCTCGCCTGCGCAGGGATCTGGGCTCGGTGCGCTGCCGCTACCTGCGCGGCGCGGCGGGGCCACTGGGCCCCAGCTCCTTGATCTGCATCGCCGTCGCGCGCCGCGGCGGCCGCGTCGTGGTGGCCGCCGCGCTTGTCGACTCGGCGGCCGACGCGGTGAACACGGGTGCCGACGGCACCGCCGCCAGCCAGGTGGAATCGCTGCTGGCCGCGTCGCTGGAGCAGCACCCGCAGCTGGAGGTGGGGCACCTGCCCAACGGCCTGCGCTACGTGGTGCTGCCCAACGCGGCGCCGCCGGCGCGCTTCGAGGCGCACCTGGAGGTGCACGCCGGCTCGGTTGACGAGGGGGAGCAGGAGCAGGGCATCGCACACCTGGTGGAGCACGTCACCTTCCTGGGCTCCAAGAAGCGCGAATGCCTGCTCGGCACCGGCGCGCGCTCCAACGCCTACACTGACTTCCACCACACTGTCTTCCACGTCCACTCCCCTGAGGCCAACGCCAATTCGGCGGAGCCGATGCTGCCAAAGGCGCGGGCGCGGGCGCGGGGCGGCGGCCGGCCGGGCGCCGCACCGCGGTGCGCTCGCGCGCCGCCCCCTCCCCCGACGCGCGGCCCCGCTTCCGACGCACGCGCTCGTTCCCCCGCCGCCTGACCACACGCATGCCGTCGCAGGTGCTGGCGGCGCTGACCGAGATCGCGTTCGAGCCAGAGTTCCTGCCCTCGCGCATCGAGAAGGAGCGCAAGGCGGTGGTGGCCGAGGCGCAGATGATGAACACGATTGAGTACCGCGTCGACTGCCAGCTGCTGCAGTACCTGCACGCCGAGAACGCGCTGGGCTGCCGCTTCCCCATCGGCAAGACGGAGCAGGCGCGCAGGCTGGGCGCGGGGGGGCGGGCAGGAGCGCGGCTGGGCGGGGGCGCGTGGTGGGGAGAGGCGGGGCTGGGGCGGCTGGGGCGAACGTGCACCGCGGGGGCGGATCTGGTCTGGTCTGGTCTTACAGCTTGGCACCATGAGGCATGCACCGTTCCGCAAGCGAAATTGCTTGCAAAATCAACGAGTGGGGTGCGGTTCTAGGCCAGGATATCTGCCACAGATCGAAACTCGGATGGTTGGGGTTTGTGGGGGCGGATCTGTGGCCGGGGTGGCCCGCGATGTCGGAACCTGCAGCGCGATGCGACACGATGCGAGGAGAGCGAGACGAGCGGGCGGCAGGGTGCGGCTTGCTCACAGGCTGTGCTTTCAGCTGCGCCGCCGCGGCCGTGCCCGCCGCAGGTCGAGCGCTGGTCGCGTGACGAGATCATGGCCTTCTGGTCGCGCCACTACTTTCCAGCCAACGCCACGCTCTACGTGGTGGGGGATGTGGACCCCGTGGCCACCAAGCGCCTCATCGAGGAGACGTTTGGCTGCGTCCCGGCCTCCCTGCAGCAGCCCTCGCCCAGTGCCGCGGCCGGCTTGCTGGACAGCAGTCTGATGGTCGGCGGCTGCAGCGAGGCCAATGGCAACGGCGTGGCTGTGCCGGTCGCCGAGGCCAACGGCGCGGGCACCGCGGCGCCGTCGGTGGCGGTCGCGGCGGCCGCCGTGGCGGCGAGCTCACCTGCCAGCGGCGCGGTGCTCGACAGCCTGCCCTCGCAGCACCACCTGGTGCGGCCCCCGGTGGAGCACCAGTGGGGGTGCGGGGGCCCGCTGCTGCACATGCCGCCGGCGCCCGTCTCGGTCTTCCGCCACCGCCTGCTCCAGCTCTTCCAGCTCTCCATCTTCTGCAAGCTCCCCATCCGCCCGATGACCACGATGGAGGACATCAGGCACGCCCACCGCGCTGGGCGGCCTGGCTGCCTGGCCACCTCGCTGCAGCGCCTGGCTTCCTGCACTGCCTGGCTGCCTGGGTGCATCGCCCTGCGGTGCCCGGCTGCAGCAGACGCAGCGGGAGCGGGAGCGGGCCGGAGCAGCTGTGCTGGCGGGGCCGGGCAGCGCTGCCGCGTCGGCTCTCGCCCTCTGCTGAATGCCAGTTGGCCCTTCTCCCTCCCTCCCTCCCGCCCTCTCGTCCTCGCAGGCACGCGTTCATGGTCCGCATCCTGCTGAGCGTGCTGCAGTTCCGTGTGAACGCGCGCTATGTGGAGGCAGACCCGCCCTTTGTCGGCATTGAGCTCGACCACTCCGACTCGGGTGGGCGCGGTGGGGTGCAGTGGCGGTGGGCGCGCGGTGTGGGCGAGGAGCCGGGCGCTGATGGACCCGGCACCGGCGGCGACGGAGCCGGCGCCGAGGCCGGAGACGGGCTGGCACGGCAGCACAGCATGTCATCTGCTCGTGCGTTTCGTGCGTCTTGTAGGCCGCGAGGGCTGCGCGGTGTCCACCTTGACCATCACCAGCGAGCCGATCGACTGGCGGGGGGCGGTACGCGTGGCGGTGCAGGTGCGCGGCGCCCACACGCCAAGCCCGCGCGCCGCCTCGCATGCAGAGACTCCGCTCGCGCGCTGCAGCCCCGCCGCCCGAACTGCCCGGCCCAGCCGGCCCGTGCACCTTGCACCTGGCCGCCCACCGCCCTCCGTGCGCGCCTCGGGATCGCATCGCAGGAGGTGCGGCGGCTGCAGAGGCACGGGGTGACCCAGGGCGAGCTTGGGCGCTACAAGCAGGCTCTGCTGCGCGACAGCGAGCAGCTGGCTGAGGGCGCCGGATCCGTGCCCTCCCACGACAACCTGGAGTTTGTGATGGAGAGCCTGGCGCTGGGGCACACCGTGCTGGAGCAGCGCGCGGTGCGCAGCGGCGCGGTCGGGCGGGGCGGATCGGGCGGCGCGACGCGCTTGGGCGGGCGCGCTCGCGGCAGCAGCGGCAGGCCGGCGGGGAGCGGCGCCGCAGGGCGCCGCTGCCCGCGCGCAACGGGCGCCGCCGCCGCTCACTCTCCTGCACCCTGCATGGCCCGCGCGCGCGGCCTCCCCCCTCCCGCGCAGGCGCACGAGTACCTGCTGGCGCTGGCCGACACCATGACCGCGAGCGAGGTCAACCGCCTCGCGCGCTCGCTGCTGTCCTTCACCTCGCACTACCGCGCCGAGTCGGCGCTGGTGGAGGAGTATGAGAGGAACCCCTCGGCCTGGGCGGAGCCCGGCCCCACGCGCGCCACGGCGATCGTGGCGTGCCTCCCCGCCTTCATGGATGCGAGCGGCCACTCGACGGGCGGCGTGACGGGGCCGCTGGGCCGCGGCGGCTCGCTCGCCACCACACAGCACGTCGACCCCGCGCGCGGCGTGCCGCTGGCCGACGCACTGGAGAGTGGGGACGAGGAGGACGTGCCGGAGGGCGCGGTCAGGTGGGGCGGCCGGCGGCCGCGCCGGCGCGCTGCGCTGCCAGCCGCGAGCTGCCGCTGGCGGCCAAACGCGCCCGCTGCGAGTGCTCGGCCTGCCCTGGCCAACCCCCAGCCACTGTGCTGGTCACATCGCAGGTTCGAGGTGGACGCGGCGCAGATTGAGGAGGCGCTGGCCGAGGCGGGGCTGGAGGTGGAGGCACAGCCAGAGGTGGACGTTCCCACCGCGCTGCTGCCGCCCGAGGCCGCCGCGGCGCTCGTGGCGGAGCGCGAGCCACGCTTTGTGCCGCCCGGCCAGCCGGGCACCTCGCTTGGGGAGAGCGCCACGCCGCCGCCCGACGCGGCGACGGGCGTGGTGCAGCGCCGGCTGAGCAACGGCATCCGCGTCAACTACCGGCGCACCGACAACGAGCCGCGCGCGGCCATGGTCCGCGTCGTCGCGGCGGGCGGGCGCAGCCGCGAGGGCGGCGGCGTGGGGCCCAGCGGCACCGGCGTCGTCGCCGTCGGCACTCGCGCGCTCAGCGAGAGCGGCACCGTCGGCACGTGGCAGCGCGAGCAGGTGCGGCTCGGTGCGGGTGGGGTGGGAGGGGACGGGCGAGGAGTGCACGACGCCAAGGGGGGAGCGGCGCGGGCGGCAGGTTGTTGGGCGGAGGAGGGCGCGCGCCTTCAGCGTCGGTCGCCCCCTACTCAACTACCCCCACTCCGGGTCTCTCCCCCCGCCGCTCGCGCGGCTCCCTGGCCTGCCACCCCTCCCACCTCTGACCTGCCACCCACCATCACCTCCCTTCATTAGGTGGAGCTCTTCTGCATCTCCAAGCTCATCAACTGCACGCTCGAGCCGGACGAGGAGTTTGTCTGCATGGACTTCCACTTTGCGGTGAGGGCCATGCGCAGGCTGCAGGTGCCAAGCCTCAAGCGCGGCCAAGAGGGCTGGCATGCTTCGGGGCACTCACACAAGACGGGACAGCGTGGCTGGGTCTGGGCTCCGCCGCGCGCCGCCGAGCGAGCGCCCGCCGTGCTCGGCAACCCCGCGCCCCTCGCGCGCCCGCGCCCCGCCCCGCAGGTCGGCGACGGCGGCCTGCCCGCCACGCTGCAGCTGCTGCACCTCTTCCTCGACGCGCCGCGGTGGGAGGGCGCCGCGATGGAGCGCGCCAAGCAGATGTACCTCTCCCACTTCCGCAGCCTACCCAAGTCGCTCGAACGCGCCACGGGTGGGGGTGGAGGGGTGGGGGGGGGGCGGGGGGCG
>PCFQ01000006.1:60924-95936 GCA_003063905.1 Chlorella sp. A99 | reverse complement strand
GGCCCCTCGCCGCCCGCCCCCCCCCCCCCCCCCTTTCCCAGCCCCGCCCCTCTGCCCCCCCCCCCCCGCGCCCCCCCCCCCCCCCCCCCCGCGCCGCGCGCCCAGGCCGACGCCGTGCCGCTGAAGAGCGTCGACTGCCTGCGCGACCTGCGGCTCATGTACGAGACGGCCACGGTGGATGACATCTACGACGCCTACGCGCAGGTGCGCGGCGCGCGCGGCGGCTCCTGGGCGGGCAGGCGGGCAAAGGAGCAAGAGGCTGGATGGGCTGTGTGGGGGTGGGGCGGTCGCGAGGCGCGCCGCTGCCCCTGCTCGCTCCGGGTGCCCGGGCGGCTCGCGACGCGGCTCGCCTCACGCGTGCGCCCCCGCCCTCCCCACGCAGTTCAACTTTGACGACGACCACGTCTTCACCTGCATCGGCACCAGCGGCAAGGAGCCGCTGGCGCTGCCGTCGCCCATCCTGCAGCCCGCCGCCGCCGCGGGCGCCGCCGCCGCCGCCACCGCCGCCGCCGCCGCCGGCACCGTCGCCGCGCCCTGGGGCGGCGCACCGACGCCGCCCGCGGCGGCCGAGGGCCCCAGCCCCAACGTCGACCCTGAGGTTTTCATGGCCGCCTTCCGCAGCTTCATGCAGAACGTGCAGGGGCAGCAGATGCAGCAGATGCAGCCAGGCGGCGACGACCCGCAGCAGCCGGAGCAACCGGAGCAGCCGGAGCAGCAGCAAGGCCCGCGACAGTAGCGCACGTGCGCTCCCGTGCATCGTGGGGAGAGCTGGGGCCATTGGTCGGCCCTCTCCCTCGCCCGCTCGCTATGCCGGTCTGTGTGTGTGTGTCTGTGTTTCATTGTGGCGGCAGGCGGCAGGGGCGACTACTCTTTTCGTTTTCCGGCCAGCCGCCTGCCTTCCTTGCAGCTAGATTCTAGGCCTGTTGGTTGACGCTCCCCTCTGTGAACTGATGATGCTCGCTGTTCTGACTGCCAAGCGTGTGAGACTACATGATACAGTTGCCCAGCCAGCCATCAACATCGGTCTGCAACGACAATGTGCACCGGCTGCCCCACTCCAGCGCTCACTGCCCTCCCATGACCCCGGTGCGCTGGCGCTTGTCGCCGGGGCCCTGCCCCTCGGCGGTGCCCTGCGCTGCCCGCTTGCCCCCCTCTGCGGCGGCTGCCGCCCCTGCTGCGCCCGCGCCGCCCCCACCCGCCGCCTCGAGCTCCCGCATCTTGAGCAGGGTCGCATACAGCGCCTGGAGCCCCGCCACCGCAAACTGCACCGCACGCGCGGGCACTTTCAAGAGGGGGTTGTGGTAAGCGAATTAGCCCTGTGCAGGCCCATCCCCACCTGCTTTGCGCGCTGCGGACTCCACCCATGGTAGCTGCAGAGGGAGCACGAGGGGGCAGAGACGCTTGGGTCTTGAGCTGAGTGAGCAAGCTGCGTGAGCGGTGTCCCCCTCCTGCAGTCGACACAGTGCTCTACCACTGACCGGTCTGGGTGGGACGCCACGTCCTTAAAGGGCTGCGCAGCAAGAGGCAGGGGCAGGGCATCGCGTCAGCCAGCATTGTTCCAAGGGAGATGCAGGCGTTGCCATCGCATGCAGCTGAGTACGGCAGCCATGCCTGTTCAATCGTGATGCTGATGCAGTTGAATCGCTCGCCGACTGCAGCGCATGGCAGGCGCTGGGGGAGTCAGTGGCTGCCCCGCTGAGGCTGCCCCCCTCCGAGCCGGACAATGCGCATCCTGCCCTGCCATGCGCCTGGCTCTCCCACGCCTCGAGCCTCAGACCGCTGGGCCGCCCCTGCATGTCCGCGCCTGCGTTGTTCGCAATCCGCATGTCTGCCGACCCAGGCGCGTCGACGCCATACAGGTTGCTGGGACGGAAATCGGGGGATGCCTGCTGCAGCGCCTGCGCAGGCTCAAGGCGGACAGGGCAGCGCACCCAGTGGCAACCGCTGAGCTGCGGCGCTGCAGCAAACAGCGGTGGCCTGCGGGCATGTAGCTAGAGGCCTGCCTGCATGTACGTGGTCTGCAGCGTCTGCAGCTTGGTTGAGAAGTGGGGAATGCCCTCCTCGCCGGCCACAAAGTTGGTCACATACTGTTGCAGTGAGGTGGGGTGTGGTGGGGTGGGATTCACTCCATTGCATGCGTGTGCATGCTCGGGCCTCGCCCCCGCTGCTATGTGCTCGCCTCCTCATCGCCATGCACGTCGGCGAAAAAGTCGACTCCCGTGGCATCCATCTTGTTCAGAATGCACAGCACCTGTGCAGAGGGAGGATCCCACTGGTGTCCAGCGAACGCCAGGGCAGCGAGCGCTGCGCTGACGGCCGCTCCGCTCCCAGGCGCGCGCAGACTCGCCTCTGGGCTGTAGTCGGCCGTGGGCCCTGCCCACTCGCGGTTGAGATTGGCTCCCTTGGCGTTGGTCCTGGAAGTAGATAGGGCGACCAGGGGCTGCTAAACACACGGCACAGTGCTGTGAGCCAACGAGCAGCAGCACACAGTCCTTGTGACCCAGCGAGGCGACCGATTGACACGTCCGCATGGACTGCACCGAGCAGCTGTGTCTTGCACCCCTCCTCACCGCAGGTGGCCCCTGCGCACAGGCACACCACAGTCAGCCATGAGCCAAGCTGCAGGGGCCCAGGCGGCGGCGGCGGCGGCGGCGGCGCCTAGCCATCCGGCGCCGCTGCCCGCCGCCCCCTGCGCACCGGATGCTGCCATCGGGGTTGCAGTTTGGAACGACATAGAAGACTGCTTCCTGCATGGGAGTCATACAAGACCCGGGATCATCTCTTGGTCAAAGCATGCACGAGGAGAGCACGCAAGCGACCGTCGCCTCAGGGCGCGGCAGGGCTCGCCTGGAGCAGCAGGTCCACCAGCGGGTCGTGCTTGCTTGTCAGCCGCTCGAGCAGGCCCTCCACATACCTGCGTCAGCAGCAGTAGCACGCCAGGACATGGCAGCATGCTGGGTGGCCAGCGGTCCACCTTCCGGCGCACAGCTGGCCGGCTCAGTGACAGGCGCGCAGGCGGCCAGCGCATCCCGCCCGCTGCCGCGCGCCGACTTGCCACTCGGCCATGGTCTCTCCAGGGTGCTGCCTTGCGATGATCCATACCCGCCTCTTCCCGCCGCCCGGCTGCCCGACCTGCGATGGCGGTGAGAGCTGCAATGCTTGAGTGCACTGCAACAGCGCACGCCGGCACTGTTTTAGCTTGCCTGCAGCAGGTCGATGTCCCGGCCGTCAATCGACCGCCCCAGCACCTCGTGTCTGGACAGCCGAAGAGCAGCCGCGGATGGGAGCGTATCAGCCGGCCACGGCTGGGCAGGAGGGCGTGCACCCACATACATCAGGCGGGCAGGAGGCCCTGTGCCCGCCGCCCGCACCTGACCAGGTCGCCGTGTGCGCTCGCCATGCGCGCCACCAGCGCAAGGTGGCGAGTGTAGGGATAGGGGGCCCAGAAGGAGTAGAACACCACGCCCTGTGGCCGGGGCGAGCACAGAGGCCATCGAGTCAGGACAGCCGAGCGCAGCGTCACAGCGTCGGCTTGCTGCCACGTGCGCCGGGCGCACCAGCAGATCCGCCCCTCGCTGCCCATGCAGTGCAGGATCAGACTGCGCTCCCTTGCACGCCCAATGACGACACCCCCCCGGCTGCACCGCCTTGGGTGTGTGGTGGATGGCCAGCACGCCCGCCTCTGCATCGTACGTTGTCTTCACCCTGAACCATTCCTGCACGCACCGTGAGACAGGGCGGCCGCAAGCTTGCGCGCCAGGCTAGAAGCAGCCCTTGGTCGCATGGCACTGATGCGGCAGCACTCAGCGCATGAGCAGCGCCCCAGAAGCACCTCGTAGTTGTAGGAGGCGCAGGCCTGGTAGCCCGGCCAGGCCTCGGGGAAGCTGCTCTTGCCTGAGGGTGTGGGTTGGGGGGGGGGGGGGGGGGGGGGGCGGGCGGGGAGGTGGGGGCAGGCTCGCTGCTCGACCGCCAGCTGGCATGCGGCCCACGGCCCAGCCCTCACCCGCATTCAAGATGTTCAGCGTCAGCGCCTGGCCGCAGACCCCTGCTGCTCGGAAGCAGAACCACTGGTAGTGCGCCACGTTGTTGTCCTTGGGGGTTCTCGGCTCAGGCCGAATTTCGAGCTGGACGTCGGCGGGGTCTGATGCCGTCACCACGCTGATGTTTCCCCCGTCAAACGCGCTCGTGATGGAGATGGGCATGGCGGCGGCACGCTGCTGAGCGGGCTAGGCGAGGCTGTGAGTGGGAGGACAAGAGGCGGGTGGGCGGCCAGGCAGAGGCGGGTAACCGGCCGAGGCGGACGGCGGGGAGGGCAGCGGGCAAGGCCAGCAGGCTTCTGCTGCAGCGCTTGGATCCCCAGCGCTACGAATGGAACGCGGTTTAGGGTTTAGGGTTCTAGCCTAGGCGGTGGGGCGGTGGGGCGGTGGGGCGGTGTGGCAAGGGTCGGAAGTTGCTGATCGCTCGACTTGCGTGATGCATACGACGAGTTTGGGTACTGAGTAGGAGTGAAGAAAGAAGTTAGATCGCAGCTAGACCCCATCTCGCGCCGCTTCCCACCCGTTCCGCCAACTCCACCCTCTTCTTCTGTTACTGTAGTCAGCAGGATTCACCTCATTGGACCCCTGTGACTATCCAGCTGCACCAAAAGGCTGTCCGAGTGTGAACGAGCTTTCCAACAAAGCTGCACAGTGCGCAGAGCGCTGGTCAGCTGGCAGGCTCCTGTGCCGCCGCCTCGCCCGTACCACCCTCGTCCTTGCCCCCACCCTCTGCCAGCTGCTGCTCCTGCTGCTCCTCCCCCTTTTGCTCCCCTGCTGCAGTGGCTGCTGCGGCGTCCTCCTCTCCCTTGCCCTCTTCACCCAGCTGCTGCTGCTGCTCCGGCCGCTCGCCCGTCGCGGCGCCGACGCTTTTGGCGCCCAGCCGCCCCTTGTTCCCGCCCTTGCCGCCCTTCTTGCTGTCCTCGTCCAGCTCCCCCGCCAGCATCCGAAGGTTCAGCCTCATCAGCTCGCGGAACTGTGGGATAACTGCCACGGCGCAGGTGCCTGCGCGGAGGAGGGGTGCGCAGAGGGCAGCAGCAGGCGCTGGTCGAGGCAGGCACAGCAACGGAGCAACGCGTGCCGATGCGGCGCTGCACTGGTGCACGGCCCTCTCCCCCTCTGCTGCCATCAACAAACAGCCTCTGCTGCCGCCCACAGCACCCCAGGCTCACTCTTGACGAGGTTGACGAGGATGGTGAGCTGGGGGGCGCCCAGGTTGACCTTGTGCGGCGCGGGGATGCGCTTGGCAAACGCGTCGATCACGGCCATGCGGTCGAGCTGCGGCGACGCGCGGTGCTCGTACTGGACAGCAAACTGGGGCAACAGGACAGGGCAGGGGCGAGAGGCGTGAGGGTAGGGCTCGGGAGGGTCAGGGCGGGAGGGACACAGGAGAGGCTGGAGCAATGCATGCGCTTCAGCCCGCCCCACAGCACGCAAGTCCAGCTGCAGCAACAGCGTGCTGCACTCATTGCGCCGAGCGGTGCGAGCGGTGCTGCGCCATGCAACGCGCCGCCGCCCCGCCCCCCGCGCGCGCGCTGCCGCCTCACCGTGCGCGGCTTTGCGCCCTCGCCGCAGGGGAAGTGCGCGGCCACCACCTTCTCCGCCAGCTCGTCAATCTTCTCCATGTTTGCGTAGCACTGGTACTCCACGGGGTGCAGGCGGCAGCAGAAGCGCGTGCGGTTGACCTGCGTCGCCTTGACCTCCTCTGCGATCGCGACCGCCAGGGCCGTGGGGCTGGGCCCCTCGGCGTCGCGGTACTCCACAAACACCACCGAGTTGAGCCCCGAGGTGTGGGCCGCAAACACCGCGCCCTCCCGGCTCTTGAGTGCCGCCACCTCGCTCGCCAGTGCCGCCGCAATGTCGCCGCCGGGCGGCGGCGCCGCGGGGGCCGCCGCCTTGTCGGGGCACAGCTTCTCGTAGGCCTGCAGCATGTGCAGCGGCAGTGCAGCGCTGGTGGACGAGAGAGGGTAGGGCTGGAGGGCGCGGCCGCACAGGGCATGCGATGAGAGAGGCTCGGCGGCTGTCGACGCACCTCGGTCAGCAGGGTGATGGCCTCCCGCCCCGCCTGCGCCTCCTTCCCTGCCACCGCGCTGACCAGCACGCCCCTCACTCCCGCAGGGATGGTCTTATCCGATGTCTTGCCCTGCGCAGGAGAGGCAGGAGCTCTGCTTGGGCGCCATGCATTGCGCCGCACCACGACGATACCTTCCTTGCTCACCGAGAAGTACGAGCGCTTCTTGCCGCCCCCACCGCCGCCCTCGGCCTTCCGCTTCCCTCCGCCCTCTCCCATGTCGCTGCTGCTCTGCTTGCTGGGCTTCCCACACTGCTTGAAGCACTGGAATTACAGCAAGACAGAGAAAACGAAAGATGGGAATACTGCCACTGCCCGCCTCCGCCGCCCATGTCGCTCGGGCAACATCACTCGCTGGCAATCTCTCCTTCTGCCTGGCCGCCAGCCAACACATCCTCCGGCTGCTCAAATGACGATACTTCACCACTTGCTGCCACTGGCTCGTTTGCTGACCCAGCCTGGGACGCACGCGGGAGCACCTCGCCGGGCTGTTGGCTGAATGGCTCGCTGCCAGCCGCCTCTGTCGTCTCGCTCGCCTCCCCGCTGCGAGGCTCGATGGTTGGCAGCTCTGTCGTCTCGCCCGCCTCCTGGCTGTTGGAAAGGCTGCCAGCCGGCTCAGCCGACTCTTCCTCCTCCTGGCTGCTGGATTCACTGGCCGCCGGCTCCTCCGCTTCCCCCTGCTCCTCCCCTGGTCGCTGCTCAGTCTCCAGGTGCTCGGTCCCGAAGGCCTCAGCCTCTGCTTCTTCTGGCATCCCTGCCTGCTGCTCAGTCTGTGGCTGCTCGGTCACAGCCTCTGCTTCCTCTGGCTCCCCTGCCTGCTGCTCAGTCTGTGGCTGCTCCGCGGTCGCTGCTTCTGGCTCTGCCGACTGGCACCCTGTCTCGCTCTCTGTTGCGCTGGCCTCGTTTGCCACATGCGTGCCCTCCGCTGCATCTGTGGGCTCTGCTGCCTCGGCGTCCTGATACACCCACTGTGCCGCCTCCTCCGCCTCCTCTGACACTTCCTCTTCCTCTGCCGGCCCAGTGCCTTCATCCGCACGCGGTATGTCGGTGGTCTCCTCGGCAGGCAGCTGCGGTTTGGCCTCGTCGACCATTCCGTCAGCTGCCTGCGGCGCTTGCTCCTCTTCAGTGCGACAGGCGGGGGGACCCGCCTGGCTCGCTGGCAGGGCCTCTTCTTGGGCTGCGTTGCTGCCAGCAGGGGGCTCGTGCTCCTCATCAGCTGCCCCCTCCGGCGCGAGGTCAGATGCAATGCACGGCTGGCTCTCCGGCAGAGAAGCTGCTTCTGATGCCTCTTCTTGTGGACAATGCCCCTCTTCCTCTTCCGCTGGGGCGGCGGCTGCCGCCAGCAGGCTCTCGAAGGAAGCTGCTTGCTCTGGCTGCTCTGGCTGAGGCGCACGCTCCTCACCGTCGTCGCACTCTCCCTGCTCGCTCAGTCCCACTGTCTCACTGATCACGTCTGCGCTCCCTGCTTGGGCTGCGCCCAAAAGAGTGCCCCAGGCAGACGCCTGGGGCTGCGCCGACTGTTCTGCTGCTCCGTGCGCTGCAGCACCCCGGCCGCCCAGCGCATCGACAAGCTCTGTCCGGATCGCTGCAGCCAGACGCTGATTGTCTGCCGGCAGCGAGGAGGTGCGCTTGGGCAGCGCCTGCGGAGAGCCACGGGCGGAGAGTCGGGGCCGGTTCAAGACGCGCCCCGGCACGCCACTGCAGCCTAACTTCCCTCCCCACCTGCTCTGGCTGGGGCGCCTCCTGCTGCGGCGCCGCCCTGGGCCTGGGCACGCTCTTGGCAAACTGCAGGGCGCGCTCGCGGGTGGAGAGCTTGCGGGGCCGAGCCGTCGGCTCGCGTGTCAACGCCGCCAGTCGCTCCCTATTCTGCGCCGAGGCGGCCAGGCCAAACCCGCGCTGGCGCTCCGCCTTTTGTGCGGCGGCGCGCCACTCCTCGTGGAGCTCGTAGTCGGGGCCCAGGGGCCCCAGCTGGTAGTAGGGGGCGGACTTGGGGTCAAAGCCGCGGGCGAGGAGGTCTCTGTGAGTGTACGGTTTAAAGCTGGGGACGGGGCGCGGCGCGCGGTCGTACTCGACGCGAGGAGGTGCTCGCAGCACAGCGGCGGCGCCGGCGCTCGGCGAGCCCGGGCTGCCGGCGCCTGCTGCCAGCGGCGGGAGCTGGTCGGCGCCGTGGCCGCGGCTGCCGGCTGCTGCCACCGCTGCCCGGGGGCCTCGCCGCGGCGGAGAGCGGTCCGGTGGGCTGATGGCAAAGGCGGGGGCAAAGGCGACCAGCCCGCCGCCCGGGGCTGCAACGTACAGCGCTCCCCTGCCAGGCGCTGGCGCTGCCGGCCAGCCCGGCGCCAGCGGTGGGGCAGCAGCCATGTACTGGCCTGGCAGCGCGGGCAGGTGCGCGTAGGGCCCTTGGTCTTGCATCATGCCCAGCTGCTGCTGCTGCTGCTGGAGCGCAAGCTGCTGATGGTACGCCAGCTGCTGCTGGAGCGCAAACTGCTGATATGCCACCTGTTGCTGATACGCCAGCTGCTGCTGCTCGGGGGCCGGCTGCTGCACGGGCGCAGTTGCGCCGCCCTGCTGCAAGACTGGTGCAAAGGCCTGGGGCGCCCCGTCACCTGGAGCAAAGGCGCCCTGCAGCTGCTCTTGCTCCTGCTGCCCCTGCTGTCCTGCCTCCCCGTGCTGCAGCAGACTTGACTCGGCTTCAGTGTTGGCGCTCGCCATGGCGTCGAGGTCGCCGCTGCCGCTAGTCACGCCAAAGTCCAACTCCTGGCCGGTGCCGCTATGCTGCTGCCGCAGAAGCAACAGCTGGGGTTGCTCCTGCTGTGCCGCCAGGTAGGCAGCGGTTGTGGCCTGCCATGGTGCAGCCTGCCCTCCTGGCCATGACCCGGGCGGCGCGCCGGGGGTCCCCCAGTTGAGCACGCTCGCGGCCGGCGGGCCCGCCGGCCACTGCAGCAGGGGTGCCGCGTGACCTTGCGCCGTCGCTGCATAACCACCCGGCGCCCGCTGCATGTTGTAACGGGCTCGTTGGGGCGACAGGAGCGGTCAGAGGGGCAATGTCAAAGACATGTCGAGAGAGGGGCCAGTAATTTGACGGCGCTTATAAAACAATTGTAGGCAGCAGAATCACGGAATCCAACGGCGAGGTGTGGAGCACGAGCGGAGCACCACCAAGGCAGTCCTTCTTTGTACGTTCTCCATGTGCTTCCACGATCTTCTGGCAGTCGCAGCGATCACTGCAGCAACAGGAGCGAGCAGGCCTCGCGACTGGTCTTGTTGCGAGCTGAGCTTATGGCGACGGCAACAATCGGGCTCGTTGTCCTGGCCTGGGCGATCTGAACTGGGTTGCTTGGCAGCGGAGACGACGTGCGCCCGGCCGTCCGCCCATCTGCCCGCCCGCCCAACAACGCCGCACCCCCGCTACTCATGCGCGGATGTCCAGCGCGGCGCCGCTTGCAGCCAAGTTCCTGAGGCAGATGAGTGTCTGCGGCGCCGCCGCACCCGGCAGCAGGGTTGCGGTCGCGCTGTCGGGCGGGCCCGACAGCCTCGCACTCGCCGCGCTGACCTGCGACTGGCACGCGTCGAGCGCGCCCCAGGTGCGCCACCGCCGGAGCTGTCGCGTTCGCATTGAGCTGCTGCAGCCGCCCCGCATCTGCACGGCCCTGCTCAGTGCACCCACAACTTTTCCATTTTGTGCAGAGGGCACCAATCGCGCTGATTGTCGACCACCAGCTGCGGCCGGAGAGCGGAGCAGAGGCGGCAGAGGTGGCGGCACGCGCGGTGGCGCTGGGTATGCAGCCCCATACGCTGTGCGTGGACTGGGGCGGGGCACCGCCGCGGCCGGGGGCCAAGATGGCGGCCGCTCGCGAGGCGCGCTACTGCCTGCTGCTGGCCGCCTGCCGCTCGCTGGGCGCGACGCACCTGCTGACCGCCCACCACGCCGACGACCAGGTGGAGACCTTTCTCCTGCGCCTGATCCACGCCAGCGGGCTGCACGGCCTGACATGCATGCCCGCACTGTCCCCCCAGCCAGGTGCGCGCCGGCCGGCTTGCTCGCGGCCTGCCACTGGCCCCACACACGCAGCATCTCCCATTCCCCGAACAGCAGCCTGAGCCCCCTGCCCTTTCCTACCTCTGCCGCCACAGGCAGCCCCCCTGTCAGCCTGGCGCGCCCGCTGCTGGGGGTGCACAAACACGAGCTGGAGGCCTACTGCCGCAGCAGGGGCCTGGCTTTCGTGGAGGATCCCACCAACCGGCAGCTCGCTCACCACCGCAACCTGGCGCGCCACCTGTTACATGCGTGGCCCGCGCCCGAGGCCATGGATGCGGCGGCGGGCAGCCTTCTTCTTCTGAGTGCTTTGAGCACCGGGGATGATGCCCCCAGCAGTTGCGGCAGCGGCGGCGGCGGCCACGCAGAGCCTGCAGTGGTGCAAGACTTGCTGCGACTGCAGCGCTGCTGTGCCGAGGCTGCTGCCGTCCAGCATTCGCAGGCGACAGCGCTGCTGCAGGCAGCGGTGGTCTTCACGTCGGCTGCCGGTCTGCCTGGCAGGAAGGAGGCGCCTGGCAGGAAGGAGGCGGTGCAGAGAGGCTGTCGGCAGGAGCAGCAGCAACAGCGGTGGCGGCAGACACACAGCCGTGACGGCTCGCCTGTCCAACAGCTGCGGCACGACCTACATACCGCACTTTACCGTCTGGCAGCGCGATTGGACGGCCTGCAGTTTGCCGTCTTGGCGGTGGCACCTCTGAGCGCCGCAGAGGAGGATGCAGCCTTGGCAGCGCTGGCAAGCATCATGCAGGCTGTGTCCGGCACTGCATATCCCCCCAGCCTGAGCGACGCACGGCGCTTGCGCCAACGCCTAGCTGCGGGCACGCTGGACAGCGGCTACACCGGCGGCGGCTGCCTGCTCCTGCCCGTCACACGCAGCAGGGGGGCATACGCGTTGTGCGTCCCGCAACAGTCACAGCGACAGGCAGAGGCGGCCATGCAGCAGGCTCTGAAGCGCAGGTGAGGGCAGGCAACAGGCAGCAGCCGCCGTGGCGAGCGACGTACATAGCAGACTCATGGCACTGCTCGGGGCACTATTACAGGGATCTATTACAAAAAAATACTGCAGAAAGAACTAGCTGCTAGAACAACTGCAGTGCAGAAAGAGCAAACACAATCAGAGCAGGCAGCCTGAGAAGATCAGAATCTATGACCGAAACTCTGAGAGACTGCTCCACGCGGCGGCCACCCCACGCAGCAGGTGGGCCAGCGCTCACGGCGCGGGCTTTTTCTTCTTCTTCTTGACAAAGGATTCGTCGCACATCGCTGCCTGCACGCCGGCATCGTTGTGCACGCCCAGATCGCGGTCATACTTGGCGTTCCAGGTGCCTGTGCAGGAGGGGAGGGGGCGGGGGGCAGCAGGGGGCATGGGTTGCGGGAAGGCGGGCATCAGTGGCAGGAGCAGCGGCGGCAGTGGGCATGCGGCGCCAGGTGGAGCGGCCATGGATGGCAGCGCTGCCGCGCTAGCGCGACAGAGCAGGCCTGAATCCAGCGCCTACGCCCACCTGTGTAGCGGTGGTAGCCCACCAGCCCCTCCGGGATCTCGCCCAAGGCGCGCTGCAGGCTTGTATCGCGGTGGCAGAGGTTGTCATTGTACCTGAGAAGGCCGGGGCGCAGCATGGTGCGGGAGTGGGGAAGGCGTGGCGCGAGGTTGCATGCGACGGTGGAGGTGCCCCACTCTTCGACCGCGGGCCCACGCATGCCATGGGCACGAAAAGGCCCAGAGCCGCCTCACCAGCAGGGGGTGAAGAACTGGCCAAAGGGGTGCACCTTGACGGTGGTGTCGTTGAGGTGCCACTCGCCCACAAACGCATTGACCCCCTTTTTGACCGGCGCGTTTGCGATGGCAGGCACCTGCGGCACGCGCGGGCGGCGGCACCCGTGCCTCACAACGGCACTCTCTCGGGGCTGCTATGCTGAAACAGCAAAAAACAAGGAGTGTTTGACGCGCACCGTGGCGCAGGCCCCCCGGACTCGCCTGCGCCTTGAGCACTTCTGGAAAGGCGCGCGTGGTGCGTGCCAGCAGCCAGAGGTTCTGCTTGGCCCGCGCCTCCAGCTCGCGTGCGATGGCCATCCAGAGCGGGTGGCTCGCCGTGCCAGCAAGGATGCCGTTGGTGTGGCCCTCGGCCGGGTGCGTGCCCTGCAGGCGGGCGTGCACACGGCAGGCGCAGGTTGTCGGCAGCGTGGGTCGGCGGCAGCTGGCGCAGCAGCTCAGCGCTCGACGGCACGCCGCATGCAGCGCTGACTCGAGCTGCAGCGGCAGCACAACGGCATGCGCGCAGGCGCAGACTCAAAACCGCAGACTCAGACAGGCGCAGCTCATACCTGCAGCACGACCTCTGCGCCCGAGAGCCACTCCTCTGCTGGGACCCAACACTCGACGTCCAGGTCCAGATCTGTGGCAGCCGATGAGGAGGTGCGGCCAGGCAGTGAGCAAGGCCCGCTGCAGGCGGCGAGGGATGGACGGATGCTGAGCAAGCGCGCCATGAACCCTGCGCTGCCCTCGACGGGTACACTCACACATGCCGCCATACTTGTGCAGAATAAAGGGCCTCACGCCATCTGACTTCCACAACACCTGCGAATACACGTCAAAGGGTCAGATCCTCTGCGTCTGCCGGCTCGATGCGTGCATCTCGCTCAGTGGCGCCCCCAGGCGTGGTCTCGCAGCCGCCCGCCGGGCGGCTGCGCCACCACGCCGCGGGGCGGGGGAGGGGGCGGGACGGGGGAGGGGAGGAGGCGGAGCGGGGGAGGGGAGGGGGCGGGGGAGGGGCGGGACCTGTTTAACGACAGGTCTCCCCCACCCGCTCCAGAATGCCTGCCCGAGGTTGCCTGTACCACGTGCCACAAAGCGCACCCTTCCCCCGCACCTCTGTGTAGTTCAGCCACGTGTCGACAAACCAGGGGTAGTGCTCGCGCAGCAGCGCCTCGCTCTCCTTGGCACCCCAGAACTTGATTTGCCAGCCGGCAGCGCGGTAGATGCGGCGGCAGCTCTCGCCCCAGCCCCAGCGCACAGCCGAGGCGGGGTCGCGCGTCTTGGCCTCGTACGCTTCCCAGTCGGGCAGGTAGAGCTGGTGCAGGACCTTGGGGATGCGGAGGTCGCTGGGGGTGGCATGCCGCGCCTCGGCTGCAGAGCGCACGTGCGGGGGGCGGTGTGGCACAGGCGGCGGGCGCAGGCATGCCATGCGGCTCCGCAATCGCACATGTGCAGCAGTGCTGCATGGGGCGTGCATGCAACGTTTGGTGCTGTAAGACGGCAGAAAGGGCAGGCTGTCCCCACCTGTACTTGCGTCAGCAGGCGGGCATGCCGCTACGCCCTTGCCTTGAGGGGATGTGCTCCAGATGGCGGCCCCCGCCAGCGCCAGCACCAAGAACGCAGCGAGCTTGACAATGCTGCCGGAGCTGGCTTCTCCAGCGCGTTGGGAGGAGCTCGCGAGAGGCAGGTAGGAGCCTGACCGCCGCATACAAATCATCCCGTCTAGCACCGCTGTGGGCGAGTGCAGGGCTGCACAAAAACCGCTTTATGGGCCTGTTCGAAAGCTTCAGACCCAGTGCCAGGCGAAAGGCAAGGGATTTCACTTCCGATCGCCGCTCTTGCACTGCCGAAACCAATCCAGCAATTGACTGGAGCGAGAGAGCAGCGCAGCGTGGGTCAGCAAGGGAAACCCGGCCGGGGCGAGCGTCTCGCGCGCCGGCGCGCGTCCTGAGGATCGGCACGGGCAGCGTGAGTGGCGGAGGGCAGCGGCGAGGCGGGAGCAGCTGGCGGGGACACCACCGCCGCCGCCCGCCACCTTACGGACGCAGGCGCCGCGCACGCAGGCGCCCCGGTGCCATGGGCGCGAGCCTCTCCACCTCGTTCGGCCTGAACCAGGGAGACGTGGAGGAGCTAATAGCCTACTCCAACTTTGCCTGTGAGGCCGCCTTACGCCCGCCCGCCCCTCTGCTGCGCAAAGCCGCCTCACGCCCGCCGCCCCCGCGCTCCCCCGCCCGCGCAGTCACGCAGCAGGAGATCGAGGCGCTGTACAAGCGCTTCCGCGCGCTGGACAAGGGGCACAAGGGGTTCATCACCGCCGAGGAGTTCCTTTCCATCCCCGAACTGTCGATCAACCCGCTGGCCAAGCGCCTCTCCTACCTCTGCGAGTCCATCAACTTCAAGGAGTTTGTGCTGATGCTGGCACCCTACAGCCGGCACGCCACCAAGGAGGACAAGCTGCGCCACATGTTTGCGATCTTCGACGTCGACGGTGGGCTAGGTGGAGAGGCGGAGAGGCGGGCGCGGGTGGCGCTGGCACGGCGCGTCGGTGCAGAGGCGGGCGCAGGGCAGAGGCGCAGGGCAGGGGCGGAGCCGCAGAGGCAGCCCCGCCGGCCGTCTGCGTGCGGCGCCCCCTGGGCGCATCGCGGCCCTACTGCCTGCTGCATCCTGCCCCCCCCCCCCCTCCCGACGCTCCCTTGCCTCCCGACGCCCCCTGCCCGCCCCCCGCCCAGGCGACGGCGCGATCAGCGAGGCGGACATGGAGCTGGTGCTGCGCCAGCGCGCGGGCAGCTCGCTGGGCGACGCCGAGCTGCACAGCGTGATCCGCAAGGTGATGCGCGCCGCGGGGGTGGACCCCCAGAAGGGCATGACCTTTGCCGACTACCGCGCGGCGCTGGGTGACGCCGAGATTGAGCTGCACGTCGAGATCCCGGTGGATTGATGCCTCCGGCGCCGGCTGACCGGCCAGCCGGGCTGCGACGCAACTGCGGCGCGCTGGCGACCGGCAGATGGGCCGGGGCAGAGAGAGAGAGAGTTTTGCAGGATGACGGCCCAGGGCACGGCGGGGGGCGAGGCCCGGTCGCCGCAGCGCCGCCCACGCCAGGACCTGCACTGTTCCATCCCGCCAGCTGCTGCCAGCCCCTGTAGCTGAGTACGCTAGCGATGTTCAGCAAACACTGCCCCTTCTCTGTTGCTCTGTTGCTCCCGCTTGAGCCCGCCCTGCCACTGTACCATGCAGTGCAGGCCAAGGTATGTTACGAGGGCAGTGGTGGTCGCAGTAGTGGTTGAGTTTAGAGCAAGGATAAAACAGTGGGAAAGCGATGCGGGAGGTCAGGATGACTCTAGGAGGGGCGAAGCCACCAGCCGCCTGCCGGCCACTCAGAGCACAGTGCAGAGAGTGGGAGGTGGCAGGCGCCCGAGCGCGGGTTGCCAAGGGAGCGGGCCTGCGCCGCCTGCGTCGCACCAGGCGCGCGCCCCGCGCCTGCCGCGCGCGCGCCGCTCAGAAGCCCGCAAACAGCGCCTGCTCCGCCTGGCTGAGCTGGAACTCGTGCTGCAGCGGTGGCAGGTCCTGGTGCTCAAAGTTGGAGGCGTCGTCTGGCCCCGCCACGCTCGGCCGGATCGGGGCCTCGTGCGCACGCCGCGCCACCGCCGCAAAGTCCACACTCCGGAACCATGGGTGTGTCCGGATGTCCTTGACGCCCCCCGCCAAACAGCCGTACCGCTTGCTGAGGTCGACCTGCAGGTGGGCGGGTGCGCCCGCATGGACGCGGCTGTCAGAGCTGCCTACCGCGGCGCGTGTGCACAGCCCAGCTCTGCAGCCTTGCCCTTCCCTTACGATCATGCAGCGCAGATCTCCCTGGCCAGCGCACGCCGCTGCGCCCCTGGCTACCCCTGGGTCGCCACCGCTCAACCATCGCCCAACCGCCGCTCTCACACCGCCCCCCTCCCTCCCTCCCGCCATCCCCTCACCTGCAGCAGCTTGCGTATCAGGTCCCGCACAGTCACGCTAAAGTGGTTGGGGAAGGAGACGGAGCCCTTGAGGATCTTCTTGTAGGTGCCCAGGGGGTCGTCGTCATAAAACGGCGGGTAGCCTGCCAGTATCTCGAAGATCAGCACCCCAAACGCCCACCAGTCCACCGCCTTGCCATGGCCCTGCGCGCGGCGGGGCGAGGCGAGGGTGGGGTGGCGCAGGGAACGGCTGCTGATAAAGGAAAGCGGCTGCTCCAGCGCACTGCTCAACTATGCAGCCGGGACAGCATCGTCGCCCAAGAACCGCCGACGTCACAGGCTCCTGCCCTCCCACTCTGCCCTGCCCTGCGCCCCTGCCCCCTCTTCAACAGCCTGCCCCGGGCTCCACCGCTCCCAGCCCGCCTTGTTGAGGATGATCTCGGGGGCCAGGTAGTCGGGCGTGCCGCAGAGCGTGTAGGTGCGCTTGGCGCCCACGGCCTTGGCAAACCCAAAGTCGGTGAGCCGCAGGTGCCCCTCCGCGTCCAGCAGCAGGTTCTCAGGCTGCGGCGCGGGCGGTGTACGCCGCGCTGAGCTGCATCACACTGGGCGCCGCACGGCCCACCTGGGCACCCTGCCACGCTGGCTCCTGCTCCCGGCCCTCCCGCCACTCCACCGCGGTCCCCTCCCCCTCTGCCTTCCCTTGCCCGCTCAGCGCACCTTGAGGTCGCGGTACACGATGTCCTGGGTGTGCAGGTACTCAAACATGACGAGCACCTCTGCGGCGTAGAAGCGCGCGCTCTCCTCGGTGAGCCGCCCCCGCGCCTTGAGGTGACTGAAGAACTCGCCCCCCGCCACAAAGTCCATCACAAAGTACACGCAGCTCTCATCCTGGGGAGGGGGCCGGGAGAGGAGGGGGCGGGCCCGGGGTGGGGGCGGCGCAGGAAGCGAGACGCGCGGATGCCGCCAGGGCAGGGCGAGCGGGGAATGGCGGCGCATGTCGACAGCATCAGGCGCGTGACGGTCCTGTGCTGCTGCGTTGTACCATGCTGCCCCACCCGCCTAGCCCCACGCCGCCCTGCCTGGCCTGCCCACCCGCCTAGCCTGGCGCTGCCCTGCCTGCCCGGCCCGACACTCGCAGCCGACCTGGCAGCTCCCCCACATGCGGATGATGAGGGGGTGGTCTACGCTGCGCAGGATGTCACGCTCCGAGCGCAGGTGGCTGATCTGCTGGTTCTTCACGATGTGCGCCTTGGAGAGGGCCTTAATCGCACACACGGCGCCGCTCGCACGGTGCCGCGCCAGCGACACGCGGCCAAAGCTGCCCGTGCCCAGCACCCGCCCGATCTCGAAGTCCTCCAGCCGGCAGCTGTCCAGCTTCAGGGAGGCCTGCGGGGCGGGCCCAGAGCGGGGCGACGCAGGCGCCTTGAGCGACAGCCGGCGCTAACGTCCACCTCGCGTGACGAGCAGGTGGGCTGAGCGCGCCCTTTAATGGCCCCGCCCTGCCGTGCTCCGTCTGGAGAGCCGCTCCTTTGGTTGCATGTGTCCCCTGGCAATCACCTTGAGGGTGTCTGCCACTTGCGATGCCACCACCTCGCCATCGCCCTTGGGCGCAGGCGCCACCTGCGGGCCCACCGCCCACCGTTGGCGGTCTCTCAAATGGCTGCCTTGGCCTCCCCATCCTCCCCCCGCCGCTCTGTGCCACTGCCGAGTTCCAGCGCAGTCCGTGGGACCGCCAGGGAGCCCACCTGCGAGGCCTTGGGCTTCAGAAACTTGCCGCTGGTCAGCCTCTTCATCCCTCGATACCCCCAGGGTGACTGAGAGGCGATCAGGCCCTCGGGAGGGCACAAGAGCGGGGCGTCAGCACGATAAGCGCATGGTGAATGGCTGTGCCGTGCGTTCCCTCTGCCGGCGCTCGAGACTGCTGCTTGGTGCGTCTCCTATTCGTAGCGCTGCCTCCAACCCCTCGATACATCAAGCGCTGGTTTGACCTTCGAGGCCGCGACCTTTCTTAAAGCTGTGTTCGCGATTTTCAGCCATCGGGGCATATCATCGCAGTCGGGGAAGCTAATTGAGCGATCAGAAAAAAAAGAGGCCCGCCGGATGCTCGACATTGAGGAGCTGCATTTGCAGGGGGCGGAGGGCAGCCCGACAGGCGCTGGGCGCACGCCCAGGCCAGCAGGCAACGTGCAGCTGGCAGCGAGCGTCGCTGCCCACGCGGGCGCGGCGGGCGGAAGCGGCGCAGCGGGCGGGAGCGGCACCCTTCCCGGCCGTGCGGCCATTTGGCTGAAAACGTTTGGCTGCTCTCACAACAGCTCCGACTCGGAGTACATGGCCGGGCAGCTTCAGGAGTACGGCTACAGGTGGGCGCTTTCCGGTGCTGGTGGTAGGCGCTGCTGATTGCCACATACTCATGTGGCACCCCCCACTGTGGGCGCCGCTCCCTGCAGGCTGCTAGACGACGCGCGGCGGGATGAGGCCAATCTGTGGCTCATCAACAGCTGTGAGCTCCAGCCGACAGGGACGCGCCAGGCGCATGCAGAGCTGTCGCCGATGCCGCCTGGGCGGCGCGCATCGCCAGCGGCGCCCTCCGCATCCGCTCGCATCCTCCTCTTCCCCGCAGGCACCGTCAAGTCGCCCTCCCAGTCAGCGATGGCGAGCCTGCTGCACCGCGGCCGCGAGCTGGGCAAGGGGCTGGTGGTGGCGGGGTGCGTGCCGCAGGGCGACCGGCGCGCGCCGGAGCTGGCGGGGCTCACGCTGCTAGGGGTCGCCCAGATCGACCGCGTGGTGGAGGCGGTGGAGGAGACGCTCAAGGGCCACACGGTGCGGCTGCTGGGCAAGAAGGCGTTGCCGTCTCTGGACCTGCCCAAGGTGCGGCGCAACGCGCATGTTGAGATCCTGGCGCTGTCCACCGGCTGCCTCGGCGCCTGCACCTACTGCAAGGTGAGAGGAAGCATGGGCAGGTGGGTGGGGTGGCAAAGCGGAGCATGCAGTGGGGCGGAGGAAGGAGTGCCGCTGCTCAATCTGAGGTGGTGGGCTGGCAATTCACGCTGCTGGCTGCGCACACGACGCAGACGAAACACGCACGGGGGGCCCTGGGAAGCTATGATCCAGACGAGCTGGTGAAGCGCGCAGCAGCGGCGGCGGCAGACACACAGACGCGCGAGATCTGGCTGTCCAGCGAGGACACGGGGGCATATGGTGAGCGGCGCTGCAGCCACCGACGCAGGACACGCCATCCTTGCTGCCTGCTGCTGGCTCGCCGTGCCACTCACGTGGTGTCTGCTCCTGCATCCCCCTTCCCCAGGGCGTGACCTGGGCACCTCGCTGCCCGCGCTGCTGCGCCAGCTGGTGGCGGTGCTGCCGGCCGACGGGCGCTGCATGCTGCGCGTGGGCATGACGAACCCGCCCTACATCTTGGAGCACCTTGACGCCATTGCCGATATCCTGAGGGTGCGCTCCTTGGCTGTCGGCTTGTTGCTCACTCCTGCTCCCACGCGCGTGCCTGCTGCACGCTGCATGCTGACGCTGCGCCTCCGCCCCGCAGGACCCGTGCGTGTTCAGCTACCTCCATGTCCCGGTCCAGAGTGGCAGCGACGCGGTGCTGGCCGCCATGAACCGCGAATACACCACCGCGGAGTTTGCGCGCGTGTGCGACACGTTGCTGGTGGCCGTGCCGGGGCTGGAACTGGCGACCGACATCATCGTGGGTGAGTGGGGCAGGGAATGTGAGGGCAACAGTAGATGGTTGCCGGAGGGACGGGTCTGTCGCAGCAGCACTTGGGTCTGGGGGGGCGGGAGGCGTGGGCTGCTACGGACGGCGCGGCGCACGGGCCAGCGCTGGCGCGTGCAGCAGGGTGACAACACTGATGTGCGTGTGCTGTGCAGGCTTCCCGGGCGAGACTGAGGAGGATCACCAAGCCACCCTGGCCTTGCTGCGGCGCTACCGCTTCCCCCACGTGCACATCTCTCAGGTTCAGGGGCGCCGGGGCGGCCGTGCTGCCTGGTGCGCTCTTCTCTCCCCTCCCGCTGCTTGCATCATGTGCCCCACTGCTTCCCGCCGCCCTCTCCCGCTGCAGTTTTACTCGCGCCCTGGCACTCCAGCGGCGCGGATGAAGAAAGTGCCATCTGACGTCGTCAAGCGGCGCAGCCGCGAGGTGACCACGCTGGTCGAGTCGTGGACCGACGCGTATTCCCACCTCGTTGGCAGCGTGCAGCGCTGCTGCGTCGTGGACCGCGCGGCCGACGGCCACCATCTGGTCGCCCACTGCAAGAGCTATGCGCAGGCAGGCACGGGGCAGGGAGTGGCGCGGCGCTCGGGGATGCGTGCCCCCTTCTGCAGCAGCACGGCGCAGGCGGAGCGCCAGAGCTGCTCGTTCAGACCTCCTCTGCCATGTTCAGCGCGCAGCCCCCGTGGCCCTCCATCGCAGGTGCTGGTGCTGCCCGAGGAACCCGACGGCAGCAGCCTGCTGGGCTGCGTGGTGGAGGTCGCAATCGAGTCGGCGAGCCGGTGGTCGGTCAAAGGCTCCGTCACCCGCGTGCACTACCGCCCGCCCGCAGCAGCAGTGCCGCCCGAGTCGGCGGCCGCGACGCGGCAGCGCAGCAGCCCTGGCGGAGCACCCAAGCGGCAGGAGCAGCAGGAGCAGCCAGCCGAGTCGAGCGGCAGCAGTCGCACTCAGCTGGGGGGCGAGGAGGTGGGGAGCAGCAGTGCTGAGGGGCAGGCTGGAGCCCTGGCAACATGCGGCGACACATGCGTGTGCGAAGCTGGCACACCAGCGAGCCTGGCGGCAGAGCTGGAGGTGGGTGGTGGGATGTGCGACAGCGCTCAGCCCGCAGTAGTTTGCACCAGCAGCGCATCAGATGCGAGCCGGAGCCCTGCGCCTGCGCTGCAGCAGGAAGCGTCGGCCGTCAGCTCGGTGCACAAACCCATTGTGCGCACGGAGAGCTCCGACGTGGCTGCCAGGATCAGCAGAGTTGCAGAACAAGGAGCGAACGGCACTTGGGTCGATGGCCTGGTGCTATTGGGAATTGCGCTGGGCCTGACCGGCATCCTTGCGTCGGGCATAGTGACGCTCTTCAAGACTGATGGTCTGTAGGCGGGGCGCCTCTGGCGGAGCGGCACGCGCGCAACCAGCTCACCTGCAAACGAGCTATTTGGTTCTGTGCACTGCTTCTCAGCAAGAATTTGTTGTCCAGCGCTCTCAGTACAAACGCAGGAGTGCAGCGCTTTCTTCTGCGGCTTCTTCGGTTGCAGCTTCCAAGACTGCCAAAATGGTGGGGTTGCTCTGCCGTAGCCCTAGCCTCCCTCAGCTGTGCTAGCTCGCCCTACCTGCGACCTTGCAAGGCAGGGATGGGCCGCCTGCACGCAGCCCCAGAGCCAGCGGGCCCCCTCTCCTCGCGGGGCAGGAGCGGGAGCGCACGGGCCGCCCGCCGCACCCGTACCGTCGCCGCGTGGGTGGTGGTGCAGCTGCTCGCTGTGCTGGCGGTGTATGCGGCGCACGAGCGCTGGGTCGCTCCGAGAGTGGAGGCCGCTGTCGCCGAGCGCACTGCCCCCCCGCGGGCCCTGCTGGCGCGCAGTGGCGGCCGCAGGGCCGCAACCGCCGCCGCCGACTTTTCTGCATGCCCCAGCCACTGTCGGCAGGCAGGCGCGGCGGCTGCCAACTGCTCCTCGCCGGGAGTCAGGCTTCACGAAGCGGACCGCGACCTGCTAGAGCGGGAGATTGGCGCTATCGCACGAGCGCTGGCCGACCAGCGGCCGTGGGCGTTTGGCGAGCCAGACGCCGCCGCTGCAGAGGAGCAGCAGGACAGCGTGCGCAGAGGCGAGGCGCTGCGCGTGCAGGGCGCGCCCGTGCCGCGGCTGGCGGACCAGGCCTACGGAGCACATGCCTCTGCCAACGTGCCAGGCAAGGCGCTTACTGCTGGCCCAGAAGCCAGGCAGCAGCTCGCTGTGCAGCCTGTCCTCCCCCTTGTGCCGTGACCGCTGTTGCCCACCCTCCTTGTCCACACCCACAGGCGTGCAGGATCTGCACACTGAGCTGGCAGCCTACGCCGATGGCATGGTGGAGGCGATGATGCTGGATGCTGCCGCAGCCGCGCGGCGCCAGCAGCACACGCACGCCTCGGAGCTGGGCCTGGCGCCCCTGGACCCCCTCAATGAGACGGCCAGCATCCCCGCGCGCATCGCTTTCCTCAACAAGCTGCATGCAGAGGCGAGACGTGCGGCCAGCCGGCGCAGAAGTGTCTGTGGGGCTCGTTGCGTCGGTGGCAGCTGGGCAGCGCGGATGTGTGGGGCTGAGCCACGGCTCCTGGAGCATGCAGGTGGCGGCGCAGGAGCAGGCACGTGTTTGCATCGTCACCACCACGTCGGCGGACCTGCTCGGCGTGCGTCAGGAGCTGCTCCCCTGGCTGCAGTGGCACACAGGCGCGAGCTGAGCCGTCGCCGCGTTGAAGCAGTCTGCAGCGCTGCAGCATCCTGCCTTGCGCTCGCGCTGGGCAGCGTTGCGGTTTCAATCACTCTCAGCCTTGACTTGTTGTCTTCCTGTGCAGGGATCGGGGTGAGCCGCTTCTATGTGCTGTACGATGGCAGTGACCTGGCGGCGGTGGCCGCCCTGGCGGCGATCCGGGCGGTCACTCTGCTGCACATCCACCCGCCTTGGGCCACGCCCACCGACCTCGCCACGTACGCCTTCTACGCCAACACCAGCGGGCGGGAGCAGTGGGGCGGCCAGCCTGGCAACTATGCGCTGATGGTGAAGCAGGGGTGAGGCGGGGACCGGGGCCCGTGGGGACCGGGGCATGGCCATCGCCTGCGATGGGCGCCAGCGCGCTCGTCTCCAGCTGAGAGCACAGCGAGCGAGGCATGCCCATTGCCCGCGCGCATGGCCACCTGTCCTGTGCGCCCAGTCACGGTGGCAAGCGTGTGCCCCTGCCCCCCCGCGCCCGCGCAGCTACGGCGAGAGCGAGGCGCTCGCGCGCGCGGCGGCCGACGGCATGGCCTGGCTGCTGCACCTGGACCCCGACGAGCTCTTCCTGCCGGGGGGGCCAGTGGCCAGCCTGCCCGCGGTGCTGGCACGGCAGCCGGCCCATGCGCCGAGCCTGCGGTTCATGAATTTCGAGGGGCAGCCCGAGGCAGGGGATCTAACCAACCGATACGAGCAGGTGGGCGCGGCCGGCGGTTGCGGGCACAGTGCCGGGAGGGGCGAAGAGGGCGCCAGGCACCCAGGGCCAGAGCGGTCGGCGTCGCCGGCGCAGGCGTCCCTGCTGCGCCTACCTCCGCCCACTTGTCCCTGGCCCCGCCCCACCCAGGTCACCCTGTTCCGCGTGCACAAGCACTTCATCACCCCCGAGGCATTCCACTATCGCAACAAGTACAAGCTGGGCGACAACGCCGCTTTCCTCATGCTCTACGCCAACGGTGGGGGCAGGCAGGCTGCGGCGCGCAGGGCTGGGCGCGCGCGCATGCAGGGATGTGCATGCAGGGATGCGCAGGTGGTGGACTCGAGGGCGGCGGGGGAGGCCGGCCGCCCCGCTTCCTCCCGTGGCTGCCATCTGCAGCCACCGAGGGGCAGGCGTGTGGTGTTGCCCTCGCGCCGCCCCGCCGCCCGCGCGCCGCAGGCAAGTCGGCGGTGCGGGTGGACGCGCCGGGCGTGCGGCACATGGGGCCGCACTTCTTTGCGGGGGAGCCCTCCCCGCGGTGGCAGACGGCCGAGAACCCGCGGGGGGAGTGGCGGGACGCGGTCAGCGACGACTCGGTGGGCGGCCGGGGGATGCGTGCACTGGCGTGGCTGGCCTGTGCAGGCGCGGGCGCGGGCCGGTGGCCGGGCCGGCGGGACGGCGCTGCTGGCGGGGCGCAGCTCCGAGCCTGCCGCTTGGGTGGCTCCCTGACTTCGCGTGCCTCTGCCGACGGCAGGCGCACATCTCCCTCTGCTCCCCCTCTCCCCCTGCCCGGGCAGGTCGTGCTGCACTATGCCTACTCGTACCTGTCGGATGTCGCGGGCAAGGCCCACCGCTCGTGCCCCAACGAGTATCTGGAGGCCGCGCGGCGGGGGGACCGCGCCAAGGCAAGGGGGGAACACGTGGGTGGGTGGCGGCGGGGCAGAGGAGACGCAAGGAGCTCGAGGCGCGGGGGCCCGGAGCGTCGCGGAGTCGCGCCTAGCTGCGGCTGGGGCGCTGGCTCTTCGTTAGCGGCTGGGGCAGTGGCGCTTCGCGCCGCCCTGCCGCCTGCCCGCATGGCCCACTGCTTCATGGCTGCCCCGCCCATCATGCGCGCGCAGGTTCGCACCTGCTTTGTGATTGACTTTGACGCAGAGGCGTACCTGGCGGCGGCCGCGGGGCCGGCTGCCATTGACGACTTTTTCTACTCGCGGCTGGTGCGCGTGCTTCTGACGAACTTGCGCGCCTGTGCCCATTGATATGTGGTGGCTGCTTGCTGCTGCAGCGTGCGGCGCTGCTCCGCCGCCCGCCGTCACCCACCCTGACGCCCGCCAGCCATGCCCACTGTGCCGCAGGTGCTGTCAGAGGGGTCGCGCGTGCGCTGCCATGACCCGCAGACACAGCAGGAGGGGTGGTGCACGCTCACCAACATCCCTCGCTTTAAGCACCTCATGGAGAAGGTCGGCCTCATGCGCCGCATCCTCGCGCCCCAGCTCGTGCTGCGCCAGCACGAGCGGCAGATCCGGGCGGGGCAACACGCGCAGCGGCGGGGGGCGGGGGGCGGCGGCCCGGCAGCGTAGCCCGCCAAGGCGTTGCTGTTGACAAAGTTGCAGTCGAATATGCTGGTGTGGCTGTAAGGTCCAGGGAGTGGTGTTGTCGATCCCTCGGCGGGCGGGCGGGCGGGCGGGCGGGCGGGCGGCGGGGGGCGCACGCAGGGCGGCGGGCAGGTGCACAGCGCGCACGTCAAGCCCACCTCAGAAAGAAGCTTTAGATGCACCGCTTCCCTGCGTTGCGCCATACACGCAAGACATACTATGAACGATGCGGCGGCGTGCAATTATGACGATATGACAACCAGGTGGGCGCCTGCTGCGGGCGCCAAACGAGACATCTCAAGAGCCTCGGGGCGACGCGGGGTGCCGCCATCGGCGCGCAGTGGGCGAAACCAGGTTACACCGCCCTTTTGCCCGCCCCGCCCGCTCCGCAACGCCGCCCGTGCAGAACCAAGAAACGCTCGCACACAGACATCAGCTCGGCCAGTTTCCTGCCCGGAAGCAGCTTGCCAGGCCAGGATGATGTCGCGTGGGAGGCGCAGCAGGCGACGACGAGGCGGCGCACCGACGGGGCCGCAAGCAGCGCCTGGGGCGGCTCAGGCAGCAGCGGCGGCGGCGCGCTTGCTTTCACACCTCGCGGCGAGGCTCTGCCCGCTCAGCCCGCCACACAAGCACCTCGATCCAACCAACGCTCCGACCCTCGCTCGCCGGGGAGGGTCCAGCTGCAGCGCACCTCTCTCGACATGCTGCTGACGCGTTTTGGCGACTCGCCTGCCCACCCGGCTTCCCCAGCAGAGGTGGCGGCAGCGGCAGCTGTGGTTCCAGCAGCAGCAGCGCCGGCAGCAGCAGGAGTGCGACATGCGCCGGGGTCGCCACGCGCGCTGCTGCCGGCGCCAGCATCCCCTGCGGGCACGCAGCGCCTGACCAGCCCTGGCCGCGAGGTGGGGCTGCTGCCGTTGCATTTCGTCCCGTCCCAGCCGCTGACAGCTGCAGCATCCCCTGCGCCACCAAGGCGAGGGAGCACACAGCGATCTCCAGCGCAGCGGAGGAGCTCCACGGCGCGTCACCGGGCGCCGGCCGTGGCCGGGTCCAGGGGAGCTGTGCAGCGGCCGGCCCTGCAGCTGGAGCGCGTGCGCGCGCCTCCGTCTCCTGCCGCAGTCCAACAGCAGCTGCAACAGCGGCAGGAGCAACAGGAGCAGCAGCAGCAGCAGACGCAGCAGCCGGCGCCAGCAGCTGTCGGTTTTTTTGGGCAGGAATGTCTGGAGGTGCTGTGGAGGAGCCAAGAACAGCAGGAGGCTGCGGCGGCTGCGGCGGCAGCAGCGGCAGCAGCTGCGGCAGTGTCGATCGGCCAACAGGCAGCACCAGCGCCGCCGCCGGCCGCAGCAGAGCAGCGCCCCGAGGGTCATCCCGCAGCAGGCACAGGGGCGGCGCCCTCGGGGCCAGGGCTGCCCACTCTGGGGCCCGCGGCGGCAGCGGCGGCTGCTGGGGCCGCGCTGGCGCCCGGGCCCCCAGAACAGTTCGAGTATGGGTCTGAGGAGGATGGAGAAGACGAGGATGAGCACGACACCACACTGTGGCTGAGGGGCTACCTGCCGGAGCCGGTGGCTCGTGCCTACCACGGGTGCATCTGCCCCAAGAAGGGCGGCTGCCCCTGCCAGCCGGATGACGGCCTCTACGTCCGCCTGCACCCATGGCAGGCAGACTGCCTCTGCGAGCCCGGCCTGCTGGAGGGGCGCAACCTGGTGTGCGCGGCAGGGACCTCTGGTGAGCAAGGGGAACTGCAATGCTTTTCCTTGCCTGCCTAATGCCTGGCAGCTCCTTGCTCCTTGCCCTGACCCTACGCGGCTGCCTCTCCCCTCCAGCCGGCAAGATGCTGGTGGCTGACGTGCTGCTTCTGCGTGCCATTGCCTCCGACCCCAAGCGCAAGGGCCTGCTGGTGCGGCGTGGGCGCGTTGATGTAATCTATCTATTGTGGGAGGGAGGAGGGCCCGTGTGGGCCAGGACGCTGCCTGCGGCCTGGCGCTCATCCCGGTGGCTGCCGCTGCTCCCCTGCCTGCCGCCCATCTGCTCATTCCGCTTTGCGTCTTCTCGCCCCAGGTGCTGCCATACGTCTACCTCTGCGATGAGGTGGGCAGGCGAAGCTGCCTGACGCGTCGCCTTTGGTCTCTCCCAGCTGCCGCGCCCGCCCTGAGCTGGTGCCTGACCTGCCCCCTCCTCCCACCATGTGCTCTACTCTCCTTGCCTGCACCTGCCTGCCCTTCGACTGATACAGAATGCGCGGCGGCTGGAGAAGCTGCTCAAACCGCTGGGCAAGAAGGTGAGATGTGATCTGACGGGGCAGCGTCCGTGGCACGGCTGCTTACGTTGCTTGCCGCTGCACCCCTGGACGCAAGCTTGGCCCGCTGTGTACGGCAGCTATGGAATCGCGGTTGCGCCCTGTGCCTGCCAGGTGGGCCGCGCCTACGGCGGCATCCACGACGGCTCTTTATGGAGCAGGGACGTGGGCATCGTCGTGGCCACACCCGAGGCGGCGACTGGCGTGTGAGTGCGGGTGTCGTTGCGAGCGGCGCGTCCGAACAGTCGTGCCAGCGCGCGCTGCACTGCTGTGGCACTGAGCGCCCTGCCAATGGCGGCTGCAGCGTGCAGCAGCTGCTGGGGAAGGGGAAGCTGACAGAGGTGCTGAGGTGGGGGACGCTGCAGAACGCCTGCGCGCTTGCTTCACATGCGCGCCGCTGTGTTGTGGCCCTGAACGCCGACTCCGACCCTGCATCCTGTCTTGTGGTCTCTATGCTGGTGCAGCTGTGCGGCCATTGATGAGGTGCATAATGTGGTCGAGGAGTGACGAGGGCCAACGCTGGAGATGCTCGTCGCCAGCCTTAGGCATGTCCAGGCCCTGGGTTGCCCACCCCGGTGCTCGCTTCCGGACTGGGGCAAATGGGTTGATGTACCCCCACGTGGGGGTACACACTGGCAGATTCACCTTGGTCGCATGCGAGCAAGCAGGAGAGCGGCAGCCGGCTGTGCAATTGCCCCACAGGTGGGCCCAGCAGCTGGCTGAGGACGAGCCGCAGCCGCGCGCCGGAGCAGGCGGCAGCAGCGGCAGCCCCGAGGAGGAGCAAGAGCTGGTCAGCACTGGGACCCCGCCCAAGCGTCTGCAACTCATCTGCATGTCAGGTGGGCTGTGCTCAATAGAACTGCGGGCGACGCATGCTGGCCAGCCGCTGCGCTGGCTGCGTGTTTGCTGCACTGGCTTGAGCTATACGCGGCTCTGCCGCCTGCCTGCCTGCGCACTGAGTCTGGGGCGCATCGCTGTACTTCAGCAACACTGCCAAACCTCAAGGATGTCGGCATTCGCGGCAGTGGTGGCACCGCAGTCGGCACGCCCGGTGCCCCTGTACCACTACCTGGTGAGGGGCGGCTGAGGGTGTCGACTGGGGGTGGCTGAGAATGTTGATTGGATCTCGCGTGCATGCCCTCTGGATCAGGTCGGCAAACAAGGCAGCGTGTACAAGGAGGGCAGGAGCTGGTGGAGGGACTTGGCCATGCCGGTGCCGCCGCCAGCAGAGGTGGGCTTCCGCCAGCTGCTGCCCATGTGATGGGCCCCTCCCTGTGTCCTGGCTCTTCACTCAGTGCTGCACTTTGATGCTGTCTGTTGGCACCCCGCAGACCATCTACTGGCGGGTGGCTGCGCTGTGCAAGGAGGCGATGGAAGAAGGCAAGGACTCAGGTGAGCGACGCTTGTCCTTGGCTAGAATGGCCGTTTCCGCGGCGGACGCTCTATGCTCCCCTCTTCGCCCATTCCCATCCCACATTCCTCCGCAGTGCTGGTGTTCTGCGCTACCAAGCGACGGACGTACGATCTGGCGGGTGCTCTGCCCGAGTGCCTGGGCGTCCCGGCGCTGGGGCCCAAGGCAGCCGAACTGTGCGCCTCGAGCGTGGAGCGGCTCAAGGCCACGGGGTGCGCCGGTGCTGCCCTGCTGGCCCATTTTCGCCGCAACTGTGGGCTCGGCGAGACGTTCGCTGCGCATCAGCACGGTGCGCCGCACTTTGCAGTTGTGCTTCACCTGCGCCGTGTGTTTGTGGCTGTCTGCGCAGGCCGCGCAACATGGGCGAACAACTGGAGGAGGCGGTGGCGCGGGGCGTTGCGTTCCACACCGGAGAAGTGAGCCGCGACCAGCGGAAGATCGTCGAGGAGGCATACCATGGGGGCGCCGTGCGCATCCTGTGAGCGAGGTGGGGCTGCCTATTTGCATGCATGGGGCCTTCTGCTGATGGCATGGGCCCGCGGCGTCCTCCTTCGCTGCAGCAACTCATCTGACGCACCGTCGCTCGCCCTCTTCTACCCTGTAGGGTGTCCACCCGCACCGTGTCAACAGGCGCCAACCTGCCAGCGAGGTGAGGAAGGCATGCCACGCGTTCAGTTCGCCTGCTTGGCAGCGAGCGCCCCAGCGCGCAGACTCGCACACCGCACGCGCAACGCGTCCCTCTACACGTGCTCTCCCCCTCGTTCCTGCGCTCCCAAGGCGCGTGGTCATCATGGACGGCTGGACGGCGCGGCCGTCGCGCGAGCACTGGCTGACCCACCTCGACTACCTGCAGATCGCCGGCCGCGCGGGGCGCAAGGGTGCGAGGGACTCAGCAGGCGTACCTTCTGCTCGGCGCCTTTCCCTCCACTCGCAGCCTGTTTGCCTGCATCCACCCTATTCTCTACGCATGTGATCGAAGCCTGCGCGGCTCCTCCTCGGCCGCTGCAGGCTACGATGACCTGGGGGAGGCCTTCCTCCTCGAGCAGCAGGGGTGGGTGATCTCCTGATTGCCCTGGCAGCAGTGCATGCTTGCGTTTGCCTCTGCCGTCCATGCATCACCTGCCGCCTACTGGGAGGTGCATGCTGGTCCTTGTGGTTCTGCCCACCTGCCTGTGCAGCATTGGCCCTGGCTTCAAGGACTGCCAGGCGATCATCTCTGGGCAGCAGAGCGGCCACACAACCCATGCCGCTGCGAGGAGCCGCTTGATTGGCAACCTCAATGCTCCCAACCCGGCGCTGCAGCATGCCGTCCTGCAGGGCCTCTTCGGCGGCGCAGGTGAGCATGGGCCGCCATATGTGCAGCGCATTCAGCTTGGCGCACGCCTCACCAGACTGCACGTGTGCACGCAGGCACAATGGATGGCTTGAGGCGCTGGATGGCTTCGTTCCTGGTGGCACAGCAGGTGAGGTCTTGTTGTCGATTGCCCCGTTTGCCCCGTTCCTCCCAGACCCCCAATCATCGATGTCGACTCTACGTAATCATTTCCTGTGCACTACATGTCCACAGAAGGGCAAGGATTGGCTGAATACTGCAGTTGCCAAGGCCCTGCATGCTATTTCGTCCTTGGAGGCCCAGCATCACATTGGCAGCACTGGCGGGGCTGGTAAGCACGCGTGCTGCCTGCCTTGCCTGCCTGCCTGCTGCCCAGACCAAACCAGACAGGTGAGAGGGAGCTGCTCGTCGACTCGCAGGGGCGGCGTCAGCAGCACCCCTGGTGGGCTGGGACGAGGAGGGCCAGCGCTTCCAGCTGACACCGCTGGGCGTGGCGGTGGCGGCGTGCGGAATGCAGCCCCGTGAGGCGATGGCGATGCGGGTGAGGCCTGAGGGAAGTGCACGACAGGGTGCTGCTCGCAATTGCGCAGCAATGGGGTGTTGCATGCCAGGCAGCTCTAGAATTAGAATGCTTGGTAGTGCTCAGCCTGGGTCCTGAATGTCTCCTTTGCAGGATGAGCTGGTCAAGGCGCGGCGACACATGGTGCTTTGCAGCGACCTCCATGTGCGCGCGCCATGCTACATGCTGCCTTCCGACGGCCGCTGCGCTGCACGGGCAGCTCGGAGCGCGTTGCATACGGGAGCTGTGCCAGCGATGAGCACGAAGTGCCTCACTGCCTGTTCTTGACTGATGGTTTGCTGCTGCAGTTCTGCTTCCTCTGCGTGGATACGCTGCGCTGGCCAGACTTCACTAAGGGCTGGGGCATCCAGCAGCAGGGGCAGTGGAGGAGGCTCGCCCAGAAGCTGGAGGAGCTGTGGGAGCTGGGGAGGGTAAGAAGCGAGCGCCCACGTGCAGCGCCGAGCCAGCGTGCGCTGCGCCGCTTTCCAGCAATGACGCCGCACTGACAGTGGCGTGGCGCTTCGTCAGCAGTGGCGCCTCGCCAGCAGTGGCGCCTCCCCTAACAAGAACTCTGCCTCACTGCGAAGCAGGACGACGACAGGTGTGCGGCCGAGGCCATTTTGGGCGCTGGGCCTCAGGCGTATCACTACGCGCGGAACAAGGCCAGCAGCGGCCGCTACTTTGGCCAAGAGCGCGACGTGCTCTACAGACGCATGCAGGTCGGCAGCACGAGAATTGGTAGCGGCGGGCACGCTTTGCGGGGTGCCAAGCTGCCAGCCAAAAATCTGCTGCCCGCTTCCTGACCCATGCTGCTCTGACGGCCAGCGGCCCGCCTACCGCTCATGCTCCATCCCTGGCTGTCTGCAGGCGGCCATGGTTCTGTGGGAGCTGATCAATGTGAGGGCCCTCACTGCAACAGCAGAGTCCGAGCGGAGCTCAAGCTGCCTGGCTGCCCCGCTTGCGCGCCACTGTCAGGCCTGTTGAATTGCAGCTGCGCCCCCGGAATGATGATTCGCGTGGTGCTGCAGGGCATGTCGGCCGAGGAGGTGACCAGGGCCTTCGAAGTGAGTTTGAACAACCTTGATCAGCTCAGGGTGCGTTCTGCTGCATTCTGCTGAAGCCACGCAGGCTGGCCGGGGCACCCACGCACGGCTGCCCTCTGCGGCTGGTCATGAAACGCCTCTGCTGCGCACGCACAGGAGGACAGCAGCCGGCATGCTGACAGGGCTGCCGCCTTCTGTGAGCGCATGGGGCCCGCCGGCCCCGGCTGGCAGGAGCTGGCTGCCATGCTCAAGTGCTACCAGAAGCGCATCTGGCTGCGGGAGAAGCGCGAGGTGGTCAACCTCGGAGGTGGGGGAGCAGGCTTGACCAGTCTGTCCTCACGATGCGCGCCAGCTCACATGGTGCCGTGCCCCTCCCCATCGCCGTGCTCTCCACTCTCTCCCTGTTCTGCCTGCAGACTCGCTGGGGGAGAGGTACAGGGTGGAGGCGCGGCTGCTGTTCAACGCAGGCATGCGCAGCGCCAGCGACGTGGCCGCCGCGCCCCTGAGCGCGCTTGTCGCAGCGCTGGCGACCGCGCCGCGCCACAGGTGTGCGCAGGGAGGGAGGGCGGCGTTGTGCACCCCATTCGACGATCGCACGATGCATGATGACCTGCCATGCCAAGGGGATGTCCAGGGCGTAGCCGTTGCTTGACTCAACATCTCTGTCTGGCACTGGGATGCAGAGGCAAGAACCGGGAGCAGATGCTGTCCATCTGGCGGGCCAGGGCGCGTCGCATCCAGGCAAGAGGCCTTGCGCTAGCTGCGCATGTCCTGCAGAGCCTTGCCTGTTCACTAAGCCTTGAGTTTCTGTCAATGACGGCGGCGTGAGCTGGATCGGACGCGCTGCGCGACTTTGCTCTGCGGTGCAGAAGCGGGCGCAAGAGGAGGTTGCGAGGCAGGGCGGAGGCCCTCCGCTGGACGCCGGCTCGCCAGCCAGGGTGGCGGCTGCGCCGGCACGCCACGGGCGCGGTGTGCGCGTCCCAGGGGGTGGCGTGCGCAGGCGAGGAAGCCACAGCCGCGCTGCGCAGCACCAGGGCACTCAGAGGGGCAGCAGGAGGAAGGCGAGGAGGAGGAGGAGGACGGCGACGACGCGAGCGAGGGGGAGGACGAGCGGGGCAGCGAGGCAGAGGGCGCAGATGGCGAGGCGCAGAGCTCGGGCACCGAGTCCAGCGACCTCTCCGAGCCTGAGCTCTCGGATGCAGAGGGCGAGGGTCGGGCTGAGGAGCTGAGGAGCAGGAGGCCAAGGCCGCCCGCCGACGAGCAGGGCCGCGCCGCCATGGAGGTGGATGGCCGCCAGCCTGGTGTGCCAGCTGGAGCAGCAGCAGCGGCAGCGGCAGCCGATGCAGCGCCAGGGCCTGGGGTGGGAGCTCGGGCAGCGGCAGGCCGCACAGCGGGACCAGGAGGGGAGGGCGATTGGGCGGCAGGGGCGCCGGTGACAGTGGTGGCCAGCCTGCCCGAGCTGCGTCAGCTGTGTGGCCGCCTGCGAGAGTTGGCGCGCGAGCTCCGGCGGCGCCAAGAGGTGCCGCAGTCGCCTGACGGGGAGCCTGCTTTCTGTGTCGGCTTTGCGCTGCACGTGGCTGCGTCGGCGGCTACTGCAGCTGCAGCTGCGGCCATGGCGCGGGTGTCGGATGACCGCAACATGGCGGGGATGCTGGCCCTGCCGCCGCTGCCAGCTCGCGCAGCCCGGGCGGCAGACGACTGGGCGGCAGAGCAGGGGGTTGTGCGGGCCACGCAGCGGCGCAGGCGGCGGGGCCAGCTGCAGGCAGACACGCTGCTGGGTGTGGGGCTGAGCTGGCAGCAAGGGGAGGCAGCCTACATACCCCTGCTGGATGCTAGCAGCGGCAGCAGCTTCAGGGCAGACTGGGCATCCGAACTGGCAGTGCTCCTGACCGCCACAGCTGTTTGCCGGCCCTCTGGGGACGGCGGCAGCAGCAGCAGCAGTGGGCACTTCTGCGCGACGGTGGGCCTGAAGCAGCAGGTGGCATGCTTGCGCCAGCTGCTGGCCTGCGCGCCTTCCAGCGCCGCTGCTGCGGGCGCAGCGGAGCTGCCTCGGCGCATCGTGGATGCCCGCATCGCGCTCTGGATGGCCGACCCCGATAAACGCAAGGTAGGCAAGGCTGAAGCGGTGGCTGGTAGGGCAGGGAAATGGGGCATTGAGCAGCAGTTGGAGGGCTACTCAGCCGGCATTGGAGCGCACCCACTCTGCGTTGATGCATCGCGCGGCCCGTACGGAACAGACCAGGCTGACAGGGACCTGCCTTCACTGCAGGTCTACACGGACGGCGCTGGCCAGCTGTCGCCGCTGCGGCTGCTGCAGGTGGTGAGCCACGCGGCACGCCGGCAGGGCAGGCTGGCTGCCGAGGCTGCAGCGTGCGCCGACATGTGCCTGCCCCCTGAGCTGGCGGCGGGGGCAGCGCCTGGCACGCCAGACCTCTTGCACGAGCCTGCAGAGGCGTTGGCTGCATGCCAGGCGGCCGTGGCGGCTCGCTGCCTCCTGCTGTCCGCGCTGCCGTGCCTCACCGGCTGCGCGAGCGCTGTTGAGGGCATCACGCCGGAAGTTCCCAGCAGCGGCGGCAGCCCCAGCCAGGGGGTCACGCCGCCGCCGCCATGTCGCCTGCTGGATGCGCTGCTTGGGCAGGAGATGCCCCTGGTGCCGGTACTGGCAAACATGGAGGCTGCTGGGATGAACGTCCGCCCACACGTCATCCGCGAGCGTGAGCCGCCTGGCCGCCGCCTGCATGGCACCAGTATGCGGCCGATGGCACCAGCCTGCTTTCCCACCGTTAGCGCTCGGCTGCTGCTGGCGGCACATGCCCTGTTGTTGAAGCTTTGCAACTGGCGCCCTCCCACTGGCACGCAGTAGTCCAGCAGCTCGAGAAGCGCATGTCCCAGCTGCAGACCGAGGCAGACCGCCTGGTGGCCAAAGCGGCGCGGGCGCGGCGCGGCGAGCTCGGCCGCCGGTGGGAGCGGCGGTCGCTGGCCATGGGCAACACGTGGGAGTGCAGGTGCGCTGCCCTGCCAACCCAGACCTGGCTCTCGCATGACTGTGGGCGCACCCCACAGAATGGCAATGCTTGCCCCCCACGCCGCAGCGAGGTGCTGTTTGGGCTGCTGGGCATGGAGTCCCTTCCCTCCAACGAGCCGTCCAAGCGGCCTGCGGGGGACAGGAAGCGGGGTCGGACCTGGCGTCCACCAAGGTGCGCCAGCTTGGTGTGGCGGCGGTGAGGCACGCTTGTGTGGCTGCCTGCTGCGTGCGTCAATGCAGGAGCGCTGCTCACACGTGCCAGCCCAAAAACCAATTTGCAGAAAGAGGTGCTGGAGAAGCTGGCGGGGGAGCACCTCCTCGTGCCGCTGCTCCTGGTGCGAGGAGTGGAGCCAGCGGGCCGATTGTGCTCGCCTGGGCTGGCGCCGCCGCATGCGCTGCACAGGTCGCAGCGCCCCTCAGCCCTCCCCATTTTGCTCCACCCTCACAACTTTACATCTCGCCGCCCCTGCAGGAGTATCGCAAGCTGGAGGACACCTGGGAGACGGCCTGCGCCTACCTGGGCCACGCGCAGGCAGCAGAGCGCACGGCGGCGGCGGCGGCCGGGGCGGCGCGCGCCGCCGGGGCTGCGGTCGGTGGCGATGCCGGCCCCTGCATCCACGGCCGCTTCCTTCAGACCGCCGCCGAGTCGGGTGGGCACGCGAGTCCCCGTGCTGCACACAAGTCCTCGAGAGATTGTGGAGTGTGCAAAGCAAGCTCCTCAACTGCCGCATCGCTGTTGCCCCCCCCCCCCCCCCCCCCCCCCCCGCC
>PCFQ01000006.1:19510-42487 GCA_003063905.1 Chlorella sp. A99 | reverse complement strand
GGGGGGGCGGGGGGGGGGGGGCGGTAGGCCCCCCGGGGGTGGGGCGGGTGCCGCGGGGGGGGGGGGGGGGGGGGGGGGGGGGGGGGGGGGGGGGGAAGTGGCGTGCTGGTCGCGTTGCGGTGCGCAGCTGGCCGCCGCCGCTGCAGCAGCGCTCCTGTGAGGGCCCCGAAGCCCGCTCGCCTGCAGAAGAAGTTGAAGTGCCATGGGAGGAAGTAAAAGGCCTTGGCCTTGCCCCGCGCATCGTTGAGAAAGTGCTCCTTCATGTGCGACACCAGGCGGCGGTAGATGCCCACACGCTCGGCCGCAGACGGCGCCAGCTCCCGCCCCTCCTTGAACTCCTGGGGCGAGAAGGGGCGAGCGCGAGGGGGGGGCCGGCGGGTCAGCAGATGGGCGCAGGCTGGGCAGCGGCAGCGCAGAGGGACGGCGCGTGCCTGCCGCTTCTCCCCTCCCAGCCGAGCCCCGGCCCGCCGCGCGCCGCCGCCAGCGGCCCCCCAGCCAGCGCACCTGGAACAGCCACGGCTTGATGAGCGCGCCGCGCCCCACCATCACCGCCGCGCAGCCGCTGCCGTCGACGCGCCGCCGCGCCTCGCCCAGCGTGAGGACGTCGCCGTTGCCGATGACGGGCACGGTGTGGGCGGCGGCCACCTCTGAGATCAGGTCCCAGTCTGGGGGAGGCGCGCGACGCGGGGGGCAGCTGAGCACCAAACGCAGGAGCGCAGGAGCTTTGAACGAGCGGGCGCGAGCCTGTGGTCCGCAGGGCCCGGTGGCAGGCGCTGAGGCAGCGCGCTGAGCTTGCAGGGCAGGCTGCTGGGTGCTTGCGCGTCGCTGGGACCCGCCTGCTGGCTTCTTGTAGCGGCTCTCCATCGTGCGGCCGTGGATGGACACTGCGGCCGCGCCCGCGGCGGCCAGCAGCCCCGTCACCTCGTGCACATTCACCTTGCTCGCGTTCTCCCCGATGCGGATCTGTGGCAGGCGGCAGGCGGGGCGCGGGGAGAAGGGGAGGAGGGGGCAGGGGGGGCTGGCAGGCGCGCCAGCAGGAGAGCGAGCGCGGGCGCACCGACTGCTCTTGAGCGCTGCCGGAGGCACGGCTGCGCTCTGCAGAAGAGCAGCCAAGTGCCCTGCCGCCGCCCTAGTGATCCGCCACTGCCCCCTCTGCTGCCATTCGCCCATGCTCCCATCCACCACCTTGACAGTAAGGGGGATGGGCAGCCGTGCCGCCATGCCCTCCACCAGCCGCGCCAGCTTCTTGGGCTTGCGTAGCATGATCGCACCAAGCCCGCGGCGCGAGGCCTCGTGGATGGGGCAGCCTGGGGAGGGGGCGCGGCACCGGCGCGTGCTCGCGCGGCGGTTGCGCGCGCGCAAGCAATGCGTCGGTCGGCGGTGCCAGGGCCATGGCCGCCTCCCGCACGCGCGCATGCAGAGCTCCTGCGCGCGGTTCCCCGCAGGGCCCCACAGGGCGTTCGGCGCTGCCTCCCACTGCTGGCCTCGCCTCACCCCACCCCAACGTGCTCCCCGAATCCCACCTCACCCACGTTCAGGTCCAGGAAGTTCGCGCCCGCCTCGGACGCCCTCAACCCCGCCGCCACGCCCTCGTCGATGGCATTGGTCGCGATCTGCACGCCGTAGCAGGCCTCGTTGGGTGCGCGGCGCAGGATGGCCAGCTCCTTGCGCTCGCCGCGGAGCAGCTGCCGCGCAAACGCCATCTCAGACGTGGTGACCTGGCGGCGAGAGCGGGGGACGCGGGGGTGCGGGGGTGGAGAGCAGCGGAAGTGTGCGCAGGGCGGGCAGGTGGGCAGGGCTGCTGGCCTCGCCGCCGGCGCCAGGCCGCCCGATGCGGGCGGCGCTCGGCAGGCACGGAGGAAGGAACAGAGGGCGGGCTTCAACAGTGCGCGATGGGCCCTCACGACTGTCCAAACAAAATTTCTAGGGCCTCGCCCCACCCCAGCCCCGCCCCTTGCCTCACCTCGGCTCCAAAGTCGGCGCACAGCCGGCGGAAGGGCAGGTGTCCGCCGCGCGTGAGCGGCGCGAGCACCAGCCGCCCCCTTAGGCGGTCTGCAAGCGCCGCGTTGCGCTCCAGCTGCTCCGGTGACAGCGGCGGTGGCCGCTCATCGCCCTGCTGCTGCTGCTGCTGCTGCTGGTCAGGCGTCCTGAACCCCGCTGCTTGTTGCTCCAGCTGCGGCTGTGCTGCTGCCGCATCTGCTTTGGGCGCCGCCTCGGCGGCGACGAGCAGCCGGCGCTGCAGCGAGCGCGATCGGCATCCAGACGTCACTGCGCATTCGCATCGACACTGTCAGCGCAGTAAGGTGCGCGCTCGTGGCCCTCTCGCTACACACCGTCTCACCTTGCCGGCGAACCACATGCATGGGCGAAGCTACATGCATGGTCGCTCTCCTGCAGCACCTAGCTTTCATCAAGCGTGGCGTATGGGGCGTGTGGCGCTGGGAGTGATGGGGGTCAGATTGGAGCTTCAACTTGATGCGCTTCGACTTGGGAGGAAGCTTCAAGCACAGGGAGTGCATGAATGCGATACACGTGCTAGAAGGGAGCATTTTTTGGTGGTGGAAAGTAGCCGCCTCCGCCAACACTGCCGCCAACACTGCCGCCACTTCATCTGCGGGTTCTTGGCGACACGTTCTCTGTTCCCCATAGCCGCCGAGCGTCCCAAGACTGCCCACAAGCTGACGGTGTGCGCCCCAATGGCAGCGCCACTTGCCTCGGCAGCTGCGCCAACAGCTCCAGCGGCAGCCCCCAGAGCCACATGAAGAGACCCCAGTGGCTGATTTTCTGGCAGAGCGCCTCGCACGCACCCGCGCCCTTCCCCCCCTATGAGCGCTCCCACGACCAGGAGGCGCTGCTGCGCGGGTACAGCCTGCTAGACGCTGCAAAGGAACACCTGGCGGCGCTGGGCGGCAGCTGCAGCGCGGAGCGCGCGGTGTCAGGCGCTGCCAACATGGCTGCCACCAGCGCCGCGGCTGCCAGTGCTCCACTGAGCAGCGCCGTGCAGTGGCGCGAATGGGTCCTACCGGCCCTGTGCTTCCTGGGCGGCTTCGAGGCGCTGGACTCGATCGGCCTCAACATCATTTGCCTGCTCGCCTATTCCCAGCTGATCCTAGGGGAGCTGCTGCGCTGCGCGCACCCTGGTCTGGTAGTGGAGTCGAACAGGGCAGCGCTCCCTGGTCTGGTAATGGAATCGAACAGCCCTGTTCGACTCCACTACCAGACCAGGGTGCGCGCAGCGCAGCAGAAGGAGCGGGTCCCCCAGAAGGCTTGTCATCTGCTTCGCGGGCTCAAACCCTCGGCTTTCTGCTGGATTCAAGAGGTTACGATCGGAACAGCATGCTTAACGACTTGCAGCTCTGGGCTCGCGCTGGCAATGCCGGCGTGATACAGACGGCACTGGCAGAGCTGCCGGACAACGGACTGCCAGCGCCTGTGGGCATGACGCACCTGTGGCGCCTGTACGCCTCGCTGGCCTTGGGCTTCTGCATGCACTGCGAATCCAGACCGTCGGCAACACCGACAGCCGCTGAGCTGCTCCGCCTGTACAGCCATGCCGTCCAGTCCTGGCCGCTGAGCAGCCTGGACACCCACGCACGTGCGGAGCCCAGGCAGGCCTGACCATCCGCGCCCACCCCCATGACTACCAGCACCTGCAGGCAGAGGGCGACCTGCACCGCCGCAGCTTGGAGGCGGCCGCAGCGCTGCGTGGCGCGCACTACTGGACCGCTGGACCTGGTGGACTCCTACTACCGCTGCTACTGGACATTTGGGTCCCTGCCCAGCCTCTCCACAGTCGCGGGCCTCGTGGACAGGGCCACCGCGGCGCGGCAGGCCTGCAAGGCGGCCCTGCCGTCCTACATGGTGCAGGACCTTCGCTTTGGACACAATCGCGGCACCGTGGTGTGGATGTGGCGTGTTTTATCAGACCACCAGGCGCTGGGCCTGCAGGCCTGGCGACTAGACATCCTGCAGCGCCGCCCCCTCCCCGGCCCTCCTGTCAATATGCCATCGACGACTCATGACAATGAGTTCTGCACGGCATGCGGCAAGGGCGCAACCGAGCTCAAGACCTGCGCGCGCTGCAAGCAGGTGGGCACGGGCAGCGCGCGCTGCAAGACTAAGCACTCTGCCAACGCAGCAGTGCAGGCGAAGCTGCCTGCTGGCGACGCCTCCCTTGCTGAGTTACATGCGCTCCTTCAACTATGCTGCAGGTCATGTACTGGAGGTGGGTGGGGCAGGGCATTGCTGGTTGTCCCCAGGGCCGCAACTTTGGCTCGCTGACTTTTCCTGCCTGCCCGCCAATCAGACCGCCCTGCCCCTGCCCCTCGGCCGGCCATGCAGCAAGGCGTGCCAGCTGGAGCACTTTAAGGCCCACCGTGCAGAGTACAAGGCAGTAGCAGCACTGAGTGTCGCAGCCGGCGCCGGCAGCAGCAGCAGCAGTGGCTGAGCCAGTCAGCGCAGAGTCAGCGCGGCTCGAGAGGTCGTCGTCGCTGGCTGCGGCAGCCTGGAGACCTGTCGCCCGCCAGCATCCCACACCTCCTGCACGCACTCGACAGTCGTTCATCCTTCGACCTGTCGCGACCCGCCCCCGCCCATTCTCTGTGGTTGTGTGTGGTGGCGCTTCACACGCGACGGAGGGAAAGTGCGGAGGAAGAGAGCGAGGAAAGGGAGAGCAGTGAGGAAAGAGAGCAGCGCTGGGAGAATCGCAGGTGGGAATCACATGTGGAACAGACGCGGTCGCGGGGTGTCCCTCCACGGGACACGGACACCGCCGCCGGCGCTATCTCACGCACTCGCGCCGGCCTGCGCGGCGCTCACAGCGGTCGCGCCGCTGCCGGCCTGCGCACCGCCGGCGCCGGTGGCAGAGGCAGAGCCGCCGTTGGAGGCGTCGGCGCTGGTGCGGGTGGCGGTGGCGGCGCCATCGGGCGTGGCCACGGCCGTCGACTCGGAGGAGGCAGAGGCAGTGGCGGGGGTGGTCAGGGTGGCGGGGGACGCGGGCGGGACGGGCGAGGTGGCGGCGGGCACGCCCTGGACGCCGGCGGCAGGGGTGGGCGCAGCAGGCGTGGGGGTCGCGGTAGTGGCTGTGGCCTGGGCGGATGCCGCGGCGGTGGCGGACGCGGTACCCTGGGCCTGGGCGGTGGCGGCAGCCTGGGCGGTCGCAGAGGCGGAGCCAGGGGTGGCGGGAGTGGTGGGGGTGGTGGGGGTGGTGGGGGTGGTGGGGGCAGCGGGGGTGGCAGGGACGCCGTTGAGGATGATGAGCGCAGGGGTGGTCCTGCGGTGAGGAGAGGCGAGGGAGGGCAGGTGAAGGGCAACAGTGGCAGGAGGGGCCCCGCCACGCAGCAGGAAGCAGGAGTCACGCTCACGTGGGTGTGACAGGCACAGACTGAACGGCGGCGGCGGGCGCGGGGGAAGGAGAGGCAGTGTCCACGCTCTGCACGCCGGCGGCGCCGGCGGGCGGCGCGTAGGTGGTGCCCCACACCAGCTGGCCGGCGGTGAGGCAGGCGCGCAGTGCGGCAACCAGCGAGGGGCTGGCCGCCACGCCACCCACAAACGTGGCCTCCTGGCCGGCGGCGCGCGCGGTCGTGAGCGCGGCCGCGACGGCGGCAGTCAGGCGGTCGCAGCTCAGGGTGCCGGCCTGCTGTGCGGCAGCCAGGCCGTCGGCGAGAACCTTGGCGCAAGTGGAGCCTGCATGTGAGGGGAGAGGGGGGTCGGTGGGTGCAGGAACGTGCGGCGCGAGAGGCGACGGTCCCCACCCCTCTCCCCTCTCCCTCCCCCCTTCCCTCACCCTGAATAAATGCGGCGGCGATGAGGCGCCCGGCGGAAGGCGCGTCGCCGCCCGACGCAAAGCCGACGACGAGCTGGGTCAGCTGGGTGCACACGTCGACCTGCACGGCCTGCACGCCCGCAGACTGCACCGCGCCCAGGGTGGTGACCAGGGGAGCGAGCGATTGGGTGGCGGGTGCAGAGGGTGCGGGGCTGGAGGCCGCGGCCTGCGACAGCGCCTGCGCCAGCGCCTGCGAGATGGCGCCCGTGTTGGCGCCGTGCGCCGAGGCTACGGCAGCGGCGTTGGCCACCGCGTCGCCCTTGCCGGCGGCGATGGCAGTGGAGAAGGCATCTGCGGTGTGGAGGTGGGAGGGAGTGAGCGGGCAGTGGTGGAGAGCGGTCGACGGCGCTGAGGGAGTAGGCATCCGCCTCTTCCCATATCCCTCGACCGTCTCTCCCGCACTCACTGGCGAGTGCGGCGCCGTCGCCGGTGGCGTCGGCCTTGGCCAGCGCGGTGGCCGCGGCGGTGGAGTCGCCCGCGCTCAGGGCCGAGGCGACTGCTTGCGCCGAGGCGGTGGCGCCCAGCAGGCGGCGCGGTGTGCCTGGAGGCAGGGAGGGAGGCAGAGCAAGGGTGAAGGGGCGTCCAAGGCAAGGGGAGAGACGGTTGGGCGCAGCACAGCTCAGGCAGGCGCCCCTGCCCTCCCTGCAGCGCAGGCAGGCAGCAGGGGCGGGGCTGGGGAGGCTGGGGCGCAGGGAGGAGTGCACCTGCGGCCAGCGCGGTGCTGGCCAGGAGTGCGAGGCAGATGCAGACGAGGGAGGCGTGAGCCATGACTGCTGCAGGCGGTGGGACGTGGGAGAGCAACGAGGGAGGCGAGAAGAGTGGCGGGGAGGAGCGAGCGCAGTTGAAATAGGCGGCGGGGTGGAAAGAAGGGCGGCGCGCGCACGTCTTGACCGGCTGCAGCCACAAGGCATGGCCGAGCAGCTGCAGGACCTTCTGCTAAGCTGAGAAAGAGCTTCAGAACGCGTGCGTGAGCAAAGACGAGGCGTGTTGGTGGGTGCTGGCGGCAAAGCCGTTGCTGACGCTAGACTTCTGCCTGCCACCAACTCAACGCGTTGCAAGGACAACTGTATCAAATGCGCGCCAGCCTGCCCAACCACAAGCAGCCCATTGCAGTGTGATGGCGCACAACACGACACGACAGCTCGTCACAGCTTGCCGCCCACATGCAGGTCTTGCCGAGTGATGGCGCCCAGCAGGCGCGGCTCCTCCTGCACCAGCAAGCTGTGCAGCGCGAGGTGCACCTGCAAGAGGCGGGCGTGGCAAGGCCGGACCTAAGATGGGTTCCAGCAGGCAGAAGCAGGCTGCAAGCAATGGCCAACTGCAAGCGTGCAAACAGAGCATCACACTGCGCCCAGCTCACCTGCTCCATGGGCACGGCCTCCCCCAGTGCAAAGATGTGCCGCTGGATGCGCAGCGACAAGCCAACTGGAGCTCCTCCCCGGGATCGACAGCATGAGCAGGTGCCGCAGGCGCTTCGCCGCCAATGACGCTGCTGCTGGCGCCGCCACTTCCATGCCCCAGCGGCACATCGGCACAGCGCTCCTCGCCGCCTTCTGCCGCCCCCCCTTCGGAATAGATGCTGAGAAGGCGGTCCTCCTGCGCTGGCGTCAGTGCCCCGGGACCCCGGTGCAGCAGGCTCAGCAGCACACGCCGCTCCTCCCGTGACAGCAGCCGTTCAGCAGGGGTGGGCACGCTCAGCGCGCCGGCCGCAGCAGCGGGCGCAGCAGCCATGGCAGGGCATCTATCCTCCGGGCAGTGCGTGCCACCAGCAGAGCCCCATCAGAAGAGGCTCCACTTATGGTTGACAGCCGCAAAGCTGTGGATCGTCAGCACCGTGAGCGGGAGCATGTACAGCGCCGACCCCTTGCGCTGTGCGCCCCCGAGGACCTGCAGCACCCCCATGGCGCAGGCTGCCGCCAGGCACGCCTGCAGCAGAGGGAAGGGAGCAGCACGCATTGTGAGCAGTGAAGCGAGGGCCCTGTGTCGGCGTGTCCCAACGTGCCCCAAGTCACAATGGAGGCGCCCATGCCAGCAGCTCCAGCAGCACAGGCAAAGGAAGAAAGCGCGCCCTCCAAAGCATGGGCACGTCGAGTGCAGTGTGCCCCGGAGACCCCAGAAAATGCCAGCCAAGGCAGCAAAGCCGCCTGCAGGGGGTCGAGAGCGGCGGTAGGAGTCGAGCGGAAGTGAAAATCGGGAGCGGCGCTGCATGCACAGGGCGCACGACTGCCCCTCCCAAAACACCCTGGGGGCTGATGTGCAGTGCGGCGGCCTTGAATCTCAGCAGTTGGAGAGCTTCTGTCACCCAATTGAGCGCAAATGCCAGGCAGCCCGCCAGCACGCCCGCTGGCGACGGTCGCCGCCCACTGATACACCCGCCGCCACCGCCACTGCGCTGCATTCAGTCCGCTCTTCATTGTGAAGATTGCAGTATACGGGCGCAAATGAGTGTGTCTCATGAACTTCGATGAGCTTGCGCAAACGCCCATCCCGCCCGCCCGCCCGCTGCCTGCACTGCGGCATTCGCGTCACAGTCACACCATATCCAGCCATGTCCAGCCCGCACGCCCCCTATCCCTTCTTGTGGAAGCGGTGCAGCGCGCGGGGCACGCCTTCCAGTGGCGCCTCGCCGCCCCCCGCGTCCCCCCCGCCGCCGCCGGCTGCGCCGTGCCTCCACCCGTACTCTGCGGCCACGCCCTGCTCCCGCATCCGCGCCTTCACCGCCGGCTTCCGCTCCTCTATGATGTTCTCCTGCTTCTTGCGCCGGCGGCGCGAGGGCCGGTTCTTGCCCTTCATGCGCGTCTTCTCCTCGTTCTTGGCCCGCGCCGCGGCGCGCGCCGCCGCGTCGGCCGCCGCCGCCTCGGCCGCGCGCTCCCGCTGCACCTCGCGCGGCTCCTTGACCACCTGCGCGGGGGGGGGGAGGCAGTGGGCGGGGTGCGCGACCCGCTATTCCCCAGCGGAGCGCCACCCGCTCAGCTGCCGCGGCCGGGAGGGCGGTGCGACCTCACAGCCCCGTGGCTGCTGCCGCGCCGCGCCCACCCCCCGCCCCCCGCCGCTTCCCGCCCCCCGCCGCTCCCACGACCGCTGCACCCCCTGCCACCCCGCTGCCGCGCGCCTGGCCAATGGCGGTGGGGTCGAGCACGATCATCTCCGGCCGCAGCTTGTCCAGCAGCGCGTGCACCTCGGCCTCGCGCCGCTGGCGCAGCGACTGGAAGGGGTCAGCGACGTACGAGTCGTAGTTGGGCTCGCCCGCACCGGGGATCTGGCGAGCAGGAGACGGGCGGGCGGCGTTGGCGTCAGGGAGTGCAGAATCAGGGGGCCCTTGATCGGGCGCGCTCTCCCGGCATGTGCAAGGGAGCGGCAGGCGGCCAAGGTGGCGAGCAGCGCGCACGGCACCCACGCACAGGCGTTACAAGCGAATGAGAAGCATGCATGTGCAGCGCCACCCCCAGCGCCGCACCAGCATGGTGGACAGGCCTCCCGCGTGGCCTGCCGCCAGCACGTCCTCATAGGGGCAGAATGCAAAGTCGGCCAGCGCGCCGCCCGCGAGCGTGTGCGTCATGTACGGGCTCTGCGCCTTGCCGCCCAGCGCGTCCTTCCACACCTGTGGCGCAACAGAGGGGGCGTTTTCGCGGTGCGGAACGACCGGTGAGTCCCTGGGGAGCCGAGGTTCCGAAGCCTCAGCGAAGACACCCCCTCCACAGCCCCACCCCGGTTCGCCCCACCGCGCGGCGCGCCTGGATCCTGCGCCCGTAGCCGACCGCCAGCATGCCGCGCTGGCTGATGTCCAGCGCGGCGGCGGGGGCGGGCGAGAAGTAGGCGTGCAGCGGCTTGAAGGTGCGCACGTCCCACACCTTGACCTGGAGGAGGAAAGCGCGCCAGCAGGGGTAGGGGAGCGCGTCGACGGGCGAGCCGGCAGACGAGCGCTCGCTCCGGCACGCCGCAGGCCGTGAGTGCAGCTGCAGGATGCTCTGGCCACGCGGCCGCGGGCCCGTTCCCCACACTCTCCAGCGGCGCTGACCGCCCCCTCCCGACAGGCGACCCCCCACGCGCGCGTGCCTGGCCGTCGGCGCCGGCGGTGACGAGGTGGCGCCCGGGGGCGTCCACTGCGAGCGCGCGCAGCGGGCCGTGGTGCGCAAGCATGCGGACGACGGGGGTGGAGATGTTGGGGGTCCACATGGTGACGGTGCCGTTGCCGTGGCCCAGCGCGAGCACAGCGTTCCAGGGGTTTTGGCGCATCACGCCGCAGGGGCCCAGCCGGGTGCGGTGCGTGGCCACAACCTGCGGCAGCAGGGGCAGTTTGGGGAGGTTTGGGGAGGTGGCCGCGCGGAGATCCGGAGGCAGACGCCGCATGGGCGGAGAAGCAGGGGCCCAGGGGCGGAGGGAAAGGGCGCCGAGGCGGCCCCGCCCACACAGCGGCCTCCGTTCCTCCATCCATCCTCGCCTCCCCTCCAGCCTCTTTTTTCCACCCCCACCCTGCACTCGCCTGTCCAGTGGAGGTGTCCTGGTAGCGCAGGACGCCGCTCTCGCCCACCGAGCAGAGCAGAAAGTGGTGGGGGAGGAACTCCAGCCGCCGCGCCTCGGTCGTGTCCTGCCGGGCGTCGAGGACGGGGGGCGGCACAGCAGTCGTCGGCGCGGGCGCGCGACCGCGGCAAGCAGCCCAGCCCCAGCGGCACGCCAGCGCCCTCTCCGGCACTGCTCCAACGCCCGCCCTCTGAGGCAGCACTGCTCCTCTCGCCGCTCCGTGCCCCTCCGCCGCCACCTCTGCTGCCACACCCTCCACGCCGCGCACCTTTAGGCAGTGCACCTCGATCCCGCGCTTGTCATAGAGGTAGACGTACTTCTTCTGCGCCGCCGCGAAGAAGGTCTCGTTGTGCAGGAACGCGACGTCGTGCGTCGTCTCGCGCACCTGCACCGTGGGGGTGCGGGGCAGGGCCGCGGTGAATGGCGAGCAGTGGGTGGCGGGGGTGCGATGCAGCGCGGCGTACGGGCTGCGGCAGCCTGTGCGCGTGCAGCGCACGCAGGATCCCTCGCTCCTCGGCTCCCCGCTCCCTCCCCCTCCCCTCCCGCCGCCGCACCTGGACCTCGCACACCCGGCGCTGCCGCTGCCAGTCGAGCATTGCCAGGTGGCCCTTGCGCCCCCCGAGCAGGAGGTGGCGCCCGTTGCGCGTGAAGTCGAGCGCGTAGGGCCCCAGCTGGGCGAGGGAGAGGTCGTACACCTTGCGCCCCGCGCCCACCTCCACCTCCTGCGGGCGGGTGGGCGGGCGACGGGCGGGCGGCGGCTCGGCGCACGCACATGCTGCCGGGAAGGAGGAGGCCGGCGGTGGGCCGGCGGTGGGCCGTGCCGCGCTGCCTCCCGGAGAGGCTGCCTCCCTGCTGGCCGTTCCCACCCGCCCCGCCCGCCCACCTTGACGATCTCCTCCTGCTTGAAGCGCCAGGTGCGCTCCATGCCCTCTGCCTCCAGCAGCCCCGCCTCGGAGGGCAGCAGCCACTCATCGACGCGCGCCGCCTCGGCCTGCGCCTCGCCGATCAGCCGCTCCGTGTAGCGCAGCCTGCCCTTGAGCTTCTTGTCCTCGATCTGCGCTTGCGATGGTGCGATGGGTCATGGGGAGGGCAGGCATGTGGGCAAACGGCAGTTGCCGCTCGCCCGCCTGCCCGCCCGCCCGCTCGCCCGCCCGCCGCCACCGCACCTTGCGCGTGGCCACCTCTGGCCCCCTGCGGAACTTGGCCACGCCCGTCTTGACGTCGCCAGCCGTCTTTTTTCGCCGCTTGGCTGCTGGCGGCTCCATTTCTGCCATGGCAAGCGCTGCGTGTATGCGATGGCCTGTAATGGCGCTCTGCAATCACTGCCGACGCCAATGAGACGATCGTGGGTCCTAAATTCGCTGTGCCAAATGCATGCAGCTTCACCGTGAAGTTCACGACGTTTAGGGGCCGGCTGCTGGCCTGGCAGCAAACTGCAAGTGTCTGTGTGTACTGTGAGAGCTCAGGTAGCGAAGTGCGCTTGTTTTTCGATAAAGAGGTGCCGGCATCCCCTCCCTCCCCCCGTCAGATGCTCAATTGCCTTTGTGCGTTTGCTGCCTGCTTCCGTTGAGCTCACCTGCGCGGCGCCACGCTTCATGCCCTTATCGCGCGCTTGAGTTCCCGCTCAAATGTCCCTCCGCGCGCTCAGCACTCGCCCTCCACGCCTCCGAGCGGCCTCGATTGTTAAGATGAGCGCGCAGCCGCACGTGTCGGCTGCGCACCACAGGAATGCCGCCGCGCACCACTCGTCGCTGGCGGTCGCTGGTGGCGGCGCCGCAGGGTCCGCCTCCACTCGCGCATTCGGCATGGTGCGCCGCGCCTCTGTGCACACCACGGCACTCAATGAGGACATGGAATCGATGTCGGAGGAGCAGTTGCTGCTGGAGTGGGGCAGGCAGGAGGCGCGGCGCTGCGACGACGGAGGTGGGAGCGGCGGGGCATGCGCAGTCTGCAACCTGCTCTCTCCTTCACTCTGCATGCCTTGGTGCCTGCTCTCTGCGCCCGGCTGGTGTGTTGCCCGACGGGCGTGTCCCTCCCCTGCGTTGCCACCCTCTCCTCCCCCGGTTCAGACCCCGACCTTGAGCTGTGCGAACTCCCCGAGATCCGCAACACCGCTCCCGTGGAGCGCAATGCGCTAGACGAGGCGTGGTCCCGCGGCCGCTGGCTGCTGGGCCTGCTGCTGCTGCAGGTGCGCGGCGGGCGGGCGCGGGGTCGCGCACCGCGCCCGCCGTTTCGCCCCTTGCGTGCTGGCCCGCTGCCTGGTGGGCTGGCTGCTGCCCAAGGGCGCCTCGGCCTACCATTGCTGCAGAGCTTGAGCTCATTTGTGCTCGACAGCTATCAGCAGCTTCTCAAAGACCACCTCGTGGTCACTCTCTTTTTGACGATGCTCGTCGGCGCTGGTGAGGCGCGGATGAGGCGCGGCGAGCGGGCCTGGAGAAGAAGGGAGGCCAAGAGGGGCCGGGTGGGGCTGGGACTGCCGGCGCGCCACTCCTCGCCACCTGCCAAGCTCCACTTCCGTCCACGCGTGCCCCTCCGCTGCCGGCCCTGCACGCGCAGGCGGCAACGCAGGCAACCAGTCGGCGATCAAAGTGATTCGCGGCCTGGCCACGGGCAGCATTGAGCCGACACGGCCAGTGGTGATTAGGGTGATGCAGCAGCAGGCGGCGGTGGGCCTGCTTCTGGGCGCGGGCCTGTCGGCCGGCGGCTTTGCGCGCGTGCTGCTCACCACGCACTCGGTGACCAACAGCCTCGCCATCAGCATCAGCCTCTTTCTCATTGTCATCTGCTCCGTGCTGGCCGGCACGGGCCTGCCGTTTGCGCTCACGCGCGCTGGCATCGACCCTGCCAATGCTGGCACAAGCATCCAGGTGGGCGGGCGGGGGTCTGGGGCGCCGGTGGTTGGCGTGCGCTGCTCCCCCTAGCCTGCGGTGGAGCCATGCTCGGCTGCTTGCCAACTCTGCACTAGTCTCACGTGGCCCCTTCTTCTCAACCCACCGCCACAGGTGTTCATGGATGTGCTGGTGAGTGGCTGGAACAAGGGGCGCATGCGCTGTGCTGGATGGACGTATGGAGGTGGTGAGGGGCTGGCTCCCGTGACGCCCCCCCAACGCCGGCTTGCTGCTGCTGTCCCCCCGTCGCTAATGTGCAGGGCGTGGTGATCACGTGCGCCACCTGTCACTTGGTGCTGGATCAGCTACAAGCAGGGCTGGATGCGGCGGCCACCGCCTCGGCGGCGCTGTCTTGAACTGCTGCGGCGCGCCGCCGTGCCTCCTGCTGCATCTGCCCTGCCGCGGCGCCTGCCCTGCTTCCTGCTGTAGTTGCCCTGCTGCTTCTATTCCTGCGAACTGATCTGCTGACTGATGTGCCATGCTGCTGTGAACTGATTCGGGGTTGAGAAACCAAGCAGACGAGAACAAGTCAGTTGACGTGGGCAGGCAGGGACAGATAGTGGCAGCCCAGAGCGGACGTGGCGGGGAGCCCGAGCATATGGCGTGTATTGTCGTCGCACGTGCATGGGCATCTGCCGCAGACGCATCAGCGAGAGAGAGCACACTGTGCAAGCTGTGGTGCTAGGGGGCAGGCGGGGGCCGTGGACTGCGGACGGTCCGACGGTGACGCAGCCGTGGGCGGCGCGGATGGGAGAAAGGTTCTCCTGCCTGTTCTTAGGCAGCATTTTCTCAAGCGCATTCACAGCCCACAGTCGGCTCAAGTTGCCGCATTCAAACTTGATTGATGGTCCGCTGGCTCCCTCTGTTGCTAGCGCTGGTCCTTGCGCGCGCGGAGGACGCGCTTGAAGCTTCCGACGAGGCGTGGTACTCTCGGGCGTCAGGAGGTCCATCGGCACCGCGCGGCCGGCTGCTGGGCGCCACCGCAGGCGCCTGCCCCTGCTGCCCACGCAAGCAGATCGATGCAGCATGCCTTGTGGACTTCCCGCCGAAAGCAAGCATGCCCGGTGCGTACGCCCCACTGTGCTGATGAGGGCTACACCGCCGCCTTGCTCGCCACCCCATGTGACGCTCGCCCGCCCCGCATGCAGCACCCTGCCCCTCTGCGACTGGCATGGCGGTGCTTGCGCAGCCTTTTGCCATGCCAGACGACGGCTGGGAGCGGCATGTCGACATGCCATTCGAGGCAGAAAAGGCAAGGGGCCACATGTCCATCACCGCCAAAATCAGCCTGCCGTGCCCTACACCGCCTCTCGGTTCTCCTCGGTGGCCCCCTGCACCAGCTCAGGCAGCGAAGCTGCCGCGCCCTGCTGCCGCCCTCTCCGCCGCGCAGGGCTTTGCGTCGTTTGGCTGGCGGCGGGAGGGCGCGGAGATCAACAGCAAGTACGGCCCCGGGGTCGCCCAGTTTGCGGCGGACCCCACCGGCGGCAGCGCCTCGGTGCTGCGCCTCACCTACCCCGGCGGCGCGTTTGGCTCCGGCTCGGGCATGAACCTCATCTCCCATCCCTACCCCAACTCCACGGTGGGCCGAGGCTCGTGCTCTTCCGGGGGCATGCGGCAGGGCCGGGGGCGGGAGGGACGGCGGCGCACCAGGTCAGAGGCGGCGGCGCCACTGCCGGGCGGCGCGCCAGGTCAGAGGCGGCGGCGCCACTGCCGGGCGGCGTGCCAGACCCGCGGCGGCGGCGCTGATGCGCGGCGCGCTCGCTGCAGGTCATCGGCGAGGAGGCGCGGCTGCAGTACAAGGTCTGGTTTGCTCCCGACTTCGACTGGGTGAGTGAGAGAGAGGGCAGGCGCTGCTGGAGAGCCAGGTTGCTCGCACCGTCGAATCGTGGGCACCGGCAGCCATTGCGCGCCCCCTGCCACCCTGCTCGCCCCGCTCAGGCCCACGGCGGCAAGCTGCCCGGGCTGTACAGCGGCGACGCCTCCTTCCCCTGCACGGGGGGCGGCTGGAAGGACGGCTGCTGGTCGGTGCGGCTCATGTGGCGGGAGGGGGGCAAGGGCGAGTCATACAGCTACGTCCCGCCGGCGCACCAGGTGAGGGGCCTTCTCTTTGAGCCGTTGCGGAGGCCTTCTCTTTCCAGTCCGAATGGGGTGTTGCGGAGAGAGAGGGCCAGGCGCTCGTGCGCGGTGGGCCGCTCCAGCTCTTCCCGTCCCGGTGGCGCAGACGTGTGAGCTGGCGGGCGCCCCGGGCACCAACTTGGAGTGTGACCCGCTGAACAGTGAGGCGCGCCGCTGCCCTTGCGCGCTGCCGCCCCTGCCACGCCGCAGCGGCCTCCTCCCTCTTCTGGCGCTGCGCTGCTTTCAAAACCACTAACGCCCGCGCCACAGATGGGATGTGCTTCGGCCTGAAGGTCGGCAGTGGCGCGTTTGTGTTTGCACGAGGCGGGTGGACGACCGTTGACATCTACGTTGCACTCAACTCCCCCGGCAGCCAGGACGGCGTCATGGCCGTGGCGATCAACGGCACGACAGGCGAGCGCGGGGCGGCAGCGCGCGGGGAGTCGGGCAGCACAGCGGTGAATGCAATGCAGCAAGCAACTGCAAGGCCCCCCGGCCCAATTCCTTCATCTCGTGTCACAGCTGCCCTCTCTGCCGGCGCCACCACAACCTTGCCCTGCCCCAGCTCTCATCCCACTCCATCCTCCGCCCGCAGCCCTCGCTTATGACCGCGTGGTCTACCGCACCGCCCCGGGCGCGCCCATCACCAACGTCTTCTTCTCCACCTTCTTTGGAGGGGTGGGTGGGGCCTTCCCGGCAGTGCTCCTGTGGCGGTGCTGTGGCTGCGCCGGCATGGGCGCATGTGCTGTCAGCATGCGCGGCCACACGGACCAGCGGTCGACAGCTGCTGGAGATGCCGCATCGTGCCTCCCCGCAGGGCACCAAGCGGTACGCCGTCCCTGGCGAGGGCCAGACGGCACTGTTCAAAGACTTCCAGCTGTGGAGCAACTCAAAGCCCAACCCTGCCCATGCGGCGCGTCTGGCGGGACCCTCGGCGGGGCCCGCCAGCGGCGCGACGGTCGGCAGCATCAGCCTGCGTAGCTGGGCGGGCAGCGCGGCGGTGGCGGGGCACGCCCGGCAAGCGGGGATGCCCACCTGGGTGGCGCTGCTGGGGGCTGTGGCGCTGGGGGCGGCGGGGGCAGTGGTGGGCAGCGCAGCGGTGCGATGGGTGCCTGCTTGGAGCACCTCGCCGCGCCACCAGCCTCTACAGCGATCCGACTCTGCATGAGTTCCCTTCAAGGCACCGTCCTGAGCTGACGCTCTCTGCTTGTGCTTTTTACACCGCTGTGGCTCAGATGACTGCGCCGCAGCAACGAAAAGCAGCAGGACGGGCGGGGCAGGCGCGCAGGCGGGCCGTGGGGCGCCCGCCTGTGCGCCGCCCGTGCCACGACTAGCGGCGCACCCTGGGGGCGCGCTCAACCCTGGACCAGGGCGGAGGCGGTGGCCGACTCGTACTTCCAGTTGGGTGGCAGGCTGCAGGCGGGGGGGAGGAGGAGGGGCAGTGCAGCGGGAGAGTGGGTGCCCAGGCCGGCGCGAGAAAAAAAAGGCCGGCGTGAGCGAGCGGCCTGGCGGCGCGCTCGCGCGGGGGCACGCGTGACGGGCGCGCGGGCGGGCGGGCGGCGGCGCACCGGCGCGTCTTCTTGTAGTAGCGCGCCAGGCGGTGGATGCGGCTCTCCACCAGGATGAGGTGGAACTTGCCGTCCTTGTCCTGGGGAGGGGGCCAAGGGGGGAAGGGGGCCGCGTCGGCGGGCGAGCGCACGGGCGCGCGCCGCCTCCTGCCTGCTGTCCCCGCGCGCCCCCGCAGCCCGCCGCCCACCTTGCGGTTGGCGTCCAGGTGCTTGCGCATGGCCACCGCCTTCTTGATAAGGTAGTACAGGTCCTCGGGCAGCTCGGGGGCCAGGCCTGGTCAGACCGAGGGGATCGCGAGCGCAGGCGGGGCGGCGCAGGGCGGGGGAGGAAGCGGGGGAGGAGGCGGGGAGGGGCGCGCCCCGGTCAGCCGCAGCACCAGCGAGATGCGCCAGCCGAGACCGGGCAGCATTCGCGTGCGGTGTGCTCGAGCAACGCGGGCCAGCCCCCGGCCCCCCCTCGCGGGGGGGCGGTGACCGGACACCGCTTGCTGTTGGTGTGGGTGGGCAGGGGGCCAGGGGGCCGGGCAGGGCGCAGGGCCGGGGAGGCAGATGCATAGCAAACAGCCGTGCGGACTGGCGCGCTGTGCCGCGACGCAGGCCAGCGGCAGCTGTGGCGTCCGCTGGCTTGGCAGCAGCACAGCGCGCCTGCCTGCCTCCCCCACCGCGCCCGCAGGCCCCGGTTTGTGGCAAGCACCACACGCTCCAACCAAGCTCCGACCAAGCGCCAACACGCGCGACGCAGCAGATTGGGTGCAAGAGCGGCCGCGGCCGCGGCGAGCGCGAGCGCGCACCCCAGCGGCGCGGCGCAGCGCGGCGCAGCGCGGCGGGCCTGTCGCCGGGCTTTCCTCTCCCCGCCTCTCCCCTCGCCCCTTTCCTCTCCCTGCCTCTCCCTTGCGCCCCTCACCCTGGCCCTTGAGGATGCGGAGGATCTTGTTGCCGGTCACGCTCTTGACCTGCGCGATGCCGTGGCTGTCGCGCAGCAGCACGCCGATCTGGCTGGGGGTCAGGCCCTTCTTGGCCATCTTGCTAATCATGTCAGACACCTCCTGCACGGCGCGGGGGCGTGACAGCGATGCCTGCTGAGACGTTTGCTGGCGAGGCAACTGCCGAGCGCGGCGGGAATGGGCGGGGTACGCGGCTAGCCGCGCGGCTGGCGGCGTCCGAGCAGCCGCGCGCCCGGCCCCGGCTCGCCTGGGAGGAGATCTTCAGCCAGGAGGGCGGGCTCCTCTTGTAGGGGAGGGCGGACCGGGACAGGCCCTTGCCCTGCAGCAGGTGAGGGGGGCTGTCATGTGAGCGGGCAAATGCGCGAACGCCTCCATGCTGCGCGATCGGTGCCTGCTTCCAAGCTGCCGCTGCGCACCTTGCTGTGCATGCGACCCATGGCTGCTGGCCTTGTCTGCCCACTTCAAGACCGCGGCCTGCGAGCGAGGGGCGGGTCGAGAGGGTCGAGCGGGGCGTGCGGCGGCCGACGGCGGGGCAGCAGACCTCCGCCTCCGCTCTTCTGCCTCTCTCCCCAGCCGCCTGCTGCCTGCCGCATCCATGTGCCGCGCCACCGCAGAGGGCAGCTCGCAGCGAGGGCCATCATGCGGCGGCTTTGGCCTGCACAGGCTGGCTACGGCACAGAAGCGCCCAGGGCTCACCTCTTGGGCGAGGAAGAGGCGGGGGCAGGCGGGAGGCTCCGTTTCGTGCGCAGCCCTGGACAAGGGTCTGGAAGACAAGCACTCAAAGCCCGCCCTTTCACTCCCAACCCGCCGCAAATTCACCTCCTAGTGCTTCCAGTGCGACCGGCGATGGAAAACCTCATCGACGACACGGAGCTCGGCAAGTTTGCGGTGAGCACCGCTGTGAGGGCCTGGCGGAGTGCGGCACGGCACAGGAGGCGCGGGAGTGGTGCAGCCCCTCCCCGCGATCTGTTTACATCCCTCGCGCCTGCAGAACATTATGGGCCTGGCGATGGTCGTGCTGCTCTTCGGCTACCACTACCTGACCGCCTGAGCGCAAGTCCGGGGCCTGACAGCCGTGCGCGTCGACCGACAGCGGGCGGGCACCGCCTTTGCTGCACACACGCAGCAAGTCAGCACTAGCAGCCAGCCAGAGATAGGCACATTTGCCGCCTCGTGCTTCTGACAGGCAGCAGCAGCCTAGCAGCCATGCCGGTGGGGGGCAAGCTGAAGCTCAAGGGCGGGGAGGCGCTGCCCAAGCCCGGCGGAGTGAAGAAGAGGAAGAAGAAGCCGGCCGCCGAGGGCAAGGAGCTCGCGCTGGCGGCCGTCGAGGACGCCAAGGCGGCTGGCGGCGACGCCAACGGCGAGGAGGCAGCGGCGCCAAAGGTGCGGCGCGGGCCCGGCGGTGCGCTGCCGCCGCTCGCTGTCTAACGCCGCCGTGTGCTTTGCTGCTTGGTGGTGCACTGCTGGCGAGCTGCCGACGCTGCTGCGCGCCCCCTTCCCCCCGCCCGCGTGCAGCGCACGGCCGAGGGTGTGTTCCTGGAGCCCAACCCGGCCGAGGACCGGCGCACCGAGGCGGAGAAGAAGCTGGAGGCGCACTTTGAGAAGTGAGGGGGGGGAGGAGAAGAGGGATGGTATGGTATGGGAGCGCCCGAGAGAGCGCAAGCCCCGGGGCATGCGCGCCGGTGGCTGCGAGCGCGGCGCTAGTCGCGGCGCCGGCGCTGGGGGCGCTACTGCGCGCTGACTGGGCGTCGCCGCCGCTGGCACTCGTCAGGTACGAGAAGGAGCGGGCGAAGAAGGAGGCGGCCAAGAGCCACCGCGAAAAGATCAAGGCAAGAGGCAGCACAATCGTCTGCTGGCTCGGGCCGCAGTGCGCGCGCCCCTGCTGGTTGGTCACAGGCTCTGCGTGCTGCACGCCGCCCCCACTTGCTGCGCCACAGGAGCTCAATGAGAAGCTGGCAAACCAGACGGGTGAGCGCGGGCGCACGCGTGGCAGCTTGCGGTGGCGGCGGTGGCGGTGGCGGCCACAAGAGAGTTGCGGTGCCCCGCGTGCGTGCACAGTCTTTGCCGTCGTGCACTCACGCAGCTCCTCTCCTCGATGTGTCCCCCACCTCCCCCGCAGAGCACTTCGACCTGTTCCGCATCTCGTACACCGCCTAGGCTGCAGCACGTGCTCCCAGCGACGTGCTGCTGCGCGCAGCCGGCGGCGGGAGCGGTGGCAGCGCGCGCTTGTCGCAGCAGCAGCCCTGCCGCTCCTGCCTGGCCCCTCGCGCTAGTATCCCTACTCTGTAGTGTTCGTTCTGTTGCACTGACACAGACTGCTGCACACCGGGCAGCGGCAGCTTGTGCCAGACGTCATGCTTGCTTCAGGCGCCCGGGCGCAACATGTCTGCCAGGTACTCGGCGTCCCTCTCCCCCCTCGACTGCCCCTCCAGCGGCTGAAACTGCAGGCAGGGGGTGCAGCGCACGGGTTGGGGCATGGCCCATTTCAGACGCAGCGCCCACAGTCGGCGACACGCCCGCCACGCCTGACGAGCATGCCATCGCCCCGCCGCGCACCTGGAACAAGAAGGTGGGGTCCTGCCGCAGGCGGCGCACCAGCTGCGACCGCGTCAGCAGGTGGCCCGCGCCGCGCAGGCAGCGCGCCAGGCTGTCGCCTCCGTCCAGCAGCGCCCCATTTGTCGACAGCATGGCATCCAAGTCCTCCTGCAGGAGCACTGGTGCGCTTGTTAGGAGGGGAGGCACGGAGCTGTGCCGTCAATGCTTGCTTGCTGTCACGGCACAGAAAGACAGGACGCGCAAAAGCGGCTGCCATTCTCAGCGAGCGCACGCACCTGAGCTGCATCAGGAAAGGCGTCCCGCACTGCCTGCAGCGCCGCCACCACCTCCCCTGGCGGCATGCGCAGCAGCGGTGGGTGTGCAGCCACCACGGCGGGCACGTCGGCGCCGGGCAGCAGCTCCTTCAGAAGCAGCAGCTGTCGGCTAATCTGCACATGCAGTGGCACGGCGTTGCACCGGGGGCGATAGGGCACACATTGCCCATTGTGTGCTGTGTTTTCACTGCGGCGCTCGCGGCGCAACAGCCCTCGCGGCGCAACAGCCCTCGCGGGGCCACAGCACTGTGACGCCCCACCTGTTCCAGCTGTGCCGCCAGGCGGACCAGCTCCGCCGGTTTCATGCGCCGCAGGGTGCCCTCCAGGCCCGGCAGCAGCGCTTGCAGCTGCCGCACCTGCACGGGCGGCGGCGGCAGCATAAGCCGCGGCGGTGGCTGTGAGCGAACGAAACATCACTACCAGTCATCAGCATCATGCACCAGCAATTGAACAGTGCCGTGCTGTCGGCGCGCCTGGTCCAGCAGTGTTTCCGCGTCACTTTGCAGCTGGGCCGCCAGCGCGTCCGCCGCCAGGCGCAGCTGGGCGTCGGGTGTCCAGGCGGGGGGCACGGCCAGCGTCTCCACCGAACTCTGGATGTTGCCCAGCGCGTCGGTCTTTCTCTCGAGCTTCTTCGTGTAGTAGGCGCTCACTGCCCAGGGCACGCCCTCTTGCTGCGGTGCCTGCTGCGCCGGCGGCGGCGGCGGCGGGCGGGGCGGGGGGTCGCCGCTGCCGTCAATGCTGCTGGCTCGGCAGCGCATTCTCTTGCGCTCTACTGGCACACTCAAGCACTGCTGGTTAAGTTGGGAGGCCCACATCGCCGCCATCGGAGAAGCGACGGGAAAAGCGTGCTGTCTGTCTGGAGGAGTTTGTCCACAGCAAGGTGCACAATTGCGAATTGGCGATCGCGAGCTTCTCAGTGTCATGGGTGTTCGGCCGCCTGCCTGGGTGGACTGGCGCTGGGTGCAGTTGGCGCTGGGCACAACACATGTCTGCCACCGCCCATCCCTGCTTGCCAGCCCGAGCTCAGAGCAGATTACAACTGAGAGGGCAGCAGCAGCAGCAACAACAGGGAGCAATATCGTTGGGGCATGCGCCAGCCGCCGCGCCGCCGAGGCCGCCGTCCGGCGGGCCCACGCGCGGCGCGCGAGCGCGTCCATCTGCCGCCACCAGCCGCTTGCGCATCGACGCGGGCGCCCAGGCGGCGTGCGCACTGTGCGGGCGGTGGGTGGCAGCTGCCAGGCGTCTGTTCCGGCAGGGGCAGCTCAGGGGGTGGGGGCGATCATGGTCTCGGGCCGCACCCACTCGTCAAACTCCGCCTCTGTGCAGTGGCCCAGCGCCAGCGCCGACTGCTTGAGCGTGGTGCCCTCCTTGTGTGCTTTCTTCGCGATCGCCGCCGCCTTGTCGTAGCCTGTGGCAGGGCGGCACGGCGGGGACGGGGTGGGCGCGGGGGGCGGGGTGGGCACGGGGGCCGCGCCGCGCGCGCGAGCGGGGCGCCGGCGCGCTCGTGAACCCCCTCCTCCCCCTCCCCCCGGGCGAGCACGTTGCCGCGCCCCCCGCGCCCCCGCGCCCCTCTGGCACCCAGCCTCAAACCGTCCACCCGTCCACACCGCGCGCCGCCCCGCACGCGTGGGCCCACCGATCTTGTTGTTGAGCGCGGTGACGAGCATGAGCGACTCGTGGAGCAGCGCGTCGATGCGCCTCTCGTTGGCGACGATGCCGTCGACGCAGTTGTCGGTGAAGGAGGCGGCGGCGTCGCCCAGCAGGCGCGCCGAGTGCAGCAGGTTGCGGATCAGCATCGGCTTGAAGACGTTGAGCTCAAAGTGGCCGTTGGAGCCGCCGATGCTCGCGGCCACGTGGTTGCCCATGACCTGCGTGTGGGCGAGGGCGGGCGGGCGGGCGGGTGGCGCGGGCACCGGTGGCGGCGGGTGGGCGGCGCTCTCGCCGCCCCGCGCCGCCCACCCGGGCGACCCTCCCCGCCCGCCCCGCCCTGCGCCCCGCCCCGCGCGCGGCCCGACCTGGGCGCAGACCATGGTGAGCGCCTCGCACTGGGTGGGGTTGACCTTGCCGGGCATGATGCTCGACCCCGGCTCGTTCTCCGGCAGCTGCAGCTCGCCCAGCCCGCAGCGCGGGCCCGACCCCAGAAGCCGAATGTCGTTGGCCACCTTCATCAGGCTGACCGCGATCTGGGGGGGGGGGGGGGGGGGGGGGCGGGGGGGGGCGCGCCCAAAGCCGGGCCGGGGGGGGGGG
>PCFQ01000006.1:1774-13972 GCA_003063905.1 Chlorella sp. A99 | reverse complement strand
GGGGGGGGGGGGCGCGCGGCCCCATCGCACGTCGAGCTCGACTCGAGAGCACGTGCAGGCGGCGGCGGCGGCAGCGGCGGCGCTGGGCTGCGCGGGTGCGCTCGCTCGCGGCGCCGTGCAGGAGCGCGCGCCTCGGCCGCCCAGTCCCGCGCCCTGCGCGTGCCGGCGCGCTCCCCCCCCCCTCTTGCTCCCCCTCCCGCGCTGTCGCCTCCCGCACGGGCGCCTGCAGCGTGGGCAGCACCTCGATTCCCAGCTCGTCGCAGATCTCCTGCCCCTCCTCGCTATCAGCATCCAACGCCAGGAAGGTGACGTCGGGGCAGTCGCGCGCCGTGCGCTGAAACACCTGCACGGTGGAGACGGGCGCACCGAGGCAGGCGGAGGTGCGGCGGTGAGGCTGCTGCTGCAGCGGTGCGGGCGCGGGCGCCGCACGGCGGCATGCAGTGCTGCCGCCGTGCCTGCTGCAGAGCAGCGCGGCCCAGTGCCCACCCTCCGCACTCCGGGCACCGGCGGCGGCACCCACGTACGTGCTTCATGCGGAGGCAGGGCTCCAGCGCTTTCTTCCTGTCGTCCTTCCAGTGCAGCTCCGGCTCCTCCTTCCACCCCGTCTGGCATACCTGCTCCGACTGCGCTTCCAGCACCACCAGCTTGCCGGCCGCCTAATGGAGCGACGGGGGCACGGCAGGAGGCGCGGCGAGTGGGCGGGCGGCGTGTGGCAAGGCAGCGTCACGCGGCAGCAGCGGGCGAGCGCTGCGCCACGCCGCTGCTGCCGCGCAGCTGCCGGCACCGCCGTCTGCCCACCTTGTCGAGGCGCTCCCGAAACTCGGCCATGGAGGAGACGTAGGAGACGCGCTCCTCCACGCGCTCGCTCTCGCGCAGGCGCCGCTGGGACGCCTGCTCGGGCGTCTCGCCGGGCCGCAAATCGTACACTGCAGTCACCCTCACAGCACAAGGACCCCGCACAGGCGCCCGGCGAGCCTGGGGAGCGAGAGCGCGGGCGAGCCGACCACAGCTGGTCCATGCCACGGCCGCAGCTGCCATGATGGAAGGACAGCAGCGGCGATCAAGCCAATGGGCGCTCGGGCACACACAAAGCCAGGTGGCAGTAGCTCCCTACACGCCGACCGGCGACTAGAAGTGCGAGGTGGATGCGCAGGGAGGGGGCGAGAAGGAAGGCAGCCACCAGGGCTGAGATTGAGAGTGGCGGCGGTGGCTCGTGGCGGCCTCTGGCGGTGGTCCCTGGGGACGGCAAGCGAGCATGTTCGCTCTCCTCATGTTGCAACTGCGACACACCGGCTCTTCAGGCAGTGCAGCTGAGAGGAGCACGCTCCACCCTATCGTAAGCATCGGCGCTCGCCCAGTCAACACCCGCCGTCCCGTGCACGGCCGTGGCGATCAAGGCCGCAAACCACAGAGAATGTTGCGTTTGCATGCAACCCCGCATGGCACACGCTGACTGCATGACTGCTGCGACCCCCCGACAGCCCTGGCGTCTACCAAGCAGTGAGCTGCTGCAAGCTGCTTGATGGTCAGCCGCCCGTATGGGCGGTGTGGCACGAGCTGTGGCCAGCTGTGGCCAGTTGCCGCCAAAGCATGCGGACGGCAGGCAATGGAAGGTATCAGTGGCGAGCCACGCGATGCAGCAGCTGAGCAGGGAGCCGGTGTTCCCCCCTCGCATATGCCTACCGCGTGCTGACGCGAGCGGCACCTGGCGCCCGCTGGCGGCCGCCACAAAACACCCTCCTCATGTCGCCTACGCGTGCCATCGGCTTTATCGCCGGGATGAATGTTTTTTTGGTGAGCGGGAGCCGCCAAATAGGTACTATTGCAAATAGTTGAATTCCAGCCAGCCACCCTCCCCCCCTCTTCCCTCTGCCGCTCGCCAGCCTCCAGACGATTCGAATGGAGTCGATGCAGGGCCTACTACCACAGACTGGAAAGTCCCCGCCGGCGCATATAACCCGCCCTCCGCCCTCCTCCTCACTCATTTCCCACATTCTCTCCACTCCAACCACTCCAACCACTCCCCCCCGCCCCCACAGCCCGCACAGTTGCCCTCAGCCATGGCCGCACTCTCTACCACCCAGGGCGCCGCACTCGCCGGCACCCGCCTGCAGAGCAAGGCCCAGCGCGCTCGCCCCTCCGCCCGCATGGCCATGTCCCCCATGGCCGTCCTGGCCGCCGGCAAGAAGCCCGCGCAGGCGACTGGCAAGGTGAGTTTGCCATCATTGACCACATCCCTACCACTCAAACCCGCTTCGCGCCCCTGATCTGCACCGCAAACGCCATCTCGAGCGTGCTGGGGAGGCTCGACTGGCTGAATCGCTTGTGGGAGAATTTCCGCCGCCCGCCCCCGCCTTATTCTCCCAACTCGCGCGTCAACCCCACCACCCCACAGCCCGTGCTCACCCCCGGCAAGGACATCAAGGCCACCCAGTTCACAGCCGACCTGGGCTTCACCAAGAAGCAGATCGCCGTCGGCTTCACCAAGTGTGAGTGGCCCCTGTCGCCAGCTGTCGGCGCCTCCCCGCCCGCTCTTTGCCCCCCTGCCGCCTCGCTTGCTTGCCCTCCCCCCACCTGCGTGCCTGCATGCACCTCTCCCCACCTGCCTGCCTGCATGCACGCGTCCAAATCCCACCGCCGCTGCCCCCCTGCTCATGCCCCCCCCCCCTTTTCCACCGCGCCCTTCCCCCATGTTCCACCCCTCGCAGCCAACGAGCTCTTCGTGGGCCGTGCAGCCATGCTAGGCTTCTCTGCCGCGCTCATTGGCGAGGTGCTTACGGGAGTCGGCCCGCTCCACCAGCTGGGCTACGAGTTCCACGAGGTGATCAGGGGCGGTCAGGAACCTAGGGGCCCGGGTTGGGAGGCGCCCATGGGCGCCTGGCGCACGGTTGGCCCAGCCTGGCCACCCTCCCCAGCCCACGCACCTGGCCAACCTTGACCCGCCCCTCCACCCACCCCTCCCCTCGCAGTCCCTCTTTGACGTGGAGTGGGAGATCCTGGGCGTCATCGCGCTCAACGTCATCGCCGCCTTCCTCCCCGCCAAGGGCAAGGTGCGCTCCCCCGCCTCCTGCGCCAGCGCCCCTCTCCCGGGCATGCCGTCTCCACTGCTGGTTTGCGCCAGCGCTGACGTGCCCAATGCTCCGGGAGGCAGCTTGCGTTCCGCGGCGCACCCGCCAACCTTGCGCTCCTGCTGACCATCTCCCTCTGCACCTCTCCCCCACCTGCAGTTCATTCCCGACGACGAGGAGCTGGTGGAGCGCCCCAAGGGCGCGCTGCAGGACCCCTCCATCTCGGCGCTCGACTGGAAGCGCTTCCTCGGCATCAGCGGGAAGTGGGGCTTTACCAAGGGTGAGTGCGCAGGCGGGGCGGAGGGGCGCGCGGCCGGGCGGGACAAGGGGAGGGGTCGCCGCGCCCGCCCGCCGCTCCGCATGGAGGACCCCCCAAACTCCATTGACCTTTCGCAAACACCGCTGACCTTTTCCCCACGCCTCGCCCCCTTGCCTGCAGAGAACGAGCTCTTCGTGGGCCGCATGGCCCAGCTCGGCTTTGCCGCCGCCCTCCTGGGCGAGGCGCTGACCGGCAAGGGCATCCTGGGTCAGATCGGCCTGGAGACCGGCCTGCCCCTCAGCGAGACCGAGCCCCTGCTTCTGGCGTTTGTGGCGCTGACCGCCACCCTGGCCCTCTCGCCCTCTGGCAGCGGCAAGTTTGTGGACGAGCAGTGAGCTGCCCCGCCTGCGCTCCCCTTCCGCCCGTCTGCCCCTAGCGCACCACCGCCCCCTCCGCATTCAGCGCACTCACTGCCCCCCTGCCCCTCCGAATGACACTAACGATTTGATTGATCTACTATAGTCATTTGATTTAGCTCTCCAATTTTTTTGCCGGCCGCCCCCCTGATGCCCCCAGGCGCCAGCTGCCCTAGACCCCCGTACATTGCACTGCTAGCCAGAAATGGACTGTGCAATGAATGAGACTGTGTAAACTCGACTACTCCACTGACAGTACCAGAGGGAGGAGGGTAGTCTGTCACAAACCTCCACTAGGCAAAGAAGCTGCGTGGGTGTCGCTGGACACAAGAATGCCCCCTGTGCCAGGACGTCACAGGCGCCAGGCCTTCACCCCCTGCGATGGCATCCTGCGCCAGGCCGCGTCACATGACGCGGTCGCCCCGCGTGGGTAGGCGGCCGAAGAAGACGGCCGGCGGCGCGGGCGTGGGCGTGCGCAGCCGCGGCGGCCGCACGATCCAGAAGAGCGCAAACGCCAGCACCGTGGCGCCGCCCAGCGCCAGCGTCAGCAGCGCCAGCCCTCCCAGCGCGGCCAGCACCGCCGCTGAGGCCGTGGGGTCCTGGAAGGTCAGCAGCGCCTGCGGGGGCGGGGGGCGCAGGGCGGGGCGGGTGCAAGGCGGGCGTGCGCGCTCGGACATGGGAGGGGCGGCGCAGCCCGGGGCTGCCACCCGGCGAGCCGCGCCGCGCCTGGCCGCGTGGGCAGCCACCCCGCCCGCCCGCCCGCCCACGCGTGCTCTCTCCTTCCCCCGCGGGCTACGCTCTCATTCCTCCCCGCCCCACCTGCAGCCGCTCCAGCGCGGCGGCCACGTCGTCAAACACGTTTTGCACTACGAGAAGGATGCGCTGCAGCGTCTCCAGCTTCTGCCGAAGCACTGCCACCGGGTGCTGCACGCCCTTGGCGTCCAGCTGCGCGCGCGTGCGGGCGGCGGCAGGGGCGCGCAGGGACGCGTGGGCGGGGGAGGGCGGAGGACTGAGGCCCGGCCCCGGCCTCCTCGGCCCACCTCCATGTTTGCGTCCTCCACCCCTGGTGGGTCCTGCTCCATCTCCGGCGGCAGCCCTGCTCCAGAGGAGGGGCAGGCGCGGCGGCGCGGCGGGTGGGGGACAGGCGAGGCAGCGTCGGCGCGGCGGTCGGCGCCGGGCGCGGGGCGCGACGCGGGCGCAGGCGACGGCCCAGCCCAGCGACCCCGGAGCAGCGCGGGAGCGGGCGCGGCGCGGCCCGAGGCGGCGCGCGGTGGCGGGCGCGCGCGCCCCCCCAGAGAACAGATAGATAGATTACACTAACGTATGTTCATAGACCCCCAGAGGCAAAGCGCACCTGCGACGTCGGGCTCCACCGCCTGCAGCGCGGCCCAGATGGCCCAGCCCAGCAGCGCGGGGACCGCCGCCCGGGGCCAGAAGCAGAGCGCGACGAGGGCGGCCACGACCGCCGCGCTCTCCGCTGGGTCCTCCCACCGCTTGCAGGTGCGGTCAAACCAGCGGCCAAAGCGGCGCGCCGCAGCGAGCGCCATCTGGATGCGGCGCCAGTTGACGCGCAGGCGGCTCATCGCGAACCTCTCCCTGGGGGCCGGAGGCCGGGGGTCGGGGGGGCAGGGGTCGGGGGACGCGGCAGAGGTTGGAGGGGTCGGGGGGCGGCTGCGGCAGCTGGGCGCCCCTCGGAAAGCAGGCAGGGAACGCAGCGCAGCTGCCAGCTGGCAACAGGTAGCAAACGCCAGCAAGCAGGCGAGCGCGGCCCACAAAGGCATGACGTGGCCCATGCCCCCCACCGCTCGGTGTCGAGCAGCGCCAGCGCCTCCTCGCTCCTGACCGCCGGGTTGGCGCTCTCCAGCCAGCGCAGCACCACGCGCCGCGACTGCAGGTGCAGCACCTGCGGCGCGGCGCCGGCGCAGGAATCGGCGGTGCAGGTGTGCGCGAGCCCACAGCCCAGGCGCATACGCACCTCGCTGCTGCAATCCCGCCCTCGTGCTGCAGGCGAGCCTTCTGAGCGCGCCCCTCCCGCCCGCAGCTCCACACCCACCCACAGCAGCGGGCCCCCCCCCCCCCCTCTCCCGCCCAGGACCCTGCCGCACCCACTGGACACCCCTCCGCTCTCACCCTCTGGTACTCTGAGCCGTTCACTCCCAGGTAGTAGGCCGCCTTGGGCAGTGGCGGCGCGGCATAGCTGCGCAGCAGCGCCTTGTGGTCAGCGAAGTTGACCTGCGCGGGGCAAAGGCGGCGGTTGGCGGCGCTGCCACGCGCAGGCAAAGGGCGGCGGGCAAAAGCCGCGGCCGGTCACGGCAGCGGCTGGCAGCTGCTGTCAGGGCCGGCGGTGGCAGGAGCGGCGGGGCGCGGGCGCCAGCGCAGCAGGGCGCGGCCCCCGCCCCCCCACCTGCAGCGTCAGCGACAGCTGGCCCACGCGCTTGGCCCCCTTGTCCCGCTCGCTCAGGATCGGTAGGTCCGCGCTGACCGGCCGGCCCGGGCGCACGCACGACAGCCGCACTCGCAGCTTGCCCAGCATCTGCGCACGGGCGCGCCGGAGCATGCGCAGGCGTGTGAGAGGAGGGCACGCATGCTCCGAGGGAGGGCATGCTTGGGTGTGGGGGGTGGGGGAGGGGGGGGGTGGGGGTGGGGGGGGGAGGGGCGGGGCACGGAAGCAAGCAAGCACGGCTGCGGTCCGCCCGCGGCGCCCGCACCTGCGCGGGCGCCGCCAGCAGCGCCGCGGGCTGCAGGCCCTTGCGCGGGACGACAAACACGCCGGCCAGGAGCAGGGTGGCCACGTCGAGGACGGGCAGCTCCACTTCCCAGCCCACGGGCACCGCGGGCGCGCCGCCTGCGCGCGGCAGCAGCCGCGACCGCCCCCAGTAGGGGCCGCACTTAAGCAGCACAAACAGGTCGGCGCTCGGGGGCACGGCCGCACTGGCGTCGACGTCTATGCAGTGCAGCTTGAGCCGCAGGCGCGCGGGCGGCTGCGGCAGCGCCGGTGGCTGCTGCGCCTCGCCCGCCGGCGCCCCGGCCGCCGGCGCGCCGCCGACGCCGCCGGCCGGCGCCGCGGGCAGCGGCAGCGGCGGCGTGGCGGCCACCACCGCGTCGCTGGAGACGCCCATGAGCCAGGACAGCTGGCGCGCCGCGACGTCGGGTGCCGCCTCGGCGAGCGCGCGCGCCCAGCTGGCGCCGCGGTCGAGGCCGCGCCGCGCCGCGTGCAGCGCCTGGTGGTGCCACGACCCCAGCCACTCCTGGTAGCTCGCCTCCGACTCCTCCTTTGCCTTTTTCCGCAGCTCGCGCCGCGTGTAGGCGGGCGTGGCCGACTCGAGGCGCGCCAGGTGCGGCGCGGCGGCAAAAAACTGCTCTTCGCCGGAAGCGGGCGCGCGGCACAGCACCAGCGGCAGCACGCCCACGCCGTCGACCGCCGCGTCCGCGCCGGCCGCCTCGACAAAGCGCGCGCCGTACATCTGTCGCCGACCGTCGGCGTCGACGAGCGCTGCGCTCAGCGCAGCCTCGCCGCCCGCCTGCCCCCTGTGCAGGCTGGTGAGCCGCACCGGCGTGGCGCGTGTGGCCAGCGGGTCGGCGTGGGCGTCGGGGAGGAGGGCCCAGAGGTCCACCTCTGCGATGCTGATGATGCGCCCCCGGCTCGTGCTCCGGCTCGTGCGGTACAGCTCCACGTGCAACTTCCTGCGGCGTGGGCAAGGCGTGTGGCAAAGTTGGCGAGCGAGCGAGGGTGGGGACGCGGCGTGACGGGGGGCGGGCGGGGGCGGCCAGCAGGGGACCCCCATGGGGCCGAGACGGCCTGGCAGGGCTGCTGCGCAGCACCCTGCCCAGCGCCAGCCCGTGCCTCGCCTGTTGCGGATGGGCAGCGGCACCGCAAACACAAGCGTCTGCTGCCAGGTGGCGCTGCCGTCGCGGCGCTCGTGTCGCACCCAGCTGACGTGCTCCTGGCTGCCCAGCAGCAGCCGCGCGTACAGCAGCTTGCCAGACAGGTGCCCCTCCTCATGCCCGCCGCGCCGCGCAGCGCCGCCCGCGCTGGGCGGCGTGCCCGGCGGCGTCCCCGCCGGCGGCCGCGGCGTCGCTGCGCCGTCCTCGGGGGCGGGCGCAAGCGCGCGGCGCGCGTCGTTCGCCCGGGTCGGCCCCACGGGCTGCGGCGGGGAGGGCATGCAGCGCGCAGGCTGTCGCCATCGTCCCCTCGACTCGAGCGCGCGCGTGAGAGCTGGCAGCCCGGCAGCGTCGCAGAGCAGGCCGGCATCAGAGCTTGCCGCCACCCCCTCCAGGCCCGCCGCTCTGCCGGCAGCCAGAGTCCGCACCAGCGCACTGTCCCCCTCCTCCTCCGCCGCACTCGCCCCTCCTCCACCAGCCACCAGGCACTCACCCCCGGCTCCATGCTGCCAAAGAAGTCGAGGTCCTCGTAATCATCCTCGCCCGGCACGCCGCCGCTGCTCGCCCTGCTAACGTTGCTCGCGCTCCTGCGGCGCAGGGGCGCGCGGCCGCGCGGCGAGCAGCCGTGGCGCGCGGCAGGTTGCATCGGGAGCGCAGCACTCGCGAGGCGCGAGGCAGCCTCGCTGGCCGGTGGCAGGCCGCAGGCGCGCGGCGCCTCCCGGCCCCGCCCACCGGCCGAGCCGCGGCGGCTTGGGCCCGATCCGACCGAGCAGGCCCGTGAGGCGGCGGCGCGGGCCGCCGCGCTCGCGCGCCGCGTCGGGGTGGGCGGGCGACTCGGCGCGCGTGCCCGCGCCGCCGCTGCCGCCGGGGACGTGCACGCCCGTCACCTCCTCCAGCGTGACCGCCAGGCAAGCCATCAGCGGCTCCTCGTACAGTGTGCACTGGGCGGTGTGCAGTACCAGCGGCGCGGAGTGCGCGCCGCCGGCGGGGGCGCAGAGCGAAGAGGTGACAAGAGCCGGCGCGCCGGCGCCCTCGCCCTCGCCCGCGTCGGCGGCGGGCCTAGGCGCCTGGGGCGGGCCGAACCAGGCGGCCAGCCGCAGCTGCCCCGTGGCCTCGCGCTTGCCGCCCGCATGCGCGTACAGGCTCAGCGTGATTGCCGCGGGGCCGCGCGCCTGCGCCACCGACTCAAAAGGGACCTCTGCCTGGCCTGCATTGCACAGCGCAGCGGGGGGCTCGCGTGGCTGCAGCTGCGCGCTTTGCTGCCATGCCCCCCCCTTCCAACCCCACTCGCCTGCCCCCGCCGCACCCAGCCACCCCACACGTGCCTGCCCCCGCCGCGGCACTCCGCCACCTTGCCTTGTGAGCCGCTGGCCACCGCCGCGCCACCCCATCCACGCCAAACCCGCTTCTCAGTCCAGACGCCACAACCCCACGCCGCGCCCGCCCAGGAAGTCGCCCGCATCTAGCCGCCCCACCACCAAAGGCCCCACTGCCCACGCGCCAGCTCCACCCACAGCGCCGCGCCCCACCCACCCAAAAAGTCGTCCGCGGAGACCATGTCCCAGTCGTAGACCTGCAAGGCCACGCGCGGCCGTCCCTGGCCCACCGCCTCGGCCACGTCGCCGGTGGAGAAGACAAACGTCTCGTTCCACTGGGGGCTCAGGGTCTTGAGCTTGGTGGAGGTGATGGCGCGGTGGGTGCCCACCATTATCACGCAGTAGGGGTCGCTGCGGGGGGGCGGCGGGCGGGCGGGCGGGAGCGGAGGGGGCGGCAGTGAGCGAGGGAGGAGGGGAGCGAGGGAGGGGCAGGGCCTGGGCGCAAACCGGGTGCCGGCGCCTCGGCGCGGCGCCGGGCTGCGCGCGTGCGCATGCGTACGGCGCGGGCAGCGGCTCGAGGTGTGAGTACAGGCAGTGCCGCAGTGCATGCGGCGGCAGGACGCGAGGCTTCTCGCCCGCACCTGAGGCCGTTGCTGTCGGCGGCGGGCAGCCCCGTCGCGCCCAGCACCTGCACAAACAGGCTGCGCCCGGCGGTGGCGGCCAGCCACGAGGGCGGACTGGGCAGCTGCTGCACGGCGCCGTTGACGCCATTGGCTGCGGGCTGGTCGACAGCCGCGACGGCATGCGGGGAGGGCGACTGCGGGTCCTCCTGCGGTGCAGGGGCGGTGACGGTGGCGGGCGACGCGGAAGTACTATCAACGTCGGATCACGGATCACCACTCTCCGAGCCCTGTCGAGCCATCCAGCAGGCCCACAGTAGCGCTCGCCTCTACTGCGAGGAATTTGCGGGTGGGGGGTCTATGTAGGCCCCCGCCACCTACTAAGCGCCTCCATAGACTCCTCTTGTTGGGAAGCTCGGAAGGAAGCCCGCGGGAGCTCATCTGAACCAACACATCGCGCCCTATGCCATATGCCAGTTCGTAGCTGGCGCTATTATCGAGCTGTTGAACTTGCGCAGCATGACCGAGCAGACGAAGAGACCTTAGATCAGGCACGCGAGGGTTAGCACGTACAGATGCGGCGGCGATGCCAGGCGGGTGCAGCCGTGCAGCATCCCATCGGGGATCCTGCGGCCATGCTGCTGGCCTCGCGCCACTCGCGGTTACAGGTGCCGCTTGGACTCCACCAGGTGCCGCCACAGCGCGATGCGCCGCCGCTCCCAGTGCAGCGCCGGAGGGCAGGCCGCCTCAGCCAGCTGCAGGTGCTGCAGCGCGCGGCGCGGCTCCCTGCCGCCCAGTGCCTCCAGCGCATACCGCAGCTCCCGCGCTGCGGGCCCCGCACCCCCTCCAAGTCCGGCCGCCGAGCCCCCGCTGCTCGTCGACCACTGTTGCTGCCACTGTGGTGCCGCAGGGGGCTGGGGTGCCGCAAGCCCGGCGGTGCTGGCTGCCGCCGCCCCCGGCACGTCGCCCTCGCCCTCGTCTGTGGCATGGCGGCTGGCCGTGGGCGTGTCCTGCACTTCGAGCTCCGCCTCCAGCAGGCGCGAGATGACCCTGGCTGCTGCATCCACCTGGGACAAGGGACACCTCTGAAGCGCCGCATACAGCAACCGCACCGCCTGCTGCGGCTGCCCCCGATGCAGAGACTCCGTTGCCTGCTCCTCGAGCTGCTCCACGGTGCCAGCAGGCGCTGGCAAGCTGGCGGCGCCGGACGGCGCCGAGGGCGGCGGTGCTGCGCGGCGGCCGCCGCCGCCCGCCTCTGCCGCGGTGGGCAGGCCATGCTCCCGCGGCGTGCGCGGCGAGGACCCGCCCTGCTCCCCAGCCTCGCTGGGCCGCACCAGGTCCTCGTCACACACCTTCACCAGGCCGCAGTGGCCTGCAAGTCGTACGAGGGGGCAGCGGTGTCATGCCTGAGCGCATTTTGCACAGGGGTGGCGGGCAGGCGGCAGCGGACGGGAGCGGCTGGCGGCAGCACCCCTGGCGCGGGAGCTCACCGTCCCACGGCATGCTGCCGCCGCAACACATCTCCAGCTCCTCCAGCTGCCGCTCGTACGTGGCCAGCAGACGGTGCGACAGTGCATCGCCGTCCTCCTCCTGTCGTGAGCCCCACATCGATCAGAGTGGACGACGATCAGAAATGCCGATCGGGACAGCGACAGAACGTGCGCTTTAGGCGTTTCGGCGTGCGAGGAAGCCGAGCAGTCCTTCCGATCTGGTCCAGTCCCTCCGATCCAAAGCGGCCCCCCTTGATCGTTCACTGCGCAGTGCATCACAGTGAGAGTGCGTGGGTGCACTCTGCAGTTGAGGGCCTGCGCCCTGCAACCACAAGCAACTGCCACACAATATCCACATCGCTGCTGCTGCCGATCAGCGGGCGTATAGGAGATGCTGGGAGCGGCAGCAGGCTAAGGAGCTAAGCCATGGTGGTGGGTGGCAGCACTTGCAGCTTAGGCCATGCAAGGGCCCTGCGCTTCCCGTCAGCGCTAGCGACATGTCGAGCGAGCGCATGGCTCATGCGGGCGCCCTCCAACCCGGCCAGACGACAAGCGGGTGAGGGCAGCGGGGGGTGGGGCGGGCGGGGTCGGGGGTGGAAGCTCGGTGCCCTCTTCTCTCCCATGCAATTTGCATTAGTCCTGAGTTCCATCGCTCTCTGCCGCGCAGGTTGCACGCTGCACACGTCAAAGCATGCACTGGCGGGCGGCAGCGGCCTGAGGCTGGCAGCAGCTGCTGCGCCGTCCACAGCACCTGGCAAGAGCGGCCGACGGCACGCGGTCGTCACGCGCTGCGTGGCCATCGACCCTCTGCAGGTCGGCGTTGCGCGGGGCAGGCCTGCAGCCCGGCCGCGGCAGCGCAGGCGCCGCGGTCGGCGCCGCGCCGCGCCGCGGCTGCCACGCCCGCAGCCGAGCCGAGCCCCCTCCTCCTCAGCGCGGCAATCAAGACTATCCGTATCTTCCCAATCCCCGGCATGCTGTCGCAGGCCCTGGGCAGCGACTTTCTGACGTTCCTGGTGGCCACGGTGCTGGTGGTGCCTGTGTTCAAGGCGGCGCGCCAGTCGCCCGTGCTCGGCTACCTCTTCACCGGCCTCGTGCTGGGCCGCCTGGGGTGCGCGCGCATGGGCGAGGTGGAGGGCGCGGGGGGGGG
>PCFQ01000015.1:1817232-1839067 GCA_003063905.1 Chlorella sp. A99 | reverse complement strand
GGGGGGGGGGCGGGGGGGGTTGGGGCCCCCCGCCGGGGGGGGGGGGGGGGGGGGGGGGGGGGGCGGGGCCCGGGCATCGAGGGCAAGTGCGGAGCAGAGCGCGACCGCAGCCAGGCGCGCGGTCAGCTGGGACGGGGCCCCCGCTGGCACTGCGCTGCCCACGCCCCAGGCGGCACGGGCCCAGCATGAGGGCGGCCAGCTCGTGCAGCCCAGATGGCGTGCAGCCCACGTGGAAAGAGCGGCGGCGCGCACCAAGCGTCGCTGGCGACCTGGCGCTCCACCGCGAGGAGCGCACGCCAGCCGCCGCCGTTTGCGGTCAAGTGCAGGACGCTGGCAACGTCGTGGTAATGCAGCTGTTGGAAGAGCACGATGCAGATCTGCGGAACACAGGGCGTGGAGGGTGGGTAGGGAGGTGTACCGGGGCGACGGCCAGCGGCGCCAGGGACAGCACAGAGCCCCGGTCGCAGCGACGACTGCAGCGGCGCCACCCACCGCCGCCCCTCCGCCGTCTCTTCCCCGCTGCCCTGCTCCCGTGGCGGGCGGGCGCACCAGGAAGACGACGCCCGAGGCGAGGCCCATGGACTCTGGCACGCGTTTCTCGCCCGCCGCCGTCCCTTTCTTGTTGATGTCCAGCCCGCTGAGCCCCGCCCGCACCAGCGGCCCCTTGAGCAGCGGTATCGCGCGCTTGGTGACAGCAAATCCCGCAGCGCTGACGGCCGCACTGATGAGGATGGAGGCTTTGACCCGCGGGTCGGGCAGGGTGAAGAAGAGGAACAGGCAGGGCGCGAGCGCCACGCCTGCCACCAGCCGCAGCTGTGCTCGCAGCGTCATGGCTGGGCCTGTGGCGCCCGGGAGACGGGGACAGCGGCGTGTCAATGCAGCAGGGCAGCACTGAACAGCATGGGGCCCGCGCGGCACGACGCACCTGACATGACCGCCTTCGCTGCCCGCGCGCCTCCCGCCTACAGCTCCGGCTGGCCAACCTCTAGCCCTCCTCTCCTCCTGATACTAAGGCTCCTGCGATCAAGCGTTTCGCGCTTTTCAGAAGCACGATCTCTCCTCACCGGCTCCGCGCGATCCAGACTCCCGCGGAGCTTCGTTGAGCTCGCCGCGAGCTGAGCAGAGGATCCCCGTGAAGGGGCGAGGCGTGGACGCGAAACGAGTCAGTGAACCTGTTGTTTTGCTGCTAGCCGTGGGGTGCGAACGACTGTCAGAGAGAAGCCACCAGCGATCTGAAAGAAGAATGGCAATGAGGCGTACGGCAGAAGCGGTCGGCGGTGTGGGCGGGCAGGCCCCCGCGCCGAAGGGATGGGTGTCCTTGACCTGCGCGAGAGACATGCAGGCCCTTCCCCCACTTGCTGTGTGGTGCACGCGAAGACGCAGAGAGACTGGCCGCCACCTCGCTGCAGAAGCAGTGCCGCACACATCCACCCGTGCTCTTTGGCAGGCCTGGCGTCGGTCGTATCACACCTGCCTATGCCTCCACACACAGCTGTTGCTGCTGGTATGGCTCGAGCTGCACCCGCACAAGCGCCGAGGGGCGCCGCCCCACGAGCGCCGCCGAGGCGGGGCGCTTGAGCTCCGGCGACCCACCGCCGCCGCCGCCCGCCGCCACCGCGTTTTCGAGAGCCCAGGCCCCAGCCGCGTCGTCGTACCACGCGCGCCGCAGCAGCTTGCTGACCTCCTCCTGCGGGATGAAGGCATCGATGACAAGGCTCTTGAGCGCCAGGTCGTGGTGCAAACTCCTGCGGCAGAGATGGAGGATGCATGGTTGCACGCGCTCATGGGGCGCGCGTGTCGCACACGGCACCCGACGGCGAGCTAGCCCTCCCGCGACTGCCCCCCCCACCCCCCACCCCCCACCCACACACACATATACACACACATAGAGCCACGATGCAACGCCTGCCTGATCGTCTCCAGCAGCTCCTCCCGGTCTGCCTGGAACTGGTCGTATGTGTCGGCCGCCGCCTGGCGCACCTCGTTGTATGCCGCCCACGCCGCCTCCAACTGCGTCATCGCTGCGTCCGCCTGCTCCTGCAAGCTCGCGCACGCTGCGGTCGCCTCTGCCTCCGCCGCCTCCAGCACCGCGATGCGCCGCGCCTTCTCACTGCCCTGCGCCGCCTGCCGCCGCAGCTCCGCCTCCTGGCGCCGCACCTGCGCCTCGCGGTCGCGAGCCAGCCGATCCAGCCCCCCGCTGCGCTCCCCGCGCAGCAGCTTGCTCTCCATCATGCGCAGCTTGGCCGCTAGCTCGGCACTGCACGGTCGAAGCAGGCAGCGGGGAGGAGCGGAGAGATGTCACGTCACTGACACTGATCTGATGCCTACCCAGTTAGCGGCCCTTCCTCCCCCCACCCCCCCACCCCCACCCCACCCCCCCAGCAGCCAGCTCACTTGCGCATCTGCGCCTGCTCCCGCTGTGCCGCCGCTTGCTGCACCTGGGCCGACTGCTGACGAAGCGACCGCTCCAGTTTGGCCGCCTCCTTGGCAGCCCGCGCGAGCTCGGCCTGCACCCGCTTGACCTGCGCTGCCAGCTGTGCCTCCACCTCTGCCTGCAGCTGGCCCAGCGCGCCCTTGCTGGGCTCCACCCCCGCATTGGTCCACTCGGCGCGCAGCTCCTCCTCCAGCTGCTGCCGCATGCGCGCCACCTCCTCTGGTGGCAGCGCGCCCGGCTCGCCCTTCTGCAGCAGCGCCGTGCCGCCGGCGCTCCCGCCACCAAGGAGGGCCCCATCGGGGCCCCCCGCCTCAAGCTGCGCCCTGAGCCGGGCAATCTCCTCCTGGAACTGCCGCAGCATCGCATCCTGGCCCAGCGGGGGAACAGAAACGATGGCAGTCTGAGCACGCCAGCAGCGTCTCGCACCCAACTGTGCCTGCGTCTTGGCATCCAGCTGTGCCTTCCCTTCCTCGCCGCATTCCTCCTCACCCCGCAGCCCTGACCTCCCACCCACCTTGGGGTCCTCGTTGATGCGCGGCTTGTTCTGGATGTTCTTGGCGCGGTTGGCGTAGCGCAGCGTGCTCAGCGTCCTGGCAGGACCGGGTGGAGGGAGCGGGGCAGGGAGCGGCCATCGCTACCGAGCTGACTGCGGCCAGCCTGGGGCCTGTCCCAATGGCGGATGCGACTTTGCGGCACCCAGAGGCACCACCCTGACACCACTTTGATGCGGCGGTCTGCGCCATCACAGGCTCCCTCCCTCCCCCGCTCCTCCACCCCTCGAGCCTCACTCGTCATAGTTGTAGTCGGCAGGGCCCACGTTGGCAATCATCACGGTGCGCGTGTTGCCCCCCAGCGAGTCCTGCCAAGGAAGCGAGGTGGGTGGCAGGAGGGCGGCGGGTGTGCGCGGGGGCGAGAGCCAGGGGGCAGGCGGAGGAGGGCCTGGCTGCCGCGACCACCGCGCTCTGCACCGCCCCTGCACCCACTTGCAGCATCCGCGTGAGCTTGGAGTCGCGGTAAGGGATGTGCGCGCCGCGGCCGTCCACCAGCGCGGAGATGACATTGCCCAGCGCTGAGAGGCTGAGGTTGATCTTGGCTGCCTCGCGCAGCCGGTCCCCCGCAGCCTGCGTCTTGCCCTGCCGCTCGCTGCCGGCCAGGTCCACCAGGCTCAGCTTGCCCACCCGGATGCCGCCCCCCTGGCCCTGCGACTGCTGCTCGCCGGCGCCCGCCCCTGCCGCCGCCGTCTCGACCGTGATGGTGAACACCGAGTGCGAGCGGGAAGAGTCCTGGTTCATGAGCGTGGCGCCCACCGTGCGGTTCTTCTTGCCCGCCTGCGGGCCCGGGAGCAGGGGCCGAGGGCGCGCGGAAGCGCGGCGCAGCGGTTGACTGGTGGGATGGGCGATGCGACGGCGGAGCCGCCGCCGCGCCCAGCGCTCGGCTTCATGCAGCGCTGGGCGCGAGGAGCTCCCTCGGGCCCACCCCCCGCAGCCGCAGCAGCCCCCCACCTCGAGAATGTTCGCGCACTCGGCTGCGCTGTTGACGACAAACGTGTTGAGCCCCTTGACGTAGACCACCCCCTCCTTGCCCTCGTGCAGCTCCAGCCGGTTCGAAGGGTCCTGCGGTGGGGCGCAGGGTGGCAGAGGTTGAGAGTTACAGGGCGGGAAAAGCGAGACGGGCTGCTCAGCACCGCCCGCAACCCAGAGGCTGCCCCCGCCCGTGGCCGTTGCGCCCCCACTCCCTCGCCAACAGACAGATGCCTTCTCCTCCCCCGCCATCTCCTGACCCGCCATCTTCTCCCCTCAAACATCTTCCTCCCCCTTTGTTCTGTCGAGCTCGCCTTGGAGAGCAGGTCCCGGATGTCCTCGTTGTAGATCTCCAGCATGCTAGCCCGCACCAGAAACGTCACGCCGCCCGGCGCCCCCTGCGCAGGGCGCGTCACACCGTCGCTGTGTAGCGTAGCGCGCGCAGGACAGCAGGCCACAGAGCTGCGCTTGCACCCAGGGCCTGCCCGCATCCACGCAGGGAGGGAGTGCTGAGCGTCACCTGGATCGCAGCAAAGAGGTGGTCAAAGGCGCGGGGGATGATGCCCGCCGCCTCTCCGGCGCCGCCCTCCATTGTGTGCGTCTTGCCCGTGCCCGTCTGCCCATAGGCGAAGACCGTGCCGTTGTAGCCGGCCAGCACGCTGTCCACGATGCGGCGCGTGGTGGCGTCGTACACCTCGGCTTGCGAGGCGCCCGGCCCAAACGCGGCGTCAAAGGTGAAGGCGCGGGCGGCGTCGCCGGGCGCGCCAGCGGGGGCGCCGCCCAGCACGACCTGCCGTGCAGCGGCGTCGACCTGCACCACGCTGCGCCGGCCGTCACGTGCCTCGCGCTCGCTCAGCGGGCGGCAGCGCACCGCCACCGTCACCGCCTCGCCGCCGCCGCTGCCGGGGGCTGCCCCCATAGCTGCGGCCTCTGGCTGCTGCTTCAACGAGGCGTCTCTGGGAGGGGAAGAAGCGCCGAGAGGTGAAACGTCAAAGAGGGCCTGGCTGTCGTCAGCAGCGAGACGCTCTCCGGAGCCCTGGTCTACTCCTTCGCTGCTTTGCGAGCCCCGAGCGAGAGGAGGGAGAAGGGAGCTGCAGGTAGGGGATGTCGGCCTGAATTGCTGGCGAGGCTGGAGCGGACTAGTCCAAGGGTGTCGACAGGAAGCGCACGAGTAATGGCAGACCACAAGCGGGTTTGGATGTGTGCCCTCCGCCCGGCCGATGCCCGCCCGAGCTTTTCTGCCTGCCAGGGGCAGTGATCCCCCTTGCCAGCTGCCTCAGAAACAGTGTGACATGGTCTACAATAAGGAATGAACTAACAGGTAACTGCACGTGCATCTTATGCGACTGCCCAGAAAACGCCACAGTCGCTGTCGCCGCCGCCACCTGTTGGGTCGGTCGGCACCCCCCTCGGCCGACCCCTCCCTCTCTCAATGAATCCAGGCCGTTCATGGTGCTCTGCTGATGGACTGCACCAAGATGCCAGGCGACAGGCAGGAAGGAGGACAAGCGGGCAGAAGGGACCGCCTCGTTGGCGAGCGTGCGCAGTGTCCGGGCGCCAGACTGCGGCTGCGCGGCCGGCTCTCTGCTCTGACCCCTCACACCCATGCCAGGCTGCGCAGGAGCTGGGAGAAATACCGCACTGCAATAGGCGAGGCGAGTGAGCGGGCGCGGCCCTTCCACTGTTCATTCAGAAAGGGGCGGGCGGCCCGTCCACTGGTTACCTTGAACTTTGCACGTCCGACAATGTCGGAACTGCTTCGTGGGCTTGCCCTGGCCGGCCTCAAGAGCCCGGCAACGACGGAGCACTCCACAATTCTCCTCTATCGCCTAGCATGCGCTCGTGTGCTAGGACCCTTGCTCCGTACTCTGATCACTTTGGAGACGCACGTTCTCGATGGCGCTGAGTAATGCGAGGCTGTGGGCGCTTGGAGCGCTCGTCACCGCCCTGCTCGCTGCGCTGCTGCCCAGTGCTGCTGCGAGGGCCGGGTATGCTGCCGAGGCTATCGTGCCGTCCAGTCTCAAGGACACCGTGCACCAGATGGAGGGTAAGGCGTGCGCGCAGCTCTGGCATGCGCTGCCTCCGGCCCCGCCCGCAGCCCGCGCCCGCACCCCCGAGCCTCCTTCCCCCGCCTGCCCCCCAACGCAGGTGCCGACTTTGTCTGCCCACTGAACATCTATGACGTGCTGCCTGCAAGCAACATCAGCCTGCCGCTACCCTGCGACGCGGACAAGTGCGAGGTGAGGACGGGTGGCGAGGCGGCCAACTATCTGTCGGGGAGGGCAACCGCGATGCGGAGAGGCCGGCCCAAACGAGTGTGCAGCACGCGTGTTTTCTGCCCTTCCCCCTCTGCCCTTCCCCCACTCCACCAGGGGCCTGCCACTCGGCGCCTCACAGCCCCGTCTGACCGTCCTCCCGCCTGCCTGCAGGACCTCCGCGGCAAGGTGGCCCTGATCACCGGCGGCTCCACCGGCATCGGCCGCGGCACCGCCGACCGCCTGGTGCGCGCGGGCATGCGGGTCGTGGCCACCTCCCGCACGCCCGAGAAGTACACACAGCCCTGCGGGCCCGACCACACATTCCACGAGCCCGGCGACCTCTGCGCACCGGGTGAGCACTCCGGGGCTGCAATTCACATCGCGGGTGGGCGGGCATGCACCCGCCCCCTGGTGTGGGCCCTGCTTGGTGGGCGGGCGGGCACGCACGCATCCTGCCCGCACATACCCGCCCACGAAGCGGACCCCCCTGCGTGCATCTGGCCTACAGCTGGCTTCGACCTCTGGCAGCTTGACCAGACCAGCCAGGCGTCTGTGGATGCGCTGATTCAGAAGGTCAAGGCCAAGTATGGCAGGATCGACCTCCTGTTCCTCAACGCTGGTGAGCGGCGCTGGCGTGGGCGTGGGCTGGGCCCTCGATGCGCGGTGGGGGGCGTCTGATGTGGTGTGCAGGCCTGCGCATGCCGACGGACGCAGCCACGCTGCTGTGCGAGCGACTGGTGACTCCCACTGCGTCCCTCCCTGCCCCTCCGCGTGCAGGCCGCGGCGCCGGCGAGCCCATGTTCTCCCAGGAAGTGAACCTCGGCCCAATGGGCTCCATCGGTTACACAGGCTGCAACATGCTTGCGGTGAGGAGTAAGAGCACGAGTGGGGGATGTGCCGCCTTGGCTGCGCTGCCTGGCATGCGCCGCAGCCTGCGCCGCAGCCCGCGCCTGCTGACCTGGCCCTGGCTTGACTGTCATCAATGCAGGCCATGCAGCTGGAAATGGAAACGAATTTCTGGGGTGCCGTCCGGATGTGGGAGGCAGCACGGCCCCTCATGCCCGCGTCAGGCGCGTGCGCTCGCCTGCCCGGGGCGGGGCGCCGGCGCCAGCAGCCCTGCCCGTGGGGGCCGGTGTCCATCAGCTGCTCGCTCACTCCCACGCACGTGTTCCCACATGCGAAGTGCAGGGTACAATCACGTCATCCTGACTTCCTCGGTGTATGCCCGTGAGTTCGCATACCAGCGGTGTTGCATGTGTCCTTTTTTCCTACCTGTATGGCGCATTGGTTTGCAGGCCCCCAATCCATGCCCCTCCCCCCCTTCATGCAGCGGTGCTTCACGGCTCCATGGTCTACACAGCCAGCAAGGCAAGTCAGCGCGGCGCGTGGCAGCATGCGATTCATGCAGCATGAGGCTGCTGGCGCTGGCGCTGCTGGGACGGTGGCGTGCCGTAACACAGCCGACCAAACGTGCCCCGTTGCTCTGCGCTGTTGCTTCCTGCAGCGCGGTGTGGAGGCTCTGGCAGAGGCGTGGATGACAGAGATGGACGGCAAGACCACCAACGTCAAGGTCACCACGCTGTACCCTGGCGAGTGGGGCAGGCCAGCGGGGGAAACGGCACGGGCGAGGCAGCGCGTGAAGGGGGCAGGGGACCCTGCGCTGGCTGCCGCCGCGCGTTCGCCTCCCTCACCACCGCACCGCGCCCTCCTCTCTACGCACGCAGGCAACGTGAAGTCGGATGTCATTCGCGACAGCGTCGTGGGTGAGTGCTGAGCGGTACCTGCACCCTGTGCTCCGCTGCGCTCAGGGCGCGGAGTGCTGCCCTGGGGCGCCAGGCCTGGCCCCTGGCCTTGCCTGCATGCTGGCCAGCATTGCTGCCCGCGCCGGCTGCGCGGGTGCGCAGGCCTGCCCTGTGCCTCGTGTCTTATGTCCCGCGCCGCCTTGCGTGCAGCGTGTCGCGCCATGGGCGGCCCGAGCGTCACCTCCATGGTGGAGCAGCAGGCCTACAGGGGCTCCCTGCCCTTCATCACGGCGACGCAAGGCAAGCAGCTGGGGGCTGGCAGAGCGGGACGCGGCGCGGGCGGGTGGGGCGCGCGGCGCGAGCACCAGGCGTGCGCCAAGTGAGCATGCGCGCCGCGCGCCGCGTGCGTGCGTGGGTGCACGCGGCCGCCGCACGCGCGCTCACCGCCCCTCCATGCTGCCTGCGGTGCTCCTGCGGCGCTGCAGCTGGCGAGGCTGTGTACCGCATTGCCGTGGACCCCTCCCCCCCCAAGCGTGTGCTAATGGCGCACCCAGACGCGGTGCCCTTCTTCCTCAAGCGCATCTGCAGGTCTGCTGCGCGCCTTTGTGGCAGAGTCGGCGCCCGAGCCCCGCCGCCGGCACCCCGGCCGGCCTTGCAGCTGCTGCGCTCTTGCAGCAGTCCTGGCGCCTGCTGCGACGTGCTCTGCCGCTTGCATCCGACGGCGCCGTTGCCGCCGCTCTCCTTGTCCCCCGCGCAGGCACCTGGCACTGCCCATGGAGCGCTGGGTGCCGGTTGGCTGGAACAGGGTCAAGGCTGACGGCAGCTCTGCTAGCAGCCAGGGCTTGATGCCCACCGTCTGGGGGTGACGTCGTTGCCCTTGACGCAGCTCAGGCGCCGCAGTGCAGAGCGCCGCCCTCGCTTGAACGCTTAAGTGCCTGCCACCTTGGCTGGCCTTCTGGTCTTGTCTTGTGACTTGTGTAAGTCAATGTCTCAAAGACAGACAGGCAGACAATGCACAGAAGCACAACGATCAGCACGCACCAGCTCACCCGCCGCCCTGCGCCGCAGCACTACTTGCTGCTCCTGCCGGCCTGTGTCGCACGAGGCGCGCCGCCTGCTGAAGCTAAGCATGAGAGTCTGGAGCACACAGCAGCCCGGGCAGGCGCGTGCCGAGAACCCTGGAGCTGACGCGGGAGGGAGGAACCGACGGATTAGCGGAGTCCCGGCGGGAATCTGGCGGCCACTCCGGTCGCGCCTGCCGCTCGCTTCCACTCCTGCGCTTCGTTTCAGGAAGCTCATTGTCAACGCTTTGGGAAGCGAGGGCCCAGCGCCAGCTGTGCTATCATAAGCCTCACCGCGCCCGCTGCGGCGGCGCTGGGGTGGAAAGCGCCTTAGGTACAAGACCTCTGCCGGACGGCTCGAGTTCAGTTTTACCTTCTCTCTCTCTCTTGCCGCTCTGCCTGCCGCCCCTCTAGCTACTGGTAGCTCCCCCGATCTATCTGCTTGTCCACCCTTGGGTCAGACTGGCGCGCTGCCGTCGTTGAATTGCCCGTCTTTTGCCTCGTCTTTTGCAGCCTCTTGATCGCCCTGATGGCTGGGCTGGCGCACCTGTCCAGGGCGGTAGGCGCCGTCGCGCTACTCGTGCTCCTCGCCGCCGGCGCTGCACGCCCAGCCGGCGCTACGCAGCCCCTGAGTGGATGGATCAAGGCGAGGCTGGGGCTGGCCAGAGGCTGGGTTTCCCATGGGCTGGGGTTTCCCATTGGCTGGGCCGAAGCGGCGGGCGCTGCCGACAGACTGCGCCACTCGCCGCCTGCAGGGCCTTGTCACGCACTACGGCGGCGCCCAGGACGGCATGGACCCCAACTCGCTGTCGTTTGGCACCAAGGACGTGAGAGCTGCCGCGCGTCACGCTGCCGTCACGCTGTCGCGCTGCGGCCGCCGCCTGTCTGACGCGCATGTCTGCCGCCGCTGAGCCTTGCAGGGAGCCTGCGGGTATGGAACCATTCCCAAGGACGCCTACCCGGTGAGGAGGAGAGCTTGGCGCTGCGCTAGGCACCAAGCCGCCGCAACCCACGCCGCGCGAGAGGCGCTTCCTAGACTCGCGCTGCGCGTAGCTCACACCTCTGTGCACGCCTCTCCTCTTCCCTTTGCAGTACTTTGCCGTCGCCGCGCTCTCGAAGGACAACCAGTTCTACAAGGCGGGGCCGCTCAACGGCTGCGGCGAGTGCTTCGAGATACAGTGCGTCGATGCGCGCGCCGGCGCCTGCAACAAGGACTCCTCTGGCGCGCCCAAGTCAGTGGTTGTCATGATCTCTGGTGGGCGCGGGGGGAGGGGAGGGAAGGCAGGGGAGGCGAGCTGAGCGGCTTTGGCGCTGGCGCGCCTCTGGTCGCCACCGCGGTTGGAGCTCCCCACTGCCGGCGTGCACCCCCTGACCCCTCGCCGTCGCACGCCTCCTCCCCGCTCCCCCCGCGCGCAGACGCCTGCCCCCAGTGCGAGGCCGACCACATCGACATGCAGAGCCTGAGCTTCGCCAAGCTGGCCAGCCCCGCGCTCGGCCGCATCGACATGCAATACCGGCGCGTCGAGTGCACCCCGCCCGACGACATGAAGGCAAGCTCAGCAGCACGCGCATGTGTGCGCGCATGCGTGTGCGCCGCCAGGGGCAGGGCCTGCTCTCAGCCTGCTGCCGAGCAGCGGGTGCAGCGCCCCGAGCCAAGGCCGCCCCAGCAGAAATCGTGCCGCGCCCGCCGCGGCGGCGGCGCACCGGTCGACAGCCTCTGTCCGACCCGCGCTCTGCCTCACCAGCCCCCCTCGCCCCGGGGGCCCCCCTCGCCCCCCCGCAGGTCGCAGTGCTCGACTACCGCGGCGCAGGCGGCTGGGTGCGCCTGTCCATCGACACCACCGGCGGCCGCGGCTCCGTGCAGAGCGTGGCGGTCAAGAACTCCGCCTCTGCCTCCTGGCAGCAGCTCGCCAACAGCTGGGGCGCGCAGTGGGAGACGGCCTCCGCGCCCTCCGCCCCCCTGGACTTCAAGATCCAGTGCGACGATGGAGAGACCGTGGTCGCAAGCGGCGTCATCAAGCAGGCCGGCATCTCCGCGCCCCTCGGTTCGCCCATCAAGTGAGGCGCCTGCCGCCGCCGCGTGGGCGAGGGAGGGCGGGAGGGCTGGGGCGGGCGCCGGCGCCGGCAGGAGCAGCAGCCCCGCCCGCACCAGCGGTCTCTGTTTCCGAGCCGATGCGCCTCCCTCCCTTCCGCTCGGGCGCCTTGCCCCTCCCCAGGTTTGCCACGGGCGTGCAATTCACGATCACCGACCCCTCCTTTGCCGGCAACGGCGGCGCGCCCGGCGGCGGCAGGGTGAGCGCGTCGCGGCGGGGCGGGGAGGGGGGTGGCCGGCAGGGCCGGGGCAGGGGCTCCTGCACCGCATGCCATCCGGGGGCGAGCGGAGGTGCCTCGGGGCAGGGGAGCGCATGCTGCAGATGTGCTCGCTCGCGCCGCGCGCGCGCGCTCGCAAACCACCCCCCTCCCCGCCCCCGCAGGTCGCCGCCTTCGACGGCCCCCCCGACTCGAGCGCCGCCCCCGCCGGTGAGGGCGGCGCCGCCGGCGCCGCCCCCGCGGCGCTGCCCTGCGTCGACATGCCCGCCCCGGGCAGCTTCTCCTGCACCCAGCAGCGCGACTGGGGCAAGTGCTCCGACCCCTTCATGGTCTCCGGCGGCTACTGCTCCGCCACCTGCGGGCGCTGCACCCCTGCGCGCCCCGGCGCGGGCGCCGCGCCCCTGCCCGCGCCCGAGCCGGCGCCCGCGGGCGGCGGCGGCTGCGTCGACACGCCGCCCCCGGGCAGCTTTGGCTGCGCGCAGCAGCGCGACTGGGGCAAGTGCAGCGACGCGTTCATGACCGCGGGCAACTACTGTTCCGCCACCTGCGGGCGCTGCGGCGCCGCGCGCCCCGGCGTGCAGAGCTTTGGCGGGCCCTCTGGCCGCCGGCTCCTGCGCCGGCAATGACGCGCGGCGCCTCGCGCGCCGCTCCATTCTTTTCCCTCGTGGTCTTCGGATTGAGCCACTCCTATTCTTCGAGTCCTGAGTCCAGCACTTGAGTGTGCACTGCTTTTCGCGCTCTCCAAAGTGCAATGGCGCAGCCCTGCGCCGCAGGCCCTTCCTCCCCCTCTCCCCCTGCTCTCGCCGCGCACTCTCTCGTCTCCGTCACTGTCAGATGCTCGTCCTGCTCAGATGTCCAGCTCAGATGTTCAGCTCTGTCCCGCTTGTCCTCCCGCCACCCCCCCCCCCCCCCCCCCCCCCCCCCCCCCTTCCCCCCCGCGCTCCCACCCCCGCATCCCACCGCCACTTCCCCGTGTGCACTCCCCCCACCCCCACCGCAAGCAAGTCTCTGCATCGTGTGTGTCTGCGCCGCAGCTGATTGGCTCAGAGGTGTAAGATACACCTGAGGCTCCAAGCAGGGAGGTTCTTTCCTGGTTTGGGGTTTGGTGCCTCCCTTCCCAGGCGCCTCGCTTGGCCCCCCCGGCCGCACCCACCCCTCTCCTCGTGGCGGCAAGCCGCATCGCTCCACTCAGGGGGCCGAACGCGGGATGAAGAGAGGCAACAAACCGACAGGAGCAACGAGCAGGGAGGGACGGAGGGTGGGGCGTCTCGGGCGCCGCGGGCGCCGCGCCGCCGCCGCCGCCGCCGCCTCACATCCCAAACTTGGCCTCGAGGCGGGGCAGCCAGGAGACGAAGACGAGGGTGATGGCGGCGTGGGGGGCGATGCGAACGCAGTAGGTCCCGAAGCCTGCAGGAGGGGGTGGGTGGGGGCGAGGGGCCGAGGCGCGAGGGGCGGGCGGGGGCGGCGGGCCGCGCGCGCCCTCGAGCGCGCGGCGCACGGGGGGCGGGAGCCCGGCCCCGAAAGGAGGCCGGCGCCCAGAGGGAGCCGAGGGGCGCGAGAGGAAGGAGGGAAGCGCGAGGGGAGGAGGAAAGCGCACGCACCGGTGTAGAACTTGAGGGGGCCGTGGTTGCGCAGCGTCTTGAACGCGCAGTCCATGGACGACGAGTAGGGCACCTTGCCCTGCACGCAGCCGGGGCGGGGGAGGGGGCGGCGTGGTGGGGGTGTGGCGGTGGGGTGGGGTGGGGTGGGGGGTGGGGCGGCGGCGGCGGGGCGAGTGCGCCTCCCCCGGCCCGGCCGGCGCGCCTCCCCACCAGGCCCACATTCAGCGACCCCACCCGCCCACCCACCCACCCCCCAGCGCCCCCACCTGCGCGTCGGGCTTCATCTTCTGCATCTGCGTCTTGACGTAGTCAAAGGGCAGGCTGCAGGCGGCGGCGAAGAAGCCGGCGATGATGGCGCCGCCCAGCACGACGGTGTTGCCGCCCTTGGCGAAGCCCAGGTCCTCCAGCATCTCCTTGGCCTGGGTGGGGTGGGGGGATGGGTCGGGGGGGAGCGGCCGGGTGGGGAGCGGCCGGGGGGCGGTCGGCGAGGGCCCGACCGCAGCGGGGCGCGCGAGGGGGCGGCCCGGCGGGGCGTGCGCGGCGGCAGGCGCTCGCCCCGCAGCGCCCGCCGCCGCACGCGCGGCCCCCCCCCCCGACACACACACACACACACCACCACCACCACCACCACCACACACACACACACACACACCACCCCCCGCGCCCGTGCGCGCACCTGGTCGTTGGACGCGAGCATGCCCATGTTGAGCGCCATGGCGCGGACGACCGTGGGCCCCGCGCCCGTGAAGAGACCGCCCACCCCCTCCTCCTTGACGATGCGGCTGAGAGCGTCAAACGCGTTCTTGTAGTTGCGCCGCTCGGCGGCGGGCAGCTGCGTGTCGGCCTGCGGGGGTGCGCGGAGGCGGGCGGGGCGCGGGGCAACGACGCGTCTGGGCGCCGGGGGCGGGGCGGCGGCGCGGGGCGGGCCGCAGGGAGGGCGGCGAGGCGGGGGGCCGGCCGCCGGCGGCGGCCCGCGCCGCCCGACCGCAGACCGCCGGCGCCCTCGCGCGCCGGCGGCGCCGTGGGCAGCAGGGGGAGAGGGCGGCGCGGCCGGTCCACAGGCCAAACAGCAGCCAAGCGGAGGCAGGCCCCCGCGCGCCCCCGCGCCCCCCGGGGGCGGCACCTGCATGCGGATGAGCGAGAGGTCGGCGGGCGAGCCGACGAGCGCGCCGAGGCCGCCGGCAGTCAGGCCGCACGCCGCCTTCTGCCACAGCGGCAGCGGCTTGTTGTCGTTGTACTTCTTGGCAGCCTCGAAGCTGGGGGGCGGGGGAGGGAGGGCGCGGGGCGGCTGGGGAGGGGAGGGCCGCTGCTTCGCCCGCGCGCGCCGCGGCCGAAGGAGGAGCGCCCCTGCCGCGCGCGCCGCGCTCCCCCGCCCCAACACCGCCAACCCCCCCCCCCCCCCCCCCCCCCCTCCACCCCCACCATCACACACACACTCACATGTTGTTGTAGATGCCCAGGCGCGCGGTGGTGTAGGTGGCCTGGCGCAGCAGGCCCGCCGACAGCCCCTTGTAGAGCGAGCCAAAGCCCTGCTGCCGGATCAGGCTCTGCGCCACCGCGACCTGTGGGGAGGGGGGCCGGAGGGCAGGGCCGGAGGGCGCGGAGGGCAGCGCGTCGGCGCGGGGCGGCAGCCAGCCAGCAGGGGGCCGCTCCCGCGCGGCCGCTCGCGCGATCGGCGCGATCGGCCCTTGCGTGCCGCTGCGCTGGCATGCCAGCCCCCCCCCCCCCCCTCCCTCCCTCCCTCCCCCGCTCCCCCGCCTCACCGGGCCGCCCTTGTCGCCGAGCTGGATGCGCACTTTAACCATGTCCACGGGCTGCATGATGCACGTGGCAAGCATGCCCGACAGGCCGCCGTTGACAAACGGCTTGGCCGCCGCCCAGACGGGGTTCAAAGGGGCCTTCTTCTCCGACATTTCTCCGCCTCGCTGCTGCGCTTCTGGGCCTGGGGGAGGGGGGGAGGGGGAGGGGGAGGGGGATGCGATCGAGCGGCGCGGCAGGGGTGGATCGATGCGGGCGACGTGGGCCCCACGCGGCGGGCGGGGCGGGGCGGGCGCGGCCTGCCTCCAGCATCCGCGACCTGCCGGCCCCTGCCGCTCGCGCATTGTGCCCCCCGCTGTGGGCTGGTGATCTGGGCATTGGCAGCCCCGTCCTGGCCCCAGACATCCGACTTAGTCAAGGGACTGCGGCGCGGGCTCCCCTGCCCCATCGGCGCTCTCCCAGCCTTGCAGTGCTGCCAGGGCATACCTGCTTGGGAGGGTTGAGGTGGGGTTCTCCTCAACCCAAAGGCGTCCAGGCGGGCAGGAGCGAGGGGGTAGAGTGGGGAGGCGAAAGGCACTGGCTTGGGCACAGAATCGCCACCAGTGCAGGAGTACAGCCTTCCACCTGCAGTTGGATCGCCAATTCTGCCATCGGGCGTGCTGGATCGCTTTAGCATACTATTCATCGCTAGAAGAACGGTCTTCAGGCTGATAATCGAGCTGTATCTCGTCACTTGCTCCACTCCATCTCCATTCTCCATTTCAATTGCGCAATCTTGATGCGCGCGGCCACCGCAATCACGGCACGAGCGCGCATGCAGCAGGTCAGCACGAGCGGGCGCTCCCCGCCTGCCCGCGTGGCGGCAGGGGGCGGCGGCGGCGGCGGCGGCGGCTCAGGCACCGGCAGCACTCTCCACCCTCTGTCCCCCTTTGAGCTGCTGCAAGAGGAGGTGCGCTGGCTTGGGCGTCGCGATGCCGATGCCAGCGGCCTGCCGGGTTTGTCAGTGGCCTGCTGCCACGTCGGGGCACGCCGCAGCGGCGCTGTCGGCCCACGCTTCCCTCCCGCCTGCTCGTCTCCACCGACTGTGGTGGCCCTCCGGGAAGGGCCGACTGAACTGCCTGCGCAGACGCTTTGTGTGTGCCGACAGTCCAGCCGACGCCGACACTGCGCGTGCTTCCAGACACTTCCTCCCGACTGCGACTGCACTGGCCGAGGAGCGAGTGCTTTCCTGTTCTGCCTGCGCAGGTCGTGCATCAGCGCTACCTCACGCTCTTCAACCGCGTCGTTCGCTTCCCCCCGGCACCGGGGCAGGCAGAGGTGGGCGGGCCGCGACGACGCGTGGGTCTGGACAGGCCGGGCCCAAGCGCGCTGCCCGCCAGCCGCCACAGCCCTGCGGTAGCCCGACATGCCGCGGCAGCCGGGCGCTGGGCCACTGCCGCGCCTGCCCCGCCGCGGTGCGGCGGCGGGCCCCCGCGCGCCGCGCCGCTCCGCCGCCGCCGAAGCCTGCCGCCTGCTGCCGGGCCTTGGCCAGAGGCTGCGCTGCCAAAGCCTGCCTGGTGCCGTGCGCTCGCTTCCGCCCAGACCCGCCTGCCCGCTGCTGCTGCGACCCCTCCCCAGGGCCCTGTCCATGAATTTGATGTCATCGGCCACCCAAAGTGCGAATTCCACTTCACAGTCACCTTCCCCTGGCACTCGCAGGCGCAGGCGCGCGGGGGCGGGGCGCGCCGCGCGGGCGGGGGGGCGGGCCGAGCGGCGGGGGAGCGGCGCAGCGCGCGGGGGCGGGGAGCGGGCGGAGCGGCGGGGGCGCGACGCGCGGGCGGGGAGCAGGCGGAGCGCCCGGTGGCAGGCTTACAGAGCTGCTCGCCCCGCGGCGGCCCGCCGCGCGCCAGCCAGGCAGGAGCCCCCCTCTGGCAGCCGCGCTTGGGCTTGAGGCTGGGGCGCGTCGTGGCAACTGCTCCAGCACCCTGCGAAGCCGCGCCCAGCGCCCCACACAGCACCCACCTGGATGTGCACTGGCATTGAGCCGCGCGCTGCTCGTCGCTCCCCAGCGCACAGCGCATGCCCCGCCTGGACTCACGCACCGCCCCCTTCCCCCCCCCCCCCCTCCCCACCTACACGCACACCCCCCNCCCCCCCCCCCCCCCCCCCCCCCCTCCCTCCCCATACACACACTCACCACCACCTCCGCCCACACACAGACACCACCACCACACGCACACGCACACCGCAGGAGGTGACGCTGCTGCGGGAGTACGCCCAAGGCGTGAACGGGCTCATGTACTGCCTGCCCACCGGCGGGTTTGACCCCCAGCGCCACTCCACCTGGCTGGCCTGCGCCCGAGCGGAGCTGAGCGAGGAGGCGAGGGCTCTGATCTGATGCACCGCAACATAGTAGTTTATCCCCAGCGATGCCAACACAACAGTGTTCCCCCGGCAGATTGGCGGTTTGCCGCTGCGTGCCGCCTGCCCCCCGCCCGCCCCGAGCTGGCGCCGCGTGCTCCTTACCTACCCACTCCGCTCCCCTGCCCGCCCTGCTGCTGCTGGCGTCGCGGAGCGGGAGGCGGGGCGTGGGCGGCTCACTGTGTGCGCGTGCTGCTGCCGCCGCCCACAGGCGCACCTCACTGGCGGCCGGTGGCAGAGCCTTTTACCAGAGGGTCACCCTGGCATCAGCGGTGGGCAGCGGGAGGGGCTTCCCTGCGCGCGCGCGCCTGCCTGGCAGGGGCGCCCGCCTCCCGCCCGTCCCCCGCCGCCGCTCACCCCCATGCATGCGCCCTCCCTGCTGCGCCGCCGCCGCCGCCGCCGCCGCTGGCTGCGGGTCCCCATCCCCCGCTGCCGCCTCGAGCCGACAGGCCCCCCCCCCCCCCCCCCCCCCCCCCCCCCCCTCCCGCCCCCCCCCCCGTGGCCCCCCCCCCCCCCCCCCNCGGGGCCCCCCCCCCCCCCCCCCCCCCGGCCCCCGCCCCCCCCCCCCCCCCCCCCCCGCCTCTCGGTCAGCTGCAGACCACTCAATCAGAACATTGATTGAATTGTATTTCTTTCTCCTTGCAGAGGTCAAGTGGTGCGCCAACCGGTTCACGCCCTTTGTCTGCGTTGACCCCGCGGCGGACCTGGCGCCGGGCAGCAGGGACCGGGAGGAGTATATAGAGGCAAGCGACCTGTGCGTGTGCGTGGGCGGTGCGGGGGGTGGGGTGGGGGGGAAAACGCCGCCTGAGAGGCGCCGCAGCGCAGCAGGCGGCATGGCGGGCAGGCGGTTTGGCCGCGCCCCGGCGGCGGAGCGCGCGCGCCGCCTCAGCCCCGCTGCCCCCGGCCCCGGCCTCCCCGCGCCGCCGCCGCTCCCGCGCCCGCGCCGCAGGTGCTGCGGGTGGGGCTGCCCGAGCTGCGGCGGATTCTGCGGTCGGGGGAGATGCTGCTGCCCAGCGTGACGACGTGCTACTGGGCACTCGACTGGCTACGGGAGCGGGGGGAGGCGGCTTTGTGACCCGGGGCTGGAGCGCGCTTTCTTTTTCCTGGCGGCGCGGCGCGCGCATTGGGCCTGCCGCCGAGCGGCGCCGGGGCTACAGCCTGCGGTGCCAGTAGCTAGCTGCCTGTAGCTAGGTTCGGCCGGGGTGTCGGTTGCATCGGTGCTGGGGCGCGGCGGCGCGACGCTCGGCCGCCTCGCGAGTGGCGCCTCGGTGCGGGCAAGGGCGACGACAGAAAGAGAGAGCGGTGCAGAAAAAAAGCACTGGAGAAGGGAGGAGGAGGGGGGGGGGGAGAGGGGGGGAAGAGCGGGAGCGGCAGCAAAAAGCAGCAAGAGCACGAGGCCGGCGCGGCGGGCACGGCAGCAGCGCCAGGGCAGGGCGTCGCGGGAGGGCACAGTGCGGCGGGAGCGATGGCACAGCGCGGCGGCCGGCGAGGGCGGGGGCGCCGCTCGACGGCCAAGCCCCCCGGCCGCCCGCGTCCGGCGGGGGGGGGGGGACGCCTGCGTCAGCTCGGCGCCTCCATCCGCCTTCCCTCTGCCTCGCGGCCGCGCCAGGGAGCGCCGCCGCCGGTCACGCGGGGGCCACCAGCTCCGGCGGCAGGCTGCTGGCAATCTGCGCGCGCGCCCGCTCGGCCATCGCGCCTGCGTCGCCGGGCGCGATGGGCGGGTGCACCACCACCTTCACCCGGCCGGGGAAGAGGAGGTACTCGCGGGCGTTGGGCATGAGGTTGCCCGTGCCCACCAGCGTCACCGGCACCACCGGCACCTTGGCCTTGGCGGCCACCTGTGGGGGGCGCGGGGGCGGGGTGGGGCGGGGCCGGGTGTGGGTGGAGCGGCGCGGCGCTGGTGCGGGCGTGCGCGTGTCTGGGGGCGGGGCAGCGCGCAGAGAGCGCGTGCGCCAGGGTGCACGCCGCTCGCGCCCCGGCAGCAGCAGGGCCCCCACCTCACCCCCCGGCGCAATCCACCCAGCGCAAGCGCAATCCACCCAGCGCACCCCCCCAGCGCGCGCAGCGGCGGCCTGCCGGGCGGGCGCCCCTCCCGAAGCAGCTCCCACCGGCCAAGCCGATGCGGCTCCGCCGGCCGCGTTTGCCGCGGTGGCGCGGCCGAGCCCGCTCGACCCACCGAGAAGGCGCCCTTTTTGAAGCCGTACATGCGCCCGTCCTTGGAGCGCGTGCCCTCAGGAAAGAAGAGCACCGAGGCCCCCCGCTTGAGCAGCTCCCCGCACTGCGCGGCGCAGCGGGGGAGGGAAAGGGGGGTGGGGGGTGAGGGGGGTGGGGGCGCGCGGGGGGCGGGGCGCGCCGCCCCCTCCCGACCACGCGGCCCCCCGCCCGCCCGACGTGCGCCACCACCACGACCACCCTCTCCTGCCTCCCTCCCCCGCACCCCCACCCCCCACCCCCGCACACACACCACCCCACTCCACCCCACCCACCCACCCACCCACCCCTGCACACACACACACCCCACTCCACCCGCCCGCCCCACCTGCTTGAGGCACTCGAGCTGGGAGCGGCGGTCGACGCGGTTGATCATCACGTGGCCGGTGAGGAACATGGACCAGCCGATGATGGGGATGAGGAAGTTGGAGGTCTTGGAGATGAATTTGAAGTCGCGGTTGAGCCAGAAGAGGGTGTAGATGTCCTGTGTGTGGGTGGGGGGTGGGGGTGGGGTCGTGTGTGGGAGGGAGGGGGGAGGGGGTGATCGCACGCGCGCGCGCGCGCGCGGGCGAAGAGGGAGCGCGGCACGTGCGCCCCACTGCGAGGTGAACGGCGCGCCCCCGGCGGCCGGCGTCGCCGGCGCGGCCGCCGCCCCTCCCAAGCCCCCGCCCCCCACCAGGAAGCTGAGGTGGTTTGCGACGTAGACGACGGGCTGGTCGGGGGGCAGCAGGTTCTCGCGCCCCTCGATCTCGACAGGGTAGTAGAAGATGGTGGAAAGCTTCGCCCAGATGTTGTTCATCGCGTGCTCGGCGTGCCGCCTGCGCGGCGCGGCGCTCGGGGCGCGGCGTTGCTGCGTGGCTGCTAGGCGGGGCGGGGGGAGGCGGGGGCCCCCGCCTCCCCCCGCCCCACCGCTCGGCCACTGTCCGCCCCATCCCCCACTCCCCCGCCCACACACGCACGCACGTGCACCCACCCAGAAACAGCAGCAGCGCGGCCCCCCCTCCCAAAAAACACAAACAAAAAACACCCCCACCCCAGCCACACACAACCGCTGCCACATGTCCTCCCCCACCTGTACTTGTCAAACAGCAGCACAAGTGGTGCCATCAGGAGCATGAGAGTGAAGAGCGGCGTCGCAAACAGAAAGGTGGTGATGTAGAAGAGGGTGGCGCGGATGGCCGCCAGCCAGGTGGGGAAGCTGCCGCGCCGCGGCGCCGCGGTCGGCTCGGCGGCGGCGGCGGCGTCGGCGTCGGCCCAGCCGCCGGCGTCGGCCGCGGCGGCGGCGGCCGACGCCGCCACGCGCGGCGCGGCGCGCGCGCCGCCCCGCGCTGGCCGCCGCCGGGGGAGCCGCAGGGCTGCCGCGGGGGCTGCGGCTGGCCGGCTGCGCGCGCCCAAGAAAGGCCGCTGCAGGCTGGCGGACGTCGATGCCGCAATCGGCGGCGCTCTGCGCAAAGGATGCCAGCAGAGGAGCGTGGGGGGGGGGGTCTATGCAACGCCGCCCGCCGCCCGCCGCCCGCCCCCTGCCGCACGAAGCGCATTTTGATGCTGCGCCGCCCCCCGCCTCCTGATCGATGCTGCGACAGCCTCAGGTCACACAGAGGCCTCCCCCGGGTTTCGTGAACGCACCTGCCAACCAGCCGGCCGTGCTGCCAAGCCGCTGGCGCCCCCGACATCCGAGCACAAGCCTGCATCGAAGATTGCCTCCGCTCTCAAAGATAAGCTGGTGTGCAAGGGATCAGGATTCCAGCTGGCGAAAGCGTCGGACCCCGCTATTGGGGACCCTGAGGAGTTGGACGCGATCGAAGCGAGCGATGGGAAGGCAATGAGCAACTGCCGCCCACCCGCCCACCCGCCGCCGCCGCCCCCGGCGGCCGGCGCCGCCCGATCCATCCCCCATCCACGGCCCACCCCGCCCCCATCCTTTCCATCTACCTTCTCTAGTGTAGCGGAGTCGATTACAGGCAACAAAAAGTCGATACAGGAGAGGCTGCATCAGCGTCGAGCAAGTGCTGCTGGGCGGCCGCTTGCCGCACACCCGGGGGTCGCGTGGCACTCCCGCTCCAGCGGGGGGAGAGCCGGCACGATGACTGGATGTTGGAGCCACTGGCGGAGGGGAACAGAGGGCACAGGCGGGGGGGCTCTGGCGAGCAGTGAGCAGGCAGGAAAGTGGCTCTTCTAGCCTACCGGCTGCCTGGGGGGCAGCCTGGCCCTCTCCACAGAAGCCTGGCCCCCTTTTCCTCCCTGCCGCGGCCTTGCCGCCCGGGCTGCGTCGAGGCGGGCGTGGGTGGCGGGGTCGCAGCCTGGTCGAGAAGCAGGGCCAGGCCTCTGCTGGAGTGAGCCCAGCCGCCCTCCAGGACACTTCCTGCCAAAAAGCGCGCCCTGCCCGCGGCGCGCCCGCCTCGGCCCCGCCACCCGGGCTGCCGGCGGGCACAGCGGCCAAAACCTAAACCTCAGCCAGCGGCCCCCCCCCCCCCCCCCCCCCCCCCCCCCCCCCCCCCCCCCCCCCCCCCCCCCCCCCCCCCCCCCCCCCCCCCCCCCCG
>PCFQ01000015.1:1806340-1817208 GCA_003063905.1 Chlorella sp. A99 | reverse complement strand
CCCCCCCCCCCCCCCCCCCCCCTGCCACCAGCCCCTGCCCCCCACCAGCAGCCGCCCCCCACCCACCAGCTCCAGCGGGTATATGAGCGACTGCGCCGAGGCGCCCGCCAGCGCGCCCGCCACCATTCGCTCCGCGGGCGTGATCTCATCGGGGTCCTCCGTCACCACCTGGGGGCGTGGGGGGGCAAGGGAGGGTAGGAGTGGGGGGTGGGGGTGGGGCTGCACCTGGGTGTGTGTGAGTGAGTGTGTGGGTGTGGGTGTGGGTGTGGGTGTGGGTGTGGGTGTGGGTGTGGGTGGGCCCACCCGGGTGGGTGGGGTGGGGTGGGGGGTGGGGGGCAGGGCAAGGCCGAGCCCGGCCTCTGTGGTCGCGCCGGGCCCCACGCTCGCGCCGCGGAGCGCCGCTCGGCACACGGAAGCTGCGACGTGCCGCCGCCGCCGCTTTGCGTCAGCGCCACACCCTTCCACCATCGCACCCTCTTAAGCACGTCGTTCGTCGTCAGCTTGATCGCGGTTTCGGGCGCGATCTGCAGGCGCACAGATGGAGAGCAAAGCGCGCGCGCGCGAGCGGAGAGGGCGCGGCGGGCTGTGCGCGGGGGGTGCGCGCGGACGCGCGCTCGTGGGCGTGGGTCAGCGGCGGTGCCGCAGCACCGCCCCCCGCGGCCCAGCTTCTCAGCGGCGAGCGGCGCCGGCATGACATTCCCCCCTCCCCCACACTCACGTCCATTGTGTTACGACGCGTGCCAGGAGCGGCCCAGCAGGCAGGCCCAGCAGGCAGGCCAAACACCACAAGCAGGAGGGGTGGAGCACCGCACGCACACGAGCGAGCAGGAAGGAAGGCCAACATGTGAGAGGCGGGCAAGTAGGGCGCGGGGGCCGATGGCCCTACTCGCCCTGGCCTGCTGCTTGGCCGCGCCCGGGCTGCCGGTGCTGGTGCCCAGCGACATTGCGGACCCCACCTCGTGCGCCAGCTGCTGCCGGCAGCTCCAACAGTGCCGGCAGCTCCAACAGTGCCAGCAGCAGCTGGCGCACGAGGTGGGGTCCGCAATGTCGCTGGGCACCAGCACTGGCACGGCCCCCGCGCCCTGCTTGCCCGCCTTTCACATGTCAGCCTTCCTTCCTGCTCGCTCGTGTGCGTGCGCTCCCTCCTGCTTGTGGGGTTCAGCCGATGTGTAAGGGGGAGGCCGATGTGATGTTTGGCCTGCCTGCTGAGCCGCTCCTGGTTGCTGGCTGGCACGTGCGGATGCGCCGCTGGCGCTGTTGCATGCGGGATGCGCCACTGGCACCGGCGCGCTTTCTTCCCGGGCGCTGCCACGTTCTTTCCACGCTCCGCGAGGCAGCACTCAGTCAGCTGCCCTTGGGAACAGTGCCAGCTGCATCTTGTCCCGCTCTGAGCAGGCCTCCTTCAGCTGGGCGAGCAGCGCGGCGTTCCTCTTCGCCAGCGCGGCGTAGTCCGCTGCCAGCTGGCTTCGCTCGCTGGACAGCTTCTCCAGTGTAGGGCAGATGCTCTTCTCGGGACCTCCCAGCCGCCACAACCGCAGCATGGCGGCGGAGCTGGAGGCACTCCGGGGGGAGTTCCTGGCAACAGTGGAGAAGCTGTCCAGCGAGCGAAGCCAGTTGGCAGCGGACTGCGCCGCGCTGGCGAAGAGGAACGCCGCGCTGCTCGCCCAGCTGGAGGAGACCCGCTCAGAATGGGACAAGATGCAGCTGACACTGTTCCCAAGGGCAGCTGACTGAGTGCTGCCTCGCACCTGTGGCGTGGGAAGAAAGCGGCAGCGGGAAGCTGTCCACCGAGCGCAGCCAGCTGGCAAGGCGATGATCCGCCACCCAGCACCAGGCCCCTCGTGCTCCAGGCGTCGCCCTCCCAACCTGGCGGTCGCCCCGCACAGGCCGGGGTGCCCGGGAGCCCCGACAAGTCACGACGGCGCGCGCCCCCTGGTGTTGGGGTTGCCGATGTTTCGATGTTATCCACTATCGCCTACCGTGCCCGCCTCCCTGACCGTCTGGTGAGTTCAAGCGCTCCCAGCAGCGTCTCGATTAGCTCGACCTCGAGCGCTCTGCCCTCCGGCACTGGCTGCAGCCCCGCAACCATGGAAAAGTCGGGGAAATGCGAATCGAGGATAGTTCTGGAAGTAGTGTGTCTAGGGTGTGGATTTGGGGCGCCCAGGCGGGCGGGGGGACTGGAGTGCCACCTGTGCCACCTGGCGGCCAAGCTCACTTTCATTGCTGGATGGGATGCCCAAGCGTGGTGAGCTGCCTTGGGGAAACTAGCGCATTCCCCGCCGGCAGCAGGAGGCCGAGTGGGAGGCGCGGATGCAAATGGGCGGGCGGCGCGCAGGGTAAATGCCGCGAGGGCCGCCACAGTTGCCGACAGAGTTATTAAACTCCTTGCCTGTTGCGCTGGTTGGGGTGTGGGCGCACCCCCTTTCCGCCCATCCGGTCCCGAAGCACCAAACAACTGCGCACGATCGTGGGGTGTAGCTTGCTCCTGCACCTGCAGACCGTCCCCCCCCGCCGCCGCCTGTCCCGCGCGGAACGGCTCGAGCAGTCTGTGCTGCAGGAGCCTAGCAGTCTGAGCTGCAGCTGCCAGCACCACGCCATCCCCCCCACTGCACCGGCAGCCGCCAGCATGGCTGCAGCGCATTTACGCAGCCACACAGCCACCAGCCTTCGGGCTGTCCATTTTGTGCTGCATTGCATTGGGCGCGGGGCTGGCAATGTGGGCCCCCACCCCAACCCACCCCCACCTACGCCCGCAAACACGCGATGGGCCCCTCCCACCCCCACCCTGTGGACTTGAGCAGCTGGGCCCCTGTCTGGTCTGGTCTTACAGCTTGGCACCGTGAAGCGTGCTGCCCCTGTCGAAGGTTTAGGGTTTAGGGTTAACCCTAAACCCTAGAACCCACCCACATTCACCCTTACACCACCACCATGAACTGCCCCCATCCCTCTTGTGCCCCTCCTCGGTTGACTGAATGGGCTTGCAGGCGAAAAGTGGATGAAGGAGAGCGAAGCAAAAGAATAGCTGCCTCAGCGCTGCTGAGCAAGTGCTGCCCCGCCGCGCGGGCGTCAGGCCCTCGGCGCAGGTACTAGCAAGTGCGTGTCAGTGAGGGGGCGTGCGTCTGAGACGTCTGGGAGGTCGGGAGGAGGGCGGTGGAGCGCCCGCCCGCAGTGATGCGGGCAGGCTGCCGACGCTGCGAAGCCGACGCTGCGCTAGCTGCGCACGTCCACGCCCAGCAAGAACTTGGTCTCCTCAAACGTAAACCAAGAGATGCCGGCGGCGGGGGCGACCTGGGGGTGGGGGGGTGTTTGGGGGGCGGGGGAAACGGCACAACATACCCTGCCAAACCTCCACCGCCGGTGGCGCCGGGCACAGCAATTCAGCGGAAGGCGGAGCGGAAGCGGCGCACCTTGCAGAGGTTGGTGAGGCTGCCCTTGTACAGGCCGCGCACGCCCTCGTTGCGCACGGTCTTCACCAGGACTGCGCCGGGGGTGGGGTGGGGGTGGGGGGGTGGGGGAGCTCGCGCGGGCGTGTGCGTGCCTTGGGGGCGCGATGTGGGATGGGGGGCGAGGTGGCGGCAGGCAGGCCGCGGACGGCGATCGAGGGCGAACGGGCGAGGGGAGCTGCCGGGCGCCGCCGAGACCTGCCGCCTCGCCCCGCCCCCTTGGGCTGGCCTCCTGCTCAGCGCCCGACTGCCACATGGAGCGCCCGTCCATGAATGCAACCATCTCATCCTACCGTCCACCATGCCGTGGTATTTGAGCGGCCCGCCTCCAACCCCCTGCGCCTGCAGCCGCGTGCGTGTCAGCGCCAAGGGGTAGCTCGCAAACTGCGGGGTGGGTGGTGGTGGTGGTGTGTGTAAGGGGGAAGAGCGTGAGCAAGGCAGCGGCGGGGGGAGAGGAGGAGGAGGAGCGCAAGCAAGGCAGCGGCGGGGGGCCCTTGATGGGACAAGCGTGCAGAGGCGCTCGCTGCTGAGGCGCAGCTCACACATACATACATACCGCAGGCTGCACCCACCCCTCCTCCCACCACCATCACACACGCTGACCACCCATCCCACCCACCCACGCCGCGCAGAGGCACACCTGCGCAACGCTGCTGGACCACATGCCCGCGCCTAGGATCATGTGCGGCGGGGGCATGCCATCGTACTGCATCGCGGTACCGCGGGCGCGGCATGCGCAGCTGTCAGGTCAGGCACGCGAGTGTTTGGCGGCATCGGCGGCGCACGCCGTCAGCTCTCCCCCGCCGCCAAAACAGCCCCACGTGTTGCGAAGCCCCACCTACTTCGCCCAGCAGCTTCCCTGAAGCATCTGGGCACTCCAACCATGCCCCCATCCCCACACATGCGCCGCGCGCCCCCTCGCCCGGCAGCTCCCCCTCGAGCGACCGGGCGCCTCGAGCACGTCGCGAACCGAGCTCTGAACAGCGCACGAGCGGCACGCCGGCCGCACCTCGTCCAGCAGCTCCTCCTTGAGGATCTCGAAGATGGTGATGTCGACGCCCGCGTAGGGCAGGATGCCCAGCATGGAGGGCACCTGGGGCGAGAGGGGCGGGAGGGGGTGGTGCAGGGAGGCGTGAGAGGCGGGAGGCGCGGCGCAGAGGTACGGCAGGTCAGAGGCGCCGCCGCCCGCCCTGGCACTCACCATGCCCCGGTAAAAGGCGCGCCACCCCTCGTGCGCCAGCACCTGCGGGAGGGGAGGGCCGGGAGGGTGGGTGCGAGCGTGCGGGTGTGTGTGCGTGTGGGTTGTGTGGGTGGTGGTGGTGGTGGTGTGGGGGGTGGTGGTGGTGGTGGGTGGGGGGGTGGGGAGGAGGGCGCCACCCCTGCCACACACAGATCGCGCCCGCTCCCGCCCACCTTGCGTGCGCAGTCTACAATGCCGGCGTACGTCCCTGCCGGGCAGACCGCCAGCCGCGTGCGGACCTGCGGGGCGGCACAGGCCGCGGGAGCCGTGCATGGGTGGCAGCGACGGCGCGCAGCGGGTGGCGCGCAATGGCGCGTGCTAGGCCCCACCGAGCCGCCCCTGCGGCGGCGCAATGGGGTGGGGCGTGCAGCAGCCGGCCACTCCAATGGGGCCCTCTGCCACCAGCCAGCCCCCCCCCCCCCCTCCCTCCCCCCTTCCCCCCCCCAGCAGCCGCCCACCCACCAGCTCCAGCGGGTATATGAGCGCCTGCGCCGAGGCGCCCGCCAGCGCGCCCGCCACCATGCGCTCCGCAGGCGTGATCTCATCGGGGTCCTCCGTCACCACCTGGAAAGAAAATCAATCACAAGTTTTTGGGAATTCAAGTTTGTGTTTGTTAATGGGCACGGGGAGGGGAGAGAGGACGCCCGGGAGGCACGGGAGGGGCGGCGAGCGGGGGGGTGGGGTGGGGTGGGGCAGGGGCGAGCACAGCACCCAGAGCAGGCGCCCAGCGCTGCTGCGCGCGCTCGCGCCGCGGAGCGTCGCTCGGCACAGGGAAGCTGCGACGTGCTGCCGCCGCCGCTTCGCGGCCCCCCACCAGTTCTACATCTAAATACTACTTTCTACCATCGCACCTTCTTCAGCACGTCGTTCAACGTCAGCTTGATCGCGGTTTCGGGCGCGATCTGCAGGCGCACAGATGGAAGCGCATGCACACACACTCACAGACGTGCACAGATGGAAGCAGAAATGGAGAGCAAAGCGCGCGCGCGTGGAGGGGCGCACAGGTGGGGAGAGCGCGGATGGGTGCGAGGTGTCGCGCGCCCGCACAGGGGCGCGGTCCGCGGCGGCGCCGCAGCATCACACCACTCACGGCCCAGCGACTCGGCGGCGAGCGGCGCCGCCGAGCAGGCAGGCGCGCATGGCAAAGCACGAGAATGAGCAGACAGGCTGCGCGAGCGGTGAGGCCGCATTGACCCTGCGCGGGCTGCGTGCGACAAACAACTACAACAGACAACTAGAAAACTAGAAAGGAATGGAGGGAACAGACGAGGGTGATTATAAGATAAACAACACGCCTTGACGACGTTGGTGCCGTTGCCCTTGAAGAAAGCTTTGATGGACCCTGGGAGGAAAGTTGAGGTCGGAGGAAAGTCGAGGTTGGAGGAAGTCGAGGGAGAGCGCACGGCGCCGCAGCGCGCGGGGCCGCCGCGCGAGTTGGGCCGAGCGGGCGGGCCGCGGGGCGCCGCCGCCGCCTCCGGCCCCCCGCCCCCCGGCCGCCCCCACACCCTCGGAGGCCATGCGCTGAATGCCCTCCCGGATCGTGAGGTGGTGCTTCGTGTCCTGTATCTGCAGCAGCATCTTCAACCGGTCGATCGGCGCCGTGGCCGTCCGGCTCACCGCGCCCGCCACGCCTGCGGCAGCGGCGGCGGCGAGGCGGCGGCGGCAGGTGGGGGTGGGGGGTGGGGCGCGCCGGGGCGGCGGGGAGGCGGCCGCAGCGAGCGGCGGTGTGGGCGCGCGGCCGCTGAGCGCCCGCGCGCGAGGGCGGGCGGGGAGCGGCGCGCGCCCCCCGCGCGCAGGCGGGCCTTGGGCCGGCGGCGGCGCCGCTGCGCGGGGGCTGCGCACGCGGCCGCGGCCGCTCACCCCCCGCACACAGCAGTTTGAGGGGGCGCAGCGGGTCGGCCACGTGCTCCTCGAAGTACTCCTCCTGCACAGCCAGCCAAGACAAGACGAGTGAGATTGAGACGGGACAGGACAGAGTGGGGAGAAGAAAAGAAAGGATGAGATGAGAGAGATGAGAGGGCGGGGAGCGGCGCGATCGCCCTGGCTGGGAGCGACACCTCAAAGGCGGGGGAGGGGAGGGACCACAGGCGTGGGCAGGAGGAGAGGCCCAGGCGGAGAGGGGGCCGCCCCCTGTCCCGCACTCCCCTTGCCGGCGGCCCGTGCCGGCGCGCCGCCGCCTCGCACCCCTGGCCCCCTCCCGGCGCGCCCCCCTCCAGCGCACCATCCCCCCCTCAGGCGATCCCTTTCCTTTCCTCCCGCAGGCGATCCTCTGAGCCCCCGCAGGCGGAGCAACGTGCCTTGTCATACTCCTCGTGGCCCTCCGCTTCCTCCTCCTCCCACGCCGCAACTGCCGCCGCCGCCTCGGCCGCCGCCATGGCCGCCACCTGCGCGCCGGGCTGGGCCGAGAGCGCGGGCGGAGCCGGCGCGCGCCGCGCGAGCCCGGCCCACTGCCCTATCTGCCAGAACCGGGCCGCCGCTGTGCCTGGGGGAGGAGGGAGCCGGGCATGAGCGGCGGCGCATGCATGCACGTTGAGGAGGCGCCGCGTGCCTGGCCAGCAGATACAAGTCCTGCGCTGTTGCTCAGCCGCGCGCCCCGCCCGCCCGCTGGCCCATCATCCACCAACCCTCCAGTCCTCCACTACGCCACTCACTTGCCGCACCGCCCAGCTGCTCGGTGCTGCTCCTGCCGCTAGTGCTGGGGGCCTCCTGCTGCTCCAGGCAGGGGCCCTCCGCCATAGCGCTCGAATCCTACCGAGCGTCTGATCGCTCAGCATCTGCTGTCCGCACGTCGAGCAACCCCACCGGGTGAGAGCATGCCAAACACCTCGTTCGGGGGGGTTCTTATTGCCTGCTGCAATTGCCGATGGGCGTCTCCTGAGTGCGGGGAACAGCGACCGTGCTGAACAGGCCATTCGCAAACCCTGGTCTGCTTGGGTTTTTTGGGGCGCCTGCTCGCACTCCGCACTGCAGGATTTCGCCTCTCCGGAGCTTCTGCTGTGCTCTTTCCTCGGCAATTTCAATTTGATCAAACATTGTAGGCTGCAACTGGGTGGTTGGGCGCATCGTGGCCTGATGCGTGCGGCTTGAGTCGCCTGGAGGTCTGAGAGACGACAGGGCGGCTTGAGCGCTCCAGGTGGAGCCGCACGAACTGTGTGTTGGTGGGCCAGCCCAGGCGGCAGGCGCAGGAGAGAGGGGACCAGGGAGCGTGCAGGCAGCGGGCTAGCACGGCAGACTGTATTGGCCCTGGCAGGAGACGAGCGGCGCCCCCTCCCGCCTGCCGTCGATCACCGACTGCTCTGTGTTGCTTTGTTGGCCCTTGCCCTCTCGCGCAGGCCCCAGCGCAGTGCTGCAGCAGCTGCCTGGTATGGGTGCTGCAGCAGCGCGTCACCCTTGAGGCGCGCCTGAGCAGCAGCTGAGGCCGCGCGGCTCGGCGCTGCAGCGAGCCCCGCCCGCACGCCCGCCTGGCCGAGCGCCGCAGCGACGCAATGCAGCGTTCACGTGCACCCAGCTCCCCCGAGCTGCCAGTCAACTACGCACCGAAGGCCAAGGCGGCCAAGGCGCGGCGGAGGGCCGTGTCCGCCTACACCTTCCCGCTGCTGGCCTTTGTGCTGGTCGTCACAGGCCTCGCGGTCGCGATGGTGAGCGCAGCGCGCGACGCGGGCGCAGCGCCGCCGGCAGATGGGCGATGTGGGTGCAGCGCCCGCCGGCGCTCGGGCGGTGCGGAACCGCGCCGCTCTCCGACTCACGTGGAGTTGGGCCCCTCGCGCGCCTTTGCGCCGCCTCACTTGATTGGCCCCGCTCCGCCGCCTGCCTGCCGCTGCGCCGGCCGCAGGGCTTCCACAGCAGCCTGCCCCACAGCATCGGGCGGTTCACGGAGCGAGAGGAGCAGCAGCAGCTGGCGCAGGGCGACGCCAGCGGCGGCGGCGGGCAGGCAGGTGGCGCGGGCGCGGACGCCGCGGGGGCGGACCTGGCCCAGCAGCAGCAGCAGCAGCAGCAGCAGGCGGCGGCGGCGGGCGGGGCGGGCGGCGACGGGGGCGCGGCTGCGGGTGCGGTGCAGGCAGGAGAGCAGGGGGCGCGGGGAGGCGCCGCAGCCGAGCAGCAGCAGCAGCAAACAGGAACAAAAAAGGATCTGATGCAGAAGGACATAGAAGACTTGATAGAGGAGGCAGCCCAAGGTGAGGGTGGGTGGTGTGTGGGTGAGGTGGGGGTGGGGACCCGTCGGCGGCGAGGGTGGGGGCATCGAGGCACGCGCCGACCGACTGCTGGCACGCGGTGGGCGGGCGGGCGGGGGCGGGCGCGGCGCGCGGCGGCCACCGCGGCAAGGCCGGCCGAGCGCCGCTGTGCGCGCCGCCGTGCCGCGTGCCTGCAGTGGCGCACGACCAGGGGGTGAAGACTGACACGGGGATGGCGACCGACGAGCAGCTGGCGGCCAGCGGTGCCAAGCGGCGGTATGCGCGCGAGGTGGGTGGGGGTGGGGTGGGGAGCCGCCGTTCAGGCGGCGGCGGCGCGCGGGAAGGGAGGATTGACAGATTGCATTGACGTCTGTTGGTGAGGGAAGGGCAGGCTTGGGGGCGCGGCGGCGCGGAGAAGGGCGGGGCCTGCGAGGCCGCGGAGCGCAGGGGCGACGCTGCTGGCGCCACCGCAGCACGCGCCGCCGTGCTGTGCCTCCGCACGCCCGAGGCCCCGCCTTCTGTCCGTCTCATCCTGCCGCCTGCCCACTCTCCCGCCTCCCCATTGCTCTCTGCTCTCCTTTCTTGCATAGAATGACAACCGCGCGCTCGTTTCTTTCTTCCTCTTTCTTTCTTTCCCCCAGGAGGAGGACGAAGACGAGGAGGACGTCGATCTGCAGGCGGTGGCCAAGCAGGCGGCAGCCGCGGCCTGCAAGCCGCAGGCACGCTCCCGCGGCCGCTGCCGCCCCCGCCTGCGCCAAAGGCGAATTGGGGCGTCTGTGCGCAGCCTGCTGCCTGGGGCGCGGGCGTGCGCGCCGCTCGCCGCCGCCAGCAAGCGCGGGGGCCGCCCCCGCGCGCGGCGCTCGCTGAGTGTTGCGCAAGCGGTCGGCTGCGGCGCGCCACGCCGCCCCGTTTCCACGTGCCCGCCCGCCTCGCCCCCCCCCCTTGCCCCGGCGGCAGGACTGCCACCCCCACGGCATGTGCGAGGGCGGGCGCTGCCGCTGCGTCGTCGCGTTCAGCGGCAAGCTGTGCGGGCACGGGGTCACGCTGACGTGGCCTTTCTTCCCAGACGACATGAAGGCGCGGCGGGCGGGGCGGTCTCGGGGGCTGGTGGGCAGGGTGGGGGTGTGGGCGTGGCGCGGCAACGCGCGGCGGCGGCGGCGGCGGAATGGCCCCCCCCCCATCGGCACCCTTGGCCTCGGCCCTTCCCGCCGCAGACCTTCACCACACGCTATGAGCTCGAATTTATTCTTCACCAGGGCATGCGGCACAAGTCGCTGACGGTGCGGTGGGGTGGGGTGGGCGTGGGGGGTGGGCATTTTTTTATGGGGGGTGGGGTGGGGGGTGAGCGCGGGGGGTGGGGTGGGGTGGGGGCCGGCGCCGCTGGGGGGCGTGCTCAGCCCCGCGGCGTGCGTGGTGGGTGCNCCCCACTCTGCCGGCGCTCCGCTGCCCCGCCCCCCACGTGCCCGTCCCTCGGCTGCTGCTGACGCTCTCGCCCCCCTTCCTGGGTGCCAGGTCTGGGACCCCAACCTGCCCGCAGGCCAGCGGCGCATGATTGCAGACGAGCGCATGACGGCCAACATCCGCAACCTGGTGCGTGGGGGCGTGGGGACCTGCGCGCGTGGCTGCGATGGCGGCGGCGGCGGGCGGCCCCCCCCCCCCCCCTGCCCCCAAATACCCCCCCCCCCCCCCTCCCCCCCGTCCCAACCTCCCCTCTCGGCCCCGCCCTGACTGACGACGATCCTCCCGCCCGCACCCGCCCCGCCCTGCACCCACGCCAACGCCAGATCCCCGGCTTTGACATGGCTCTGAAGGGCAAGGCCTACCGCACCTGCGCCGTCGTCGGGTCCTCTGGCTCCCTCCTCTTGCAGGCGCGCGCCCGCGCGCCCGCGCGGGTGGAGGCAGCGCCGGCCGCCCGAGGCCGCAGCCGGTGCCGACGCAACGCGAGTCGCACCCGCCCCGCTGTGGCTCCCCCCCCCCCCCCCCCCCCCCCCCACACCCCATCCCCCACCCCCC
>PCFQ01000015.1:1785457-1800251 GCA_003063905.1 Chlorella sp. A99 | reverse complement strand
GGGGGGGGGCGGGGGGGGGGGCGCGGGGCGAGGGCCCGTCATGAATGGGGGAGATGGGGGAGCGCGCGGGCTGCCGCGCCGCCGCTTGCCAGCGCCCGCGTGTCGCTGCCGCGCCCGCCCTCACGCCCCGCGCCCCGCGCCCCCGCGCGCCCCGCAGGTGCGCGCGCTCGCGGCGGCGGCGCGCCTGCCCAACCAGGCGCGCCGTGACTCGCAGGGCATCTGCTTCCTGGGCAAAGTGCAGTTTTCGGAGTTTGTGGCGGAGCACCTGGGGGAGTGGCCGGGGCCGATCGTTGAGGAAGAAAGCGGCAACGTGCTGGGCTACCACCGCGGCTTCTGGTAAGTTGGGTGGGATGTGGAGTGGAGTTGATCAGTCATTAACATTATTTATTAGGCTATTTAGTCAATCATTAAGTTGGTTGGTTCGTACACGGTGCTCCCAGCGCATGCTGTCTTGCCCCTCTGGCTCCCTGGGCTCTCCACCGCAGCAGCTCGCGGCTCCCCACCGCAGCAGCCCGCGCAGCGACCGCTGCCGCCGCGCCAAACGTCTCTCCCCTGCGCCCACGCGGCCGAACAAGCACGCTGCGAGTTTGCACGCGCGCTTGACCCCCCCCCCCCCCCTCCGGCAGGTTCCACACCGTGGGCCAGCGGCGCGGTGTGCCGCTGTCAGGCGGCCCCTGGTACGTGGCGCGCAAGGACCCGCGCGCCAACACGGTGTATGTGAGCTGCCGATACCACGACTCCCCCAAGCGGCGCGACGCCTTCGCCTGCGGCGCCTTCAGCTGGACCTCCCCCGCGCGCCCCGACCCGCGCGCCCCTCTGTACGTCAAGGTCCGCCACGGCCCCCACGCCTACACCTGCGCTCTGGAGCTGGAGGGGTGCGAGGGGCCGGCGCAGGTCGGGCGCGTGGCGATCGACGGCAACGACCAGGGCCTGGCGGCCGGCCAGTTTGCGGCCTTCTACCAGGGCGTCGTCTGCCTGGGCTCCGCCGTGATCCTGGGGGGCGAGTGAGCGCACGCAGGGCGGCGCGCGGGATGCGGCGCCGTGGCACGAGACACGTTTGCCGTCCGGCAGCAGGGCGGCGCATGGCCAGGTGTCAGAAGTTCTTTGTGCGACGCTCCATGCGCATCAGGCTCGTGCGCATCAGTGTTAGTCAGTTCAGTCAATTAGGTGTGCAGGTGGGCCGAAGCTTGCGCCTCGGCTCCGGGCGCTTCAGCCAGGCGGGCGGGCGGGGGCGGGACTAGAATCCTGGAGACCGCCTCCTCAGGAGGCCGATTGTCTTTGATATTTCTATCTCTTATTTCGGTTTTGGAGGTGGGATGCTTCGTTCGCTGCGCTCAGTGCGCACCTACAGTGTTTTGCGGTTGAGTCAAGCTCCGCCAGCGCGCCGACGATCAGGACGATCGCTGAAAGCCAGAGCCATGGCGGGAGAGCCGTCACCGGCAAGGTGTGATTGCTGTGTCGCGCCGCCACGTCGCCACCCGCCCTGCAACACCGAGTCGTCCACACAATGGCCCTGCGCGCGCGCTCAGCTGCCCACGTCACCCCCACCTCCCCCCGCTGCAGGTCGCACGTCGTGACGGCGGTGGTCCAGCGGCCGACGGACGGGCGCGTCCTCCTGGTGCAGCGCAGCGACAAAGTCGGCTCGTTCAAGCTGCACTGGGGCGGCGTGAGCGGCTTCATCGAGCCGGGTGAGCAGGGCCGGAGAGCTGCTTGCGCCAGGCGGGGCTGGCGAGGGCGAAGCAGCCAGCGAGACGCGCAGCAGTGGGCCGCGCCGCATGGACATGGCGGACGCACAGCCAGGCGCCGACGCTTGCCTGCACCCCCGCAGACGACCCGTCCCCCGTGGACCGCTGCCTGGAGGAGGTGCGGGAGGGGGGCCCTGGCGCTGCTGCACGCCCGCCCGGGAGGCGCTGGGCCGCGGGCTCGGACGCGCGCAGCTCCGCCGCCTCCCGCCCCACCGTGGGATCTCGCCGCCCGCCTGTATGCGCCCTCGCAACCTCCTCCGACCCCCACCCCCACCCTCGCCTTCACCCACCACGCATTGCAACATAACTGAAGATTCGGGAGGAATTGGGCTTTGCTCCAGAGCTCGTGCGCCTTGTGCGCAGCGGCCGCCCGCTGTACGTCGACGCCACCGGCGGCGGCACGCGCCGCTTCGCGGTGCACCCCTTCCTCTTCGCGGCGGCCGGCGCCGAGCTGCCGGCGCCGGCGCTCAACTGGGAGAACATCGGCGAGTTGGAGTGACCCTGATCGAGGGAGGGGGGCCGAGCGGGAGAGGGGGGAGGCTCGCCAGCGGCGCAGCGCTCCCCGTGCAAGCGCAGACGCGCGCTGCATCGCGCTCCCGCTCCGCCGTCTGCCGCCCACCCCCCCGCTCCGCCGCCCCCTCCTGCCCGGCGCAGGCGCCGACTGGGTGCTGCTGTCCGACCTGGCGGCGCTGCAGACGGTGGCCCGTCTGGACGAGACGCTGGCGCGGCTGATCCTGCCCCCCTCCCAGGAGGACAAGCTCGCACTGCTGGCGGCCGACCGCGCCCACGGCGCCGCCGAACTGGCAGTGAGGGCGGTCGAGGCGCTGGGGCGCGAGGCGCAGCGCGCGGCGTGCGGCGGCGGCGGCGGCGACGAGGAGGGGCCGGCGGCCTTTGAGCAGCTGCGGAACTTTGGGTACGCTCTTGCGACGTGCCGGCCGTCCATGCCCGCCATCGCCAACGCGGTGAGCTGTGGCTGCTCAGCCCCATGTGCAAGCGCCGCGCTCCAGCAGGCCGTCGCAGGCCCCCCCTGCCTGGCTGCGCCCCGGAGCGGCTGGCCCTGCCTCCCTCCCGCCACGGCCCCGGGAGGCACGTGCGCATGCTCCTGTGCTGCAACATGCGCCTGTGCTCCGCAGGTGGCGGCGGTGCTGGCAGAAGCGCAGCGCGACCTGCAGGCCCGGGCCACCGCCTTCCCGCCCTCGCGCGTCGAGGCGGGTGCGGCGGTGGTGCGCGCCGCGCGGGCGGCGCTGGCGGAGCTGCTGGCGCGCGGCACGGCGCTGCGGCGGGCGGTGCGGGGCCTGCTGCGGGACGGGCAGACGGTGATGACGCTGTCGCGCTCGAGCAGCGTGGAGACGGCGGTGGTCGAAGCGGCAGCGGAGGGCCTGCGGCTCAGTGCGATCGTTTGCGAGTCTAGGTGCGCTTGGCGGCGCCTGCGGGGCGCGCCGGAAACGGGGCACGGCGGCCGTGGGCGCGGCCCCCCCTGCCAGCAACGAGGCGGCTGCCCGACCCAGCCCTCCGCAGCGCTCTCGTCCGCTCAGCCACCCCCGCGCACCCCCGCGCGCTCCTGCCGCCCGCGCAGGCCGCTGTGCGAGGGCGCGGCGCTCGCTCGCACGTGGGCGGCCGCCGGCGTGGACGTCACTGTCATCACAGACGCGCAGGCAGCCATCTTCGCCCCTCGAGCAGACGTCGTGCTGCTGGGCGCCGACCGCGTGACCGAGCGGGCAGTGCACAACAAGGCAGGCTCCGCGCTGCTGGCGCTGGCGGCGCGCGCGGCGGGCGTGCCGGTGTACGCGGCAGCAGACACGGGCAAGCTGTCGGCGGGCGGCGTGTCTGAGCTGGCGCACCCCTCGGGAGGGCTGGCGGCGGCGGGCGAGGCGCGGGAGGAGGGGGAGGAGGAGATGGCGCCGGAGGAGGTTGTTGCGGCGTGGAGTCAGCTGCAGCAGGTCCAGGGGCAGCAGGCGGAGCCACTGCCGGCCTCGGTGCGCGTGCGCAATGTGTATTTCGAGGCGGTGCCCTGGGAGCTGCTGAGCGGCGGGCTGGTCACGGAGGAGGGGCGGCTCGAGGCGGCGGCGGTGCACGAGCGGCTCGCGGCGCTGCGGGCGACCCAGCGGCTGGCGTTTGATATCAGGGATGAATGAATGGTCCGTGAGCTGCAATGTTGGTGCGCAAACATGCATGCATGAAGAAGGGACGCCTCGCCCCCCGCCGCGGCGCCCCCCGCCCCGGCGCGCCGGGCGCCGGCGGCAAGTCAGACGGCGACCAGAAGGCGCCATATTATGAGCGCTGCAGGCGAGCGCACCGCAGCACTCTACTCTGTCTGTCACAGCTCTCGACAGGCGAGTCGGGCTGCACATAGCGAGATTTTGTGAGTGGCTTATCTGCGCGGCTTATCTGCGCCCCTCGGGCTGCACACGCGCCTGCATTGTCATAAAAGGTGCCACAACATGTCGACGGAGCAGAAAGAGCGGCATGGAAGGAAGCGGCCTGAAAGCGAGAAGCGCGGCTCGCGGAAGAGCAAGAACGATCCTGCTGGGCAGGGGCAAGAGCGCGGGCTGGTCGCGCGGCGTGGCGACGGGCGGTGGCACTGTGGGTCGAGGCGGCAGGCGGGCGGCGGCAGCAGCGCTGCAGTGATGACCGTCGTTCTATCGTGGGCTGCGCTCCGCGCTGGCGTGCAGGCGAGGCGGCGGCCGCGGGACGGGGAAGAGCTGTCTCTCTCTGCATTTGTGCGTCGCACCCTGCCCCTGCCCCTTGCTTCCAGTTGCAGCGGCGCCCTCGGCCACGCGCCGCCGCCCACCGCCGCGCCGCCCGCTGCAGGCGTTCCACCTCACGCGGCGCTGCCAGCTGCGCCGGCTGCTGACCGACCTGTGCGAGGCGCTGGGCGCGCTGCGCCAGACCTTCTGGCTGGACTTCGGGGGGCTGCTGGGGATCTACCGGGAGGGCGACCTCCTGCTGACCGACAGCGACATCGACCTTGCAGTCTGGTGAGGCTGCCATTGCCACACACTCGCGCGCGCACAGCGTGTTGCTGATGGAGCCGCGTCGGCGGCGCGCCGTGCACGCGTCCCCTGCGCAAGCGAAATGCGGGATGGGGACGGCGGGGGAAGGGCGCGGCGCTCACGGCAGCGCGGCGACCAGAGGGCCGGCCTGTGCGCAGGGTGCAGCGGCGGCCTGGGGGCCGCCCTCGGTCGACTGACGGCCTGCCGCCGCTGCGCCGTCGCGCGCCTCTGCAGGGACGCCGACTGGCCGGCGCTGGAGGCCGGCCTGCGCAAGGCGCTGCCCGGCTATAGCATGGCCCGGCTGGTGCCGAGCGAGGACCCCTCGGCCACCTTCCTTCGACTGTGTGAGTCCAGCCCGCTCATGCGCGCCCGCGCGCGCTCCCTGCTCTTGCCCGCCCCTGCAGCGTCCCCGCCTGCCACCTGCTGTGCACCGGCGCCGCGGCGGGCGGCGCACCGGCCGGCGCCCGCGCCCTCTCCGCCCTCGCCCTCCCCCCGTCCCATCCCTCGCCCCTTCCGACGACCACTTCCCCCTCCCTGCACGGCAGACTGCCCGCTCGGCATGGCGGACGTGTTTGGCGCGCGCGACGTGGGCGGCGGCCGCGTGCTGGTGGACTGCGGGCACGGCAGCGACGCGATGGCGGTGCGGGCCGACTCGGTGTTCCCCGTGGGGCGGCTGTCGTGGCGGGGGCGCGCGATTCCGGTACCCGGCGACGTCGAGGCCATGCTGGCGCAGCGCTACGGGCCCACCTGGCGCCAGCCGCGCTACCTGGACAAAGGGGCTGACACGGTGGGCGCGGGCGGCGCGGCGGCGGGCGTCAGGGGGAGGGGCGGGCGGCGGGTGGGCGCGCGGGCGGTGGGCGCGGTGGCGCGGGCGGCGGGCGTTAGGGGAGGGGCGGTGGGTGTTAGAGGGAGGGGCGGCAGGCGCGGTGGCGCGGGCGGCGGGTATTATGGGGAGGGGCGGCAGGTGCGGCGGGCGCGGGCGGCACGGGCGGCGGGTGTTAGGGGGAGGGGCGGCGGGTGCGGCGGGCGCGGGCGGCGGGTGTTGGGGGGAGGGGCGCCGGGCGCGGCGGCGGGGCGGAGTGGAGGCAGCGCTGTGGCAGCGCGCGCGTCCGGGCGGGTGCAGAGGGGTGGGAGTGGGTGGGCGGATGGCGGGAGCGCGGCGGTGGGGGTCCCCTGCGTGTTTGGACCCCGAGCGGCGCCACTGGGCCACTCTTGGCTTCATCCTCCCCCCCCAGGTGGAGCACAATAAGTGGCACAACAAGCTCATGCGCGCGCTGGCGTACACGGGCATCCGGCTGTGATGGGACAGGGCTGGGTGGCCGAGGCGGCAGGCGGCCAGCAGCAGCGCCCGACAGCGGCGCGGGCTGTTGCGGGAGCCGCCCGGCCCGGCGGGGACTGCAGCCAGGCGGCGCCCGGCAGTTTTCCTTCCTTGGCGACAAGCGAGCGCAGTGAGAGCGGCAGCAGTTTTCCTGGTACCTGCGAGAGCGACGCGAGCGTGCAGCACCCTTCGGCATTTTCACGAGCGTAAGCGGCGCTATTGGCTATTGACCTCGACTTTCCTCCACCCCACCCCACCCCACCTCCCACCCCCGCCCCTTGACCTTTCATTGCCGACCTTTCAGTTGCCACTGATGTACTTCTTATTGCGTTGTTGCATTCTTATTGAGAAATGTTCGACCGAAGCACACTTCACCACCTGGCCACGACACTGGCACGCATGTAAGCCAGTGACCTGCGGTTCTGGTGGGCTGTTCACTGTGTTTTGCGCCTGACCCTACCAAGTGCTCAGACGCCAAGCACCTGCCGCAGGTGCCTGTGCCGCGTGCGCTGCGGCGGCGGGCGGGCGAACTCCAGGATGGGCATGAGTTCACTGTAGCAGCGCACCCTTTGACCACTGGTCCCTGCAATCGCCAGTCAGACTCACTGTGGCACATTTGCGGGCATCCAACTGCCGATGCTCTGCGGGCCGCTCGTCACCCGCCCCTGGCTGGACCGTCATTTCGCGCTCAGCTCAATGGCCCGGCCTCGTGGCCCCCATCTTGGAATCGAAAATCTCCCGGCAGAGGCTTCATGCGCATTGGAAGCTGGGGGGTGCAACACTCGGGCTTCGCGAGGTGCGCTGCGCACGCCATGCGGCCTTGGCGCGCGCTGGATCGCGGTAGAACCCGCTGGGTCGCTGCCCAGCGCGCCCGCTGGTTCCCGCCGCCCCGCCTCGCACGTGCGCCACGCGCGACTGCCCTGTGGTGCTTCTGCGCAGGGGCGTCTCCCAAAAGCTGCACACCTCTCAAGAACTCCGGGCGGCAGTGACCGCACTCACAGCCATTGCGGCGGAGCGCGTGCTACGGCCCAGGTGCGCCCCTCGCACATACCGCTGCGCTGCCCAGCTGGGCGCGAGCGCAGCAGGACTAGGTGCTTGGGCCTGCCGCAGCCACGCGACAGGCAGCAGCGGCTGAGTTTGGTGACTTGCAGGAGCCGCCGCCGCTCGCGCCGAGCCAGGCTGTGGCACGTCTCCCTCGGCCTGTGCCAGCCCCACCTCCTCCCACCCCACTATCTCATCCTGTCCTCTCGTTGCGCCGCAGGGAGCTGCGGCAAACGCCAATCATCATGAGCACTGGGGAGGACATCAAGCGGTTCAGCCTAGTCACGTGGAACATCAGAGGTGCGGCTGGAGGGTGTGCGGTTTCCTGGGCGCCGCCGAGCCCCCGAGCGCCCCGCGCGGCGCCGTCACTCACCCCGCGGCCGCCGAGCCCGCCCGCGCTCGCACCTCTCCCCCCGCCTCTGCATCCGCAGGCGTGAGCGACCGCTGGGCAGAGCGGCGGCCGCTGCTGCAGCAGGCGCTGGCGGACATTGACGCCGATGTGGTTTGCTTCCAGGAGGTGCTCACAGGTGCGCCAAGGAGGCCTGCAAGGAGCACGGGCGGTGAACGCAAGCGGCGGGCTGGGCGTCGACGGGGGCGGAGCTGGGCGCAGCACGGGCCTCGCCCGCTGCTTCGCGGGCGGCTCGCCCGGCCGTGCACGCCGCGCGCACGCTGCGTGCGTCTGTCCCCCTCTGCACACGCATCCACTCCTCTTGCTATGATGCGATGCACAGGCGAGTATGGCCAGGACAAGGACCTGCTGGGCCCCGCCTACCACGTCTTCTGCTGCAAGGCCGCGCTCTTCAACCTCCTCTCCCGCGACCACAACGGCGCCTCCACCGGCCTCCATCTCTGCGCGAGGGTCGCCGCCGCGGCCGCGGGCGTGGGCCCGCTGTGCGCGGCGATGCGCGCCGCGCCCGCCGCGGTGGAGGCGTTCCGAGAGCGGTTCAACCTGGGGGGGGCCGTGTTCCGCACGCTACGCGACCTCACGCTGCTGCCCTTCTTCGGCAACAGGTGCGGATGGGCGTTGTGGGCGTGGTGTGTGTGTGTGTGTGTGTGTGTGAGCTGGTGTGTGTTGTGGACGTGCAGAAAGAGCGTGAAACCTTTTGTTTTCTTGGGCAGCGCGCCCCTGACCCCTCAGCGCCCCCCCCCCCCATCCCCCACACACAATAGCACGCTCAGCACACGCGCCCACACGCCGCCCCGCCTGCAGCCTGGCCTGCCGGCTGGCAGAGGCCCACGAGATCAAGCACTCGACGCTGGTGCTGGGCGACTGGCGCGCCGCACAGCGCATGGAATTCGAGGTGAGGGCAGGAGGAAAGTTGAAAGCGATCCGAATTCAAGGTGGGCGGGAGCCGTGGACGGCCGGGCCGCGCGCCTGGCAGGCGGCCCAGGCCGCCCCCGAGCAGCCCCTCCCGCTCCGCCCCCCCGGCTTGCACAATAACACGTTTGCGTCCCTCTGCAGATCGGGGAGGGCCCTGGGCGCCTGCTGCTGTATGTGGTGAATGCTCACTTGGACCACGACCATCAAGACAACCGCCAGCGCCAGGCGCGCGCCCGGGGGAGCGGCGCCGCCGCGGGCCAGCTGCGCCGCGGGGGAGCCGCGCGCCGCGCCCGCCGACGCCGCCGCGCGCTCGTGGGTTGGCCGCGCCCGCGCGCCGAACGACACTCTCCCGCCGCGCTCCCCCGCCGCGCCCAGGCGGCGGAGGTGGTCGACTGGATGGAGGCGGAGAAGGCAGAGTGCGCGGCCATCGTGTTTTGCGGCGACTTCAACGGCGGCCCGGCCGAGCCGTTCCACGCGGCGCTCAGGGCGCGCGGCTATCGGTCGGCGCACGCGGCGGCGCACGGCGGGCGGGAGCCGGGCTACACTTGGCCCACCGGAATCCAGGCGCCCCTCATGGACCGCGGCCCCGCGGAGTGCCTGGACTACATCTACGTCTGGTCCGCAAAGGCGAGGGGGAGGGCGCTTGCGGGAGGGAGGGGGGGGAGGGGACGAGTGGAGGGAGGCGTGCCGCGGAGTGCGCGCCCGGTTGCTGTCCCCGTGCGCTGTGTGCCCTGTGGGCGCCCGCTGCGGGGCCCTCTGCTCGACCCCATCCTCGCCATCCCGCCTACCGTCGGATCCCTCTTGTGCCCAACACAAACTGCGGCTCCAACACACGCAAACTGATGCCGGATGCCCCCACCCCAACGCAACCCGAGCAGGGCTACGACGTGAAGGTGGTGGACGCCACGGTGCACGGTCTCGCCCCCGCGCCCCACGACAAGACGCTCTTCCCCAGCGACCACGCCGCGGTGCAGGCCACGCTCGAGGTGCGGCGGCGCCCCATGCAGCCGCCGCGGCGCACGCGCGCCGCCGCCGCCGGCAGCGGCGGCGACAGCGCGTGAGGCCACGGGCGGCGGCGGCGGCGGCGCCCGGCCGCGCAGCTCCGGCTGCTGGCGGCGCTGCCGTGATGCTCCTTTCCGCAGCTGATTCGCTCGCTCCTGATCACCAATCGCTGCTTCACATTCAATCTTGTACACTGTCGCTGTACAATCCTGCGCTGTGCTGTGTTTCCGCCTGCTCTCGCTGTCGCTTGCTGCTCACCCTGTCCAGACTGCCTTTTGCCGGTGTGCGTCCCTCGGTGTGTCAACATTGACCAACCTTTTGTTTGATTCGTGGCCTTCGGTGCCCTACGTCGCATCTAACGCCGCCCTTTTGCGGCGGCGCCCGTGCCGCTCCCCTGCCGGCACTGCCCTCCATCGGCGGCGCCTGTGCTCCCCCGTCGTTCCTGCCCACCCACTGCATTTTGGCATTTGCACGCTCCTTTGTCATCCTGCTGCAACGATGCGCGGCAGTGAGGTGTGGCAAGGTCCATGCGGGAGTCAAAGCTGACCATACCGCGAAGCGCCAGGCTGGCGCGGGGCGACAGGCCCGCCCGCCCACGCCCCAAGGTTGCCAAGTCGTCCCTCGTGTCCCCTGGGTTCGCTGCGCTCCCTGCGCACCCAGAGGAAACGAGGTGTCGTGATGGCCTCCCAGAAGTCAGCAGAGGGGGGGTCGTGAGCTGCAGCCGCGGGGGCCACGGCTGGAAGTACCGGGATGCAGCGGCGTGCGTCCATGTCCCCGCGCTTTCGGAGCTGCCCTCCCTTCCCCCACCCAGCTCTCCCCGCTCCGTCGGCGCCTTGCCGCGCTCGCAGTGGAGGCGCTGCTGGCCCAAGAGGTGGTCATCAGCAACTGGGACGCGTGGGCGGCGGCCACCGTGAAGGATCAGAGGGCGGGCAAGGGGCACCATGCGCTTAAGCGCAACCTGCACGAGGACAGCGGCGGGGCGGGAGGGGGGCCCGCAGAGGCGGCTGCAGGCGGGCGGGGCGGGCGGTGCAGACTGCCGAGTGCCATCGCGCCCTGCGCAGCATCTCCCGCTGCCAGGCAATATGCTGCCACCCGACTGGGCTGAGGGGAAGCGCTATTCATCCAGCTGAATCTCAACTGCGATCGGTTAGTGCGCGCGAGATGCTCTTGCTTGCAGTGCTACACACAGACACCGAGGCAGTGCAGGGGGGGCAGTGCAGGGGGGGAGGAGACAGGAGCAAGGATGCAATAGACAAGTGGGTCAACAGGAGCGCAGTCGTAGGTGGGCGAGCTTGGTGGCGCTTTGCCTGCTGGCAATCGTGGTACAAGAGGAGCTAAAAACAGCAAAGTAGATGCCTGGGCAAGAGTGTTAACAGACGTATAAGCACAGTCCCGCACATACAACACGCCAGCACGTCTCAACGTCGACCAGTGGGCACGGCAGTGGCGAGGCGGCCGGCCGCTGTGGCAGCCTGCCTGCCACTTCTGGCGCTGCGGCGCTGCCGCCGACGCCCCCTGGCGCGAGCGCGCTCGCTGCTGAGCCCGGCGCCCGCCGCGCGGCGCCTCGCTCACAGCGCTGCGCCCGGCGCCCGCCGCGCGGATCCTCGCTCACAGCGTGCGCCGGCGCGGGGGGTGGCGCGCACGTGGATCTCCCTGCAGCCCCTCACGGGCGGGCGGGCGGTCAGCCACTCGCAGAGCGGTCACTTGCAGATCTCTCCGGGCTTGCAGAGGCGGCCGGTGGCCTCGTCCAGGTAGGCGGCGGTGCCAAGGTCGAGGTTTGAGAGGCGCAGCGTGCCGAGGAGCTGCTCGGGCAGCTGGTCCGCGCTCTGTCCCTGTGGCAGCGGTGGTGGTGGTGGTGGTGTGTGTGTGTGTGAATGCGGGCGGGAGAGTTGTCGAGGCGACGCGCGTGCGCGCGCGTGCGTGCAGGGGGAGGGAGGGGAGGAGGGGGCGGGCGGGCGCGCCCGAGGCGCGGCGCGGCGCGGCGCCGCCAGGATGCGGCCGTGCTGCGTCTGGCGGCTTCACAATCACAAGACACATGATGCATGCGCCGCCCCCCTCCTCGCCTCTATCAGGATGCCCATGTCGATGACGAGCGACTTTGTCGCGCCGCACACCAGGTTGGTCACCGAGGAGGCGACGGAGGAGGAGCCGATGTCGACGTCCACCTGCGGGGGGCGGCGGGCGGGCGCCGGTCTTTGGCGAGGTCGTTGGGTTTGGAGTGGCGCACAACGGGTTCGCGCGCATGCGGGTGGGGGTGGGTGGGTGGGTGGGGGCAAGCGGGGCGTGTCGCGCGTGCTTGGTCCTTCCGCAGTTGCCTTTCTCACCCCCCTTCGCAGCCGCCCCTCTGCTCCTCCTCCAAGACACCCCTTGACACCCATTCACATCAACACCGATTGTTTTCATCACCTCCAGGTACTTGTTGGGGTTGGAGAAGTATTTGGTCGTCAGCTTCTGGCCCAGCAGCACGGGGGTGGTGCCCACCGACTGCGGGAGCAGGCGGGGGCGAGCGCGGGCGCGAGGGGCGTCTGCGCGCGCGCGTGGCGCGGCGCCAGAGGCGGGGCAGCGGGCAGCGGAGCGCGCGGGCGTAGCAAACGCGCTCGCGCGCGGGGACGTAGGCCCCCAAGGCGGCTCTCGCCTGCTTTATGATCCAGGAGCCCTGGGAGATGCGCGGCACCAGCTTGAACTTCCTATTGCGCGTGGCATCGTCCCCGGCGTTGACAAACCTGCACGCATCGCAGAAGAGACGGTGGGAGAGAGGGCGCGAGCGTGAGCGGTTTTGTTTCGACAGGGAGCACAGTCGCAGAGCGCCGCGGCCGCCCGCCCCGCCCCTCCACCACGGCCGCGCTCTCACTCGGCCAAGGCGCGATCGCCCGCCCCGCCCCTCCACTGCCCCGCCCACCGCCACCCCATGCCCACGGGCGCGCTCTCACTCGGCCAAGGCGCGGAAGAAGGCGGCGACGTTGTCGGGCGCGGGCGCGCCCTGCTCCTTCTCCCACTCGGTGATGAGCTGGGCTGCAGGCGGCGGGGCGCGAGAGCAGGGCAGGGGATCGCTTGTGGGCGTGGGTGGGCGTGGGTGGGCGTGGGTGGGTGGATGTTCAGGCCACGTGTTGCAGCTAAACAGGGGCCGCCGCAGCCAAGGGGCAGCAAACAAGGGAGGCCGGGCGACTGGTGCGTGCGCCCCCCCCCCCCTCCTTCCACACCCACCCACCCACACCACCGCATGCCGCGGCCCACCTGCGTCGCGCCCTGCCACTGCAAACGGTGCTGCAAACGTCGCAACCAGGGACACAGGCGGCACGGCGGGCACCTGCGGCGCGGGGCAGCCGCCGCGCGCGCGTGCGACGACGCGTGCGCGGCGCCAGCGCCCGTTCAGGCCACAGCACGTGCCTCTGCCTCCCCCTCGCTCGCGCCGCCCCGCCCGCCGCCGCTGCGGCAGCCGCGTCCCCCACCCAAGGGGGCCCGCTCCGCCCACCCCTCCTCCCCCCTCTATTTCCAATCCGAACGACAAGCAGCAGCGGCAGTTCGCCCGCTGCGAACCCCCGTCGCCCACCATCAGCTGCACGCAGAAGAGGAAGGGTGCTGGGCTGTACTTGACCGAGGGCAGGTAGCGCGCGACGTTGAAGAGCGGCTCCTCCAGCTGCGCCCCGGGAGGGGGGTGGGGGGGGTGGGGGGGAGATGAGCGGGTGGGCAAGAAGGGAGGGAGGGGGGTGGGGTGGGGTGGGTGGGGGAGATGAGCCGGGCAGGCGCCTGCAGCCTTCGAAGGCTGCAGGCGAGGATCGGACGGCCGGGGCACAGGGGAGGGGGCGCGCATGCACGTGCACGCGGGCCGCAACCCCCCGCGAATGCAACGCGCAGCGCCGTCGCGACATGTCGGGCGTGCACGCGGGCCGCAGACCCCGCGAAAACAGCGCGCAGCGCCGTCGGGCCCTCTCGCCTGCAGCAGGTCGACGCTGACCAGATCCAGCATCGGCAGCGCTGCCGGGATCTTTCGCTTGTCTGCCAAGTAGCTCCCCCCGCGCAGCTTGAAGCCTGTGCGTGGGTAGGGTGGGGTGTGGTGGGGTGGACGTGCGTGTGGGGTGGGGTGGGGTGGGGTGGGTGTGCGTGTGGTGGATGGGGGTACCCGGTGTGGGGTGGAGGTCAGCGGGCAGTTTGTGTGGGGGGTGGGGGGTGGGGGTGGGGCGGAGCGTGCATGGGTGTGAATTATGGTGTGGGTTGGGCAAAGATGGGGCGGCTGGGCGGGACGGGCAGGCGCAGGGGCCCCGCGCCGGCATCCAGCGCACCCGCATCGCCGGGGCAGGACCAGTACTGCGCGGGGCAGGTGCCGCCGACCGCCCAGGCCGCCGCCGCCTCCTCGTCCTCCGCCGCCTCGCCCGCCGCCCCGCCCGCCTCCTCGCGCGGCGGCGGCGTGGGGGACCTCATGCTCATCGCGCGCATCGTCTCCCGCTGCAGCGCCAGCAGCGGCGGCTGCCCCGCGCGGTAGGTGAGGGTGGTGGCCGAGCGCTGGAAGAGGCGGCGCGCGGCGGCGGGCGCCCCGCCGGGCGCCGCCGCCGCCGCCTGATCCTCCAGAGCGCCAAAAGTGGAGATGGGGCGCACGACAAAGCGGCTCTGCGGCGGGGGTGGGCAGAGGGATGGAGGGCAGGAGCGGTCGCGGGCGGGCGGGTGGCTGAGCAGGCCCTCCACCCCACCCACCACCCGCCTGCCTGCGCATTCCACCAGTCCGCCGCGCCCCGTGCTCCCGCCGCCGCCGGCCCCCGCCCGCCCCTGCGCCGCGCGTGCCTGCTCCAGGTGCTCGCGCAGAAAGACGATCGAGGATACCACTGGGTCCAGCACCGCGCGCGTGGCGGCGTCGGTCAGCGGCCAGAGCAGGCGGCCCGCCGCGCTGCCCTCTGAGAGAAGGCCGCCCAGGTCTGCTGGGGGTGGGGGGGTGGGGTGGGGGGGGGCGGCGGCGGTGATGCGACGGGGTGCGCGTTGTGGATGGTGGCGGTGGAGGTGTGGCGGAGGTGGTGGTGGAGGGTGTGTGCGTGTCGCTCGGCAGTCAGCTTCTCTTCGAAAGCAGAAAGCAGAAGCAGGCCGAGCACCATTCAGCCGAGACAGAACGAAGCAGCAGAGGAAGAAAGCGCGCGCCTGCATTGAAGACCAGGGTGATGAGGCTCTCGGGCGAGACGTCCGCCGGGTCGGAGGCGTCGTCCGGCTTGCGCCCATACAGCTGCGCGGGCGCGGAGGGTGCAAGGGACGGACGGGCTGGAGGGGCGCAGCAGAGCTCGACAGGTGCGCGCGGGGGTGAGCAGGCGGAGGGAGGGTAGGCGCCGCCGGCTGGAGCAGGGCCCCCCTTCCACACCCTCCCCCCTCCACCAACCTCCCATACCTACCCCCC
>PCFQ01000015.1:1730885-1773379 GCA_003063905.1 Chlorella sp. A99 | reverse complement strand
CCCCCCCCCCCCCCCCCCGCACGCTCGCTCTCCCACCACCCGCGCCCCTGCCCCCGAACCGCGCGCAGGTCTCCCCCCGCGACTGCACCGGCTGCGAGCTCTGCGTGCACGCGTGTCCCGACAACGCGCTCGTGGCGACGCCGCTGGAGGCGCTGCTGGCCCAGGAGGAGCCCAACTGGGACTTCTTCCTCAAGCTGCCCATCCGGTGGGTGGATGGGGGGCGCAAGGGGGAAAGGCAGGGAGGAAAGCGCGCGGGGGGTGGCGCGGGATGTGTGTGTGGGGTGGGGGTGGGAGTGGGAGTGGGGGCGGGGCACACGCAGCTTCCGGCAGGGGAACGCCCTCGGCTGGAGTGGGGGCAGCGGGCACCCACCCCGCCCCGTCGCCCCCGCGCCCCGTCCTCACGCCGCGGCCCGCGCCCCAGTCCCCCCCCCCCTCTTCCCTTCCCAGCGCGTCCTGTTGGCAACGGGACACTCACCCTCTCCCCCCTTCTCTTCTTTCCACCCTTCCTCTTTCTGCAGCGGCGACCTGTTCAACAAGGACACCGTGCGGGGGTCGCAGTTCAACCAGCCGCTCATGGAGTTCAGCGGCGCCTGCGAGGGCTGCGGAGAGACGCCCTACGTCAAGCTACTCACGCAGGCGAGGCGCGGGTGGGGCTGAGGTTGAGATTTAGATTATATTGAGATTGAAATTGATATTGAGGTTGAGATTGAAATTGGATTGGGTTGGGCTGAGATCGGTTGGATGGGGCGCGGATGTGGCGCGAGGGCTGTGCGCGCAAGGGGCGTGGGGGGCCCACGCGGGGGCGTGGGGGGCGCGGCTGGCCCGAGGCGCCCGCCCCGACGGCGCGACGCGCGACGCAGCACCTAACTGCCCCCCCCCCCCCCAACGCCCCCCCCTCCCCCCACGCCCCACCCCCACGCCCCACCCACGCGCGCAGATGTTTGGCACCCGCATGCTCGTGGCCAACGCCACCGGCTGCAGCAGCATCTGGGGCGGCTCCGCGCCCTCCAACCCCTACACCTGCAACGACGAGGGCCGCGGCCCCGCCTGGGCCAACTCGCTGTTCGAGGACAACGCGCAGGTGGGGGCTGTGTGTGTGCATGCGTGTATGTGTGGTGGTTGTGGCGGTGCGTGTGGGGTGGGTGGGGAGGGGCGTGGGAGGGGCGGCGGCGCGCGCGCCGCGCGTGGCAACAGCTTGGAACGGAACCCGCCGCCCTCCGCCGCCCCCAGTCGGCCGGCGCCCGCCCGCGCGGCAAAAGCGCTCAGCTCCCCCGGGACTCCCCGCCCCGCCCCTCCTCTCGTGTCCTCGTCTCTCGCAGTTTGGCTTCGGCATCGCGCTGGGCCTGAAGCAGCGGCGCCAGGCGATGGCGGCCATGGCCAAGGTGGCGGTCGACGAGGGCGCCGGCTCCGAGGAGCTGCGCGCCGCGCTCACCGAGTGGCTGCAGGCGCGCGCTTTCGGTGGCTGATGGTCGGCGGTGGTGGTGGTGGTGGGGGGGGGGGGTGTGGATGGGTGGGTGGGTGGGTGGGGGGGGGGTGATGGCGAAATGGGGGAGCGAGGGGGCAGGGCAGCTCGCCGGCGGCGTGCGCGGGGCAGCGAGCGGCGCTGCCCCCCGTTCCTCTGCTTCGATTCGACGCTCGCTCGCCTCCGCCCTCCCTCGCCCGTGCTTTCTTCCTCGCAGGTCAAGGACAATGGCGCCCTGGCGGCCACCGCCTCCAAGGCGGTGCAGGTGGGCAGTTTGGGCATTTTTGGCTGCAGGGGCTCTGCCCCGTCGGCGCTGCTCTGCAGCCGCCGCGCGTGCGAGCGGCCGCGCATGCGCCCTCCGCGGCATCCCCACTCGCCGCGCCCTCCCTCTCCCCCGCCCCCCTCCTCCCTCCCTCTCAACAGGCGGTCCTGGACGGCGCGTCTGGCAACGGGGTGCCTGTCAGCGAGGCGGGCAAGGGGGCGCTGCAGGTGGGGCGGCGCGGCGCGGCGGCGGGCTCGCATCTGCTTTTGCTCTAGGGCTTCCCCGCGCCTCTGGAGCTCCGTGCGTGGCCTCCCTGCCGCGCTCCGCCTCCCATCAGCCCCCCGCCCCGCGTCGGCTCTCCCCCCTCCCGGCCTCAACTCTCCCTTCCCGCCCCACGACTCTCCCTTCCTTAACTCACGCTTTCCACCTCCCTCTCGCGCTTTCCACCTCCCACCGACGCAGTTCCTGCGCAACAACACCGACCTCCTGGACAAGCCCTCGGTCTGGATCATCGGCGGCGACGGCTGGGCCTACGACGTGAGCGGGCGCCGCGCCGCCGCGCCGCGCGCGCGCGATGTGTGTGTGGTGGGGGGGGGGGGAGGGGGCGCGGGAGCAGGACAGGGGTGGGGGACTGTGTGCGCAGTTGGGTGTGTGCGTGTGCGTATGCCCACCCACCCAAGACACCCACCCACTCTCACGCCCGCCCAGACACACGCCCACTCTCGCACCCAACCCACCCCCGCCCGCCCCTCCCCCCACCCGCACGCAGATCGGCTTTGGCGGCGTCGACCACGTGCTGTCCACGGGCGAGGACGTTAACATCCTGGTGCTGGACACGGAGGAGTACAGCAACACGGGCGGCCAGAAGGTGCGCGCGGGCGGCGGGTGTGGGTGTGCGCGTGGGCGGTGGGTGGGTGAGGCGCGCGAGCGAGGGGCCCGCGCGAGGGGGCGCTGCCTCGGGCCGCCGGCCGCGCCAGCCTCGGCCGCCCGCGCCCCACGCGGCCCCCCCCCCCCCTCCCCCCCCTCAGAGCAAGTCCACGCCCCTGGGCGCCGTGGTCAAGTTCGCGTCCGGCGGCAAGGCGCGGCCCAAGAAGGAGCTCGGCCTCATGACGATGCAGGCGAGGCAAAGCACCACTTGCTTTTTGTTGTTTTTCCCTTCTTACGGAGCCTGTTGGTCTGGTCTGGTCTTTCAGCTTGGCACCGCGAGGCATGTGCCGTTCCGCAAGCGAAATTGCTTGCAGAATCAATCGCTTCTTATGCAGCGGAGGCCGCGCGAGGGCGGCGCCGGGGCCTCGGTGCCCGGCGTGCCGCGCGCCGCCGCGCGGGCCGCGGGCGCGGCCCAGCTGCCGCCGGCGTGCCCAACCGTTGCCCCATCCCTCCTGCTCCCCCCGCCCCCCCCTTTTTCACAGGGCTACCCCGACGTCTATGTGGCCAGCGTGGCCCTTGACGCCAACTACAACCAGGCGCGTTGCCTGTGCCGTGTTCTGCACCCAACATGAGGCCATGCCTCGCATTGGGGGCCAGGGCGGGGCTGCAGCGTGGGGAGCAGGCGGGGCTGCGGCTCGCTGACGCGCGCGCGCGCCCCCCCCCCCGCCCCCCCGCCCCCCCCCCCCCCCCCCCCCCCCCCTTCGCNCCCCCCCCAGGTCATCAAGGCGATGGCGGAGGCGGAGGCGCACCCCGGCCCCTCGCTCGTCCTCGCCTACGCGCCCTGCGCCATGCACGGAATGAACATGAGCGAGGTGGGCGCTGTGCTGCCGCGCTGCGCTGTGCGTTGTGTGTGGAGTGCGGAATCGGGTGTGTGTGGCACGAGCGTGAGCGAGGCGGGCTCCCCGGCCCTCTCCCTCTGCGCGTCGCGTCGACCCGCTGCATGCGAGGGGGAGTGGAACGGCGCGCGCCCGTGCGGCGCGCGGCGCGCTCAGAGGCGGGGCGCGCTGCCAGAGCGGGGGGGAGCGGCACGCGCAGGCCGGCACCACCCAACAGCGCCCCCACGCCCGCCCCCGCCTCCCCTTGCAAAACCCCTTCCCCCGCGCAGTCGGCCACCGACGTCAAGGCGGCGGTGGACGCCGGCTACTGGCCGCTCTACCGCTACCGCCCAGGCAACAGTCCCTCGGAGGCCAAGCTGGTGCTCGACAGCAAGAAGATCAAGGCCGACCTCGCAGACTTCATCAAGCGCGAGAACCGGTGCGCCGCCGCGCCCTCGCCCGCACTAGTTTCGAGCCCGCCCACCCGCGCGGGCCTTCGAGCGGCGCCGCGGGAGCGCGCCGCCGGCGCGCTCGTCCCTCTGCGCTCGCGCATTGTTGGTTCGCTCCGCTCCGCTCACCCTCCCTCCCCCCTCTCTCTCCCCCTCCCTTCCTCCCGCAGCTTCATGGTGCTCGAGCGCAAGGACCCCGAGACCGCCCACGCGCTGCAGGTGCGCCGCGCGGGAGCGCGGGCGGGCGGGAGTGGGAGCGCGCGCGCCGCGGGGCGGGCCGCGCCGCCGCGCCGCGCCAGCCCCGACCGCGCCCCTGGACCGCGTGCCTGTTGTTAATCAATCAATCGACCGACGCAGGGCCACCTGGAGGAGATGATTCACCTCCGCCACGACCGCCTGACCACCCTGGCCGACCAGCTCAAGGGCAAGGAGGCGCCGCCCGAGGGCCAGCAGTGAGGCGCGCGTAGCGGCGCGCGGGGCGGGAGGGCGGAGGGCAGCGGCGGCGCCGCGACGGCCCCCGCCCTCGTCCGGCCCGCCCCGCGCGCGCGCCGGCGGCGGCGGCGGCGGCAGCAGCAGCGAGGGGAGCGGCGCGGCCGTCGCAAGAGCGGCGCGCCCCTCTTGCCCGCACGAATACGTCCCACTCTCCCCTCCCCCCCTTCACCTCACCAACGAACGATACATGGAGCGATCAATGCCTAGGACCCCCTAGGGCCCCCCCGCTCCACACCCCCGCCCCGCCCCCCCAACCCACCCGTGTACCTGGCTCCGAGACATCGCAGCCGATATGATTGTCCGTCGGTTATTTCGTCCCGCGTTTTGCGCCCCCCGCGCGCCTTATCCCCCCGTGCGCCCTCCGCCGCGCCGCGGGGCGGGCTTATCGCCTATCGCTTTTGTGTGAACCCCCCTCAAACGTGCGCGCCCTAGTGCCCGGCGCCCCAGAACGTTCTTCCCCCTCGGTGATGATTCCGGATGTAATCGTGCATCTGCCTGTCCGAGGGGTGTGGTGGGTGGAAGGGGAGAGGCAGGGTGCGGGCGCGTGGCAGGGCGCCAGTGAGGGACGATGATTGGTGGTCGGTGTGAGGGGTGCCGGGTTACAGACGTATTGCTGGCCGACTCCTGGGCGGGAGGAAAGCACGCCAACAGCGAGGCGCGCCACAACAGGCAGGGCAACGAACGGAAGCGCGCCAACCGGCAGCAGTCGTCGGGCGACCGCCCGCTGGGCGAGGACTGCCGCCAAACAGAAGAAAGTCTTGGCGACCACCCGTCCCACAGTTGGGTCAGGCCAACGAGGGGGTCAGGCGACCACCCGGCCCACGATGGGGTACTTGGCGTAAAACCGGGCCTCCCAGTCGCGCAGCGCGTCCAACTCCGCCAGGGAGCAGCCTTCCAGGTCGGCCACGCAGTCTGCTCCAGCAGGAGGGGAAGGGGGCCGGCAGGGAGGGGGTGGGTTGCGGCAGGGCCGGGGAAGGGGGAAGGTGGCCAGCGCGTGCTCAGCGGCGAGCGCAGGTGAGGCGCAGCGGGCGCAGGGGCCAGGCGGCGCAGAGGCGGGCGCGGCGGCCGGGCCCGCGGGGGGCGCGCCGCCCTGTTCCTTCGCGAGGCGGCCCCTCCCCTCTGCCAGGCACTCGACACTTGCGCACTCACCCTCCTCTGTAGTGGAGAACTTGGCAAGCGCGCGGGCGCACTCGCGCCCCGCAAAGGGGTACACCCCATCAGGGCCGTAGAAGTCTTTGCCTGGCAGGCGAAGGGAGGCGAAGGAGGAGGAGGGGAGGAGGGAGGGCGGTCGAGCGCGGGCGCAGCGCGCGCGTGGGTGGGTGGGTGGGTGGGGGTCTGCAGTGGCGCGCGCCGGGCCGCGGCGTGGATCCTTCCGTCCTCTCTCGTGCCGTCTGTGGCTCGTCCGCCAACCCACAGCTGCAACGAAACCGACACACAATGCAAAGCTGCAGCACTCGCCTTTTGTGACGTCATAGATGCGCCCCCGCACCGCCAGCAGCAGCGGCGCTTCTGGGTCGCGGCCGTCGTGCGCCGCCAGCGCTGCGAGGCTCAGCTCCCGCGGCGGCACGACGCGCCCCACCATCGCATACTTCTCCAAAAACCTGGTCTCCCAGTCGGCGAGCACCTGCGATCGCGTGTGGACAGCAGCGCCGCGTGGGGGGCGGTAGAGGCGGGAGGGCGCGCAGGGCGCAGGCGGCGCACTGGGAGGAGAGGGGAGCTGCACGGCCGACCGCGCTGCGGCCGGCGGGCGGGCCGGCAGCGCAGGCTCCGAGTGTGATGACGCAGCAGCACGGCGCCAGCAGCAACCAGGCAGCAGCAGCAAGGCCACCAACCGCCCGTCGGCCGTGCCAACCGCCCGCCGGGCGCGGCTCTGCCCACCTGCTTCTCCCGCTCGCTCAGGTCGTCTAGTTTGTCATTGCACTCATCCGCATTGATGGCCATCTTTGCCAGTGCGCGGCTGATCTCCTTGCCCGCAAATACCGCATAGCCACTGCCTGCGGAGCAGGAGTCGCCGTCGGCGGCTCCGTGGGCGATCATGGGGCGGCGCGCGCGGCGCGCATTCCGCCACCCACCTGGCCCGTAGAACGCGCGGCCCTCGGTGACGTCGAACACCCTGCCCCGCACCGCGAAGAGCAGCGGGCGGTAGGGGTCTCGGCCGTCGTACTTCTCCAGCTCCTCCAGCGTGATGTCTCCGACCTGCGACGGCTTATACTCGATCACCAGGGGCTTGGGAGGCCAGAGGTAGGAGCGGATCGCTGCAACGATTATATAAGTGCCCGCGAGGCCGCCTGCCACCAGGCAGACGGTGGTGATGAACGACATGGCGGTGCGGGAGCGCGGGGCGATCGAGAGAGCGGCCAATTGGGCAGGCTCGCCATCACTTCACCAACAGCCTCTTCGCCGCTTTTGACCGACCTGGAGCCCAACAGCCCGTCCCCGCTTGTTTGTCTCTGAGATGCCTGTCACTCGCATACGCCATTCTTGCAGCAGCTGCGCAGCGAGCACAGCGCACATCCTCACGGCGGCGCGGCGGCCGCCGCTGCCCCGGCCGCCGCCGCCGCCGCGTCGGCCAGGCACTGCCGCATCGCGCCATCAAGCTGAGCGCAGCCACCCATGGCCAGCTCCAGCCCCTCTTTGAGCTGCGCGTCGCTCCAGCGCCCGCTGCTGACCAGCTGCGCCACCTCGCCGCTGGTGGGCAGCAGCGCGAGCACGAGGCTGCCGTCCTCGCGGTGGGCCTCGTCGGCAGAGGGGTCCAGCAGCAGCGTGCCCTCCACCAGGCTCTGCAGCCACGCAGGGAAGGGAAGGGGGAAGGGATGGCATGCGCACGGGGGATGGAAGGAACGCCGCTGGGGACCGCGCGTGGGGGCGCGCACGCGGCGGCGGTGCGCGAACGCGCAAGTCGCTGCGGCGGCCCCGGCATGCGCGGTGGCGCGATTCGAGGCGCTGGGGGCACAGGCACGGGCACAAGCACAAGCAAATGCGGTTTCCCTCCGCCCACGCTCACCACCATGCAGGCAGGAACGAGGTCGTACATCGGCACCCCGGCATCGGCCAGCGCCAACGCCGCCGCGGTCGTGGCGGCCGCCAGCTCGGCGCCCCCCGCCTCGAGCACGCACACATACACGTCCACCACGGCCTTGGGGAAGGCCGCAAGCTGGGTCGCCGCCTCCAGCGCGGTCTGCAGTTTGCGCCGCGGACCAGGGAGGTGAGGTGAAGCGTGGGACGGCATGCTGCATGGGACGGCGGCGGGCGGCACGCGCAGTGGAGCCCACAGGGCCATGCCACGCGTCAAGCCCCTGAAGCCGCGCGCCGCGCCCTCGCCTGCAGCAGCGCCGACAGCTCGCGCTCCGCGGGCGACTGGCCAAAGATGCCGCGCTGCCGCGTCGCAAAGGTGGCCAGCTTGACGTCGCAGTTGATGCGGCCCTCCTCGCTGTAGGCGGCGCGTCGCTCGCTCTGGCGCGGGCCATAGACGCCTACCATCACCTTGGTGGCCCCGAACTCGGCGTAGGCACTGCCGCTGGCCTGACTGAGCACAGCCGTTTGCAGGACTGCGCGGAGGAGGGGCGGGCGGGAGCGGGCGGTCAGGCGGGCGGGCGGGCGCTGGTCAGTTTGCCCCGCGCCAATCGGCGATGCGCGACGCGCTACTGGCGTGCTGCGCGTGCGTGTCGCGTGGCCGCCGGCAGCAAATTCAGCTGCCCAGAAGTGCCGGCGCTCACAAACTCTTCGAAACTCCTCGCCACCGCGCCCATCCAGCCTCAGGCCGTCTCGCAGCACCTGTGTTGGCCACGGCTGGGGGACTGGCACGCTTTCCGCCCCTCGGCCTGCCATCTGGGTGTGCGATGAGCCTTTTGATCAAGCAAACTGAGAATGTGAGCAGAAGCAAGTAGAATAGAATGCTCTGAGGCAGTTTTAGGCACGGAGGCAGGCAGCCGCCGCGTCGCCACGCCACTTACGTGCGCTCTCCCTCCCTCTCTGGTTACACCGCAATATTGCATGCCCTCACTTCCTTCACCCGACGCCAGGCTGCTGTTTCTGCTTCTCAGAGGGCCCGCCGTCTGCTGCCTCCTGCGGCGCTGCCTCTTGCTCCAATATCATGCCATCGCTGCCATCCTCGCCGGCGCCGCTGCTGTTTTCGCTGCTCGCGCCGCCGCTTGCGCCTCTGTCGCCGTCGCCGCGTGCTGGCGCCACCGCCGGCACGGGGTGGGCGGGGGGCGCCTCCTCCTTGGCAAAGACTATGCGTTTGTCTGTGTGGCAGACCAGGCGCACGGCGTGGCTGCCATCGGCCGTGCTGACCTCGTCCCCAAACACCAGCTGGGTGCCGACCGTCTCTTCGAAAGTGCCCAGCAGCACCGTGCCGTCGGCAAGCTCAAGGACCGGCGCCGCGCTGTCCAGGCCCTGTGGCAGCGGGGGGACGCAGAGGGAGGTATGCATGGGCATGCATGCGCGAACGAGGGGGGCGCAGCCTGCGGTCCCCCGGGCAGCGCGCGTGCCACCAAAGGCCTGGTAGCCCATGCCCAGCGCAGCGCCGTGCGCGGCGGCCCCAGCAGAGGGCAGTGCACGTGGCAGCGCTGCGCATGCGCGGCTCCTGCTGGGACGCGCCTTGAGCTCCACTGTGCTTCCGGGCGCCGGCATTGCGTCCAAGCCCTGCAGCTCCAGCATCACGTACACCGACTCCTCCTCCTCATCGTCTGCGGCGGAGGTGGGCGACCGGCGCGCGAGGCAGCTGGTGGGTGTCTGCCAGCGGCGTGCGGGGCGGGCAGCGTGGTGTGCAGGGCGGGCGTGTGGCAACCCGCTTCCATCGCCTCCTGGCCCGACGACCTTCGGTTTCGGCTTGCCGTGGTTGTCGCTGCTGCTCCATGCCCTCCAATTCACCTACCCTGCACAAGCCCTTTCAATCAATTGAGCGAAGCAGCTTTGGGGCATTCAGCGTGCGCTGCGATCGAACGAGATGCTGCGATCGAACGAGATGAGCAGCAACTGAATTGACGCTGTGTTGGGCGGCGGGCGAGGCGGTGGCGGCCCTCCTGCCTGCTGACCCTGCCCGACCGGGAGGCCTACCTGGACCCTGCCTGGCAGTGCTGTCTGTCTTTCGCTCAGTTTGTTTGCGAATGTCAACACGCCGAAGATCCTGTTACGGGTTCAGTTCTAGGTCTCAAAGCTGCACAGGGCTGGAAGCGGGGGAGCTCCAGTCGAGTGTTGCATGGGCTCCGCCGCTGCTTCTAGCTGCCCAGCCACCCCATCACCGCCCAGGTCGCCTGGCGCGCGACACACACTAGGCGCCGGCACTCACTGGCGCAGGCGCTTGCCCTTCTTTCCTTCGGTGCTGGCGCCCGCGCCGCCGCTGCCGCGCTCCAGCACGCCGGCGCAATCTGCAGGTGCTGCAGGTGCTCCGCCAGCCAGTTCAGCGCGCCGCCCTTCTTGGCAGTTCTTGGCAGACGTGCCGGCGTGCTTGCCCCACAGCGCCACCTACTTCCCCCAGCTTGAAGGCCGCCAGCGCGGGCATGGCAGCGGTGGTGACGTCGCTGGGCCCGCCGCAACCCATTCGCTGCCGGCAGCTGGTGAAAGTGGCGGGTGGCACCGCCAACGCCAGCGCGCGCACCGCGCCGCGCGCCTGCTGCTCGGTGGCGTGGCCGTCGGCCACCAGCTGGCCGCCCTTGCTACACACGGCCTCGATGGCCTCCTCCAGCCCGGCCACTACGGCCTGCGCCTCCTGCCGGGTGGTTGTTCGCTGCGGCCTGCGGCACCGCGCCGCGCTGGCGCAGCGCCGCAGCCTGGGACGACAGCGCCCTCAGGCTCCCACCCGCCCCTGCAATGCAGGGCAGGCCGCCAGCCGCAGCAGCACTCTGCACGTGCGCTCGGCCCGCAGGGGGGCCAGGGCTCACCCGGCGTCGTTGGTGCGCTGGCGCACTAGAAAGATCTCAACCTCCAGGCGGAACCCCCCGGCACCACCGGGTCGCTGTCCTGCTCAAACCACGCGCATATCTCGCGCAGCCTGCATGGAGCGGGCGGCAGAGGTGCCGAGGCGCGGGTTCCCAGCTCGCCAGCACGGCGCCCGCCAAAGCATGTGAGCCCGCCGCCGCTTTTGCTGTCTGTGTGGCCATTCTTTCACGAAGAAAAAACGCTGTCACTCATTCCAGGCGGTGTGAGACAGGAAGTGCGCGGGGCTGAACAGGCGCTGCACATACAGGTCGCGCGCCAAGACCACCGGCGGCGCTGGAAGCTGCAGCAGCGCGCCAAAGGCCCACGACTTGACTGTGACGGGCAGCGCCCGCCGCAGGCGCGAGCGCTCGTACGCCTGGAGGGCCGCCCGCAGCGCCGCCACCGCCTCGACGCGGGCGGCCGCGCCGCCGCGCGGCAGCTCTGCCACGGCCTCGGCGAGCGGCGCGCCGCGCGCCGTGCGCGCGGCGCCCACCAGGTGGCCCAGCACAACCGCGTCCTCCAGCGCCACGCCGCCGCCCTGACCGAGGTTGGGGGTCATCGGATGCAAGGCATCGCCCGCGAGCGCGAGCGCGCCAGGGCCGCCGCCGGCCAGCGAGGGCAGGTCCCACCTGCGGGCCGGCCGCAGCGAGCGGCCGCAGCTCAGGCCTTCTGCACAGAAAGCCAGCAACAATGGCAGCAGGCAAGCCCGGCTGCTGCGACGGGGCATCGCCAGAGCGGCGCCAAGCCCGCGACGGCGGTGCTCTCCACCTGTCGGCAATGCGCGACCGCACGAGGCAATCCAGGGGCGTTGCCTCCACAGCCTCTGGTATCCCCCAGCCCCAGCCTTTGACAACCCTCAGCGCCTCCTCCTTCAAGCCCTCTGCAGAGCAGAGGCCAGGCAGCGTGCGGAGCAGAGGTCGCGTAAGGTCGCGCCGCCGCTCCCTACAGCGCGGCAGGCCGGCCAGGCCTGGCGGGCCGAGGCGCCCGGGGGGAGGGGAGGCGCGCAACGCACCTGGCCGCAGCGTGGCGAGCGCCTCCCCGGGGGCATCATCGAAGCAGACAAACCAGTACATGTCTTGTTCAGAGATGGGGTATGCGCCGGCGCGGGGCCCCTGCCCCCAAACCTGCCGGATGCATGGGGGCGGCTGCGTGCGCGAGGGAGCAGGGTCAGAAAACACGTCTGGGCGGGGAGCCCGAGCGCCGCTGCTGCTCGGCAGTGGCCCTCCAGCGGCGCGCTTGCCTGCGCAGCAGTGCAATGGCAGCTGGCATGGGTGCATCTCCACCTGCCTCACCGGTGCGTTGCATTGTGCGATGCCCCTGATGGCCGTCTGCCCTGCATAGTTGGGCGGCGCGCGGCCGGCGGCGCGCAGCGCCACGCTGCGGCCGCCATCCGCGGCAACCACTGCCAGGCACTCCAGGCGCTGCCCGCCCTCCAGCAGCACCGCTGCGCCGCCCTCGGCCGCCTCCACGCCGGCCACGGAGCAGCCGTACCGCACTGCACATGTGCGGGGCAGCGGGCAGGCAAAGGACCCGTGCGTGAATGCGGCCGCTGGGCAGCCATGCCGATGAGAAGTCGTGCGTTGCCAGCTGCCGCCCTGGACCATCCAACAGCGGGCAGGTGAAACAACGCGGCCGACTTGCCGGTGCCGGGCCGTAGCCGCGCTTCGAGCGCTTCCAGGAGGCCGGACCGCTGCACGCCCCTGAACTCGCATTCAAGTGGGGCGGCGGGTGAGCGGGTGGTGGCGGGCGGGGTGCCTCCTCGGCGGCTGGGCTGCCCCGTGCGTCCTAAGCAGCGCAATTCCCCTTCCAGTGCCTCACTGAGTGTCTCCTGACCTGAACTCGTGGGGCCCGCCCTCGCAGTCGTCCAAGGAAAAGGCGCGCAGCCGCCGGCCGTCCTGGCGGCACAGCTCCACCCTGGCGGCGTGCCCGTGTGCAACACGCGAGGGAAGGCCTCAGTGTGGCGGATGGTTGGCATCGGCCCTTCTCGGGGGGTGTGGCATCTGGCAGCAGCAGTTGTGGGCAGAGCAAATGGCACTGCAGACTTCGAGCGCAGAGCAAAACTAATCACACATCAGCACAAAACAGCACACAGACCTGTCGAGCGCTGGGTGCTGCTGCCGCAGCGGCTCTGCCACGCCCAGTGCGTCCAGTGCTCGCCAGGCGTTTGTCCAGAGGCCCAGCGCCGTGCCGCCGCCCGCGCCGGCCGGCCGCCGCTCGAGCACGTGCACGGGCAGGCCCGCTTGCTGCAGCGCCACAGCTGCCGCCAGGCCAGCTGGACCAGCACCCAGGATCGCAATGCTGTCAGAGCCCTGCTCCTGCCGCTGCTGCGGTGCCGCGCGACAGCGGAATGTGCATGGGCGGCGAGCGGCGGGGCGGGCGGATGCCGGCGCGCGCGGGAGAGCGCAGGGCCCTGGCGCCGCTCCCTGCATCGCGATCGTTGCCGAAAAGAGCGATGCAGGTCAGCCGCGGCAGGGAGATGCTATTCGAGAGGCTCTTCTATTTTGGCCAAATGGGCACTCGTTCCAAGCTCTGCAGAGGCTGTGAGATGCTCAGAAGGGCAATCAATGGATTCGGATGGCCAATTATGTCTGCAGTGGGTTCCCGCCCGACAGTTGGCATGGCGCCCGAGCGGAGGATCAGCCGATGGCACTCTCCTCTGCTGATGCACTGAGCAAATTGCCAGACGTGGCAGGATGCCATCAAAAGAGAAGAAGCTCAGCGGTGTCAACCATCGGGTAGTGGGGGAGGTCTCGTCTCACAGTACGTGAGGGCAGGACACGCACGGGCCAGGACCAGCCAGTCTTGCGCCTCTATGCTCTCCATGTCCACCTCGCACAAATAAAGATCGGTCAGGCGCGTGAGCTGAGCAAGGGAGACGCGGACATCATGGGGCGTAAGGGGGAAGTGGTTCAAACTCAAACTCCATCCAAGGAGCGAGGTGAGTGCGGGGAGCTGCGGCGGCAGCTGCTGCAAACGGCAGGCATTCAGCGTGAGGATCTTAATCGCTGTGAGGGTCTGCAGCCCCTCCAGGCTAGAGGGGTCTTCAAAATGATTGGCAGTGAGGTTCAGGCGGACCAGGGTATCGGACAACACCGTAAGCTCGGGAGGCAGCGCCCTTAACCCGCCGTCGGTGAGCGTCAGACTGCTCAGCTGCAGCGCGGTCAAGAAGGCGAGGTCTGCTGGTGGCACTGCCTCGCCGCAGCAACCCAGCTCCAAGGTTTGCAGTGCTGTGAGCCGTCCAAGGTCGCCGCACCGGCCACCTGCGATGGCCGCTGGGGCAAGGTCCAGCAGGCCCAGGCGGCGCTGGGGCCCGAGGCCCCTTGGCCCGACTCCGAACAGTTGGGCGTCATCCCACTTCAAGAATTCCAGGGCGGTGAGGCGGTGCAGGCTGGGCCCCAGCAGTGGCGCGCCCTCCAGTGGCGCGTTCTCCACGTCCTCAGTCCAATGACAGAGCTCCACCGAGAGTCCAAGCACCTCCACTGCGTCTGCGAGCGGCGCCAGCAGCTGGAGGATGTTGCTTGCGTTAGCTACTCCCCAATTGTCCTCAGTCTTCACGGCAACGTTACGCAGGTACGGGCCCAGCAGCGAGAGCAGGCTGGCCGCCGGCTCCAGCCATGACGGGCGTGCAATGGTGAGTGCGAGGGAGCCAATCAGGTGGCGCCGGGCCGCAAACCAGCGGAACATCAGGTGCGCGGTATCCTCGCCAGGCTCTGCGGGCGGGGGGTGCCATGGCAGCGGTTGGTCCATTTCAATGTGCTCATCTCTCTGCCTCGCCCTCGCTCTGCCCACCCTTGCACAGCTCACACGTCGCACAGCAATAGTAATAGCAGCAGCCTACCCACCGTTGGAGAGGTACAGGGTGTATTGCGACCACAACACTGTGCTGCTGGCAAGGAGCATGTTCATCTGCTTGCACGTCTGCGCAACGTGGTGCCGCTCTCTCAGCGATACATTTCCTAGGATGCTCTCTTGCAGCGACGACGGAAGCGATAGGAAAAGTGGGCGCTGTGGCCGGCACGCGTGGTGTGCCGCCCGATGAGCCGCCCATTGCTCCTGCGCATTTAGACGGGCGCGGGCGCGTGCGTACGTGTCAGGAAGCAGGACCGCAGTTCGAGGCATGTTGAATGTTGAATGCTGAATGGAGCTGGCATCGCAGCACTCCCCCGCGTCGACCCCGCGCCCACCTCCAGGCATGCTTGGCCGCGAGTAAGAGATTGCAGGTGCCGAAATGGGAAGTGGGTGGGCAGGGTGGCTCAGCGGCTGTAGCAAAGGGGGGCAGAAAGGCGTCGCTCGTGGGGCGGGCGCAGAGCGCGGGGCGTCGGCCGGTGCACCGGCCCCAGGCAATGCACCAGCGATCTTCATGCACTACCCCAAGGCACGCTGGCACTCACTCGACGCTCACCGAGTGCAGAGCGGCCGACGCGCGGTAAGCAGTGCCACTGATCGCCCGATCGGTCGATTGCAGCTGGGGCAGTCTGCAAAGCGCACAGGAAGAGAGAGCGAGCAGCAGGGAGAGGCAGGGGCCCTTGCAGCCCAGGGGATGTCCCTCAAGCAGACTCCCCAGGCCAAGTCCCGTCTCTTTTGCGGCTCGCCCTCTTGCAGTCAGCAGCAGCCATGACCAAGAAGCGGTAAGTGGGGCTTGCGCGCCAAGCCGACTCGGCACAGGCCTTCATGCCGCGCCCGCTGCCTAATGTGCAGGCGCAGTGGAGGGCGCAACAAGCAGGGCCGCGGCCATGTGAGTAGCCGCCGCCCAGACCAGCCATGATGCGGCCAGGGCGAGCGTCGCAGCGCAAGGCCCCGCACGGCTCCAACATGGCCCCTGGGCGCTGGCGCGGTGCCTGACGGCATGGTAGCCAGGCCCGCTGGAGGCCGCCCGGTCGGGTTCGCCGCCTGCCGCCGCCGCAGAGGGCTTCATATGCATTTCTGCGCGCCTGCTGCAGGTGAAGCGCGTGCGCTGCGAATCCTCTGGTGCCATGGTGCCCAAGGTGAGCGTCGCAGTGGCGCGTGCTGCAGGCGTTTCGGCGCAGGCATCTCTTGGGAACGCGGCGTGGTGAGGCCATCCTCCCCACGGGAGGAAGGCGAACGCCTTGGCTCGCCGCTCGCCCCACTCCCGTAAACAACTGCATCACAGGACAAGGCGATCAAGCGGTTCATCGTGCGCAACATGGTGGACGCCTCGGCCATCCGCGATCTGCAGGACGCGTGCGCCATTGACGGTGCGCGTGCGCGCGTCAGCGGCGCCCCGCTGGCGACGCGCTGGGTCGCTGCCGGCGGCGCGCGCTGGCGTGGGAGCAGGGCAGCAGGCGCCGGTGCGAGCGTGGGACAGCGAGGCAGGGCGTTGTGCGGCGCGAGGGCCTCCTGAGGACGATGGCGGCAGCGTCCGGCGGCGGCTGCAGGGCAGGGCGGCGGCGGGCGGCGGCGGCAGCGGTGCGCGGCGGCGGCGGGCGGCGGCAGGAAGCGGCCAGGGGCCAGCAGGGCAGGCCGCGGGCAGCGGCGGCGAGCTGCGGGGGATCTTGTGCAGCTCGTGGGTGCAGCTCGTGGGTGCAGTCCGGCAGGCCGTGGGTGGCTGGTGGTGGCTGGTGGAGTGCGCGGCAGGCAGTAAGCGGTTGACCGACGGACGAGCAGCACAGCCCTGGGGCGGGCGCGGGCGGCGCCGAGCGACGCCGGCAGCAGTGCGGCAGGGGCAGCGGCAGGGCCGCGCTCGCCGCCTCCCGCCGCCCGTTGCGGGCGCTCCCAACGATGCGCCCCCGCCTCCCCTCGGCGCCGCCCCCCCCTCCTTTCCTCCCCAGGCTACGCCCTGCCTAAGATCTATCGCAAGGTCTACTACTGCGTGTCGGCGGCCATCCACAGCAAGATCGTGCGCGTGCGCAGGTGAGGTGCCGTGTGCCGCGCACGATGCAACATGATGCAATGCGCTGATGCCATGTGATGGGATGTGTGTTGCGTGCTTGTGCGCGTGTTGCGTGCTTGTGCGCGGCGCAGCCCGTGCTGGGCAGCAGCGAGGCAAGGGAAGCGACGCGGAGGGGAGCGGCGCGCTGGGGCGCTGCGCCAACTTGACCGGCCCCCCCTCTGCGCTGCAGCCGCAAGGACCGCCGCAACCGCGAGCCTCCGAAGAGGCCCGGCTTCTTCGGCAACCGCGACAGGTGAATTTGTTATTTTTGAATGCTGCTCATCGATCGAACGTGCTTGAACGTGCTTCACACGTGTCAGATCATTGCATGTGGGTGGGTGGGGTGGGGTGGGGGTGGGGGGTGGGGGGGTGGGGGGGGCGGACGCTTCGTGGCCCTGCAGCGGCTGGCGGCGCAGCGCGGCGCGCATCACCCCTGCCCACCATCTCAAGCCACGCTCTCCCCTTGGGCCCTGGCGAGCCGGAGAGGCATGCAGCATGCGAACGCCCCGTCTGATGCCTGCTGACGCCGCCGTGCTCGCTCTTGTGCTCCGCACGCAGGACCTGAGCGGGCGCCGATGGAGCGGCAGCAACAGCAGCAGCAGCACGGAGGAGCGGCGGGCCGCCGCCGCACCCTGCTGCAGCTGCGCCGGCGCGCGCTCGCCCGGCCTAGTGCAGGCTCTGCAGGCGCGCGCCAAGGGCTGTAACGCTTGACACACTCACAAGATACGAGCAGGAAGCAAGGGTGTTGGGAGATGGAAGGGCGGATGTGTGGCTTCCTCCCCTTCCAGCACCCCGCTGTGCTGTCGAAGCGCGTTGCACTTTGTTCCCTGCCGGGCGTGCTGCGGCGGTTGCGTAAAGGCAACGCTGCCACCAGGCGTTACACACCACTGCCAGTTGAGCCTGAAGTGGGGACTGGCAGCCCAATCACTGCGCGCGCGCACGCTTCGTCTTTGGTGCCTTCACCTTGCCCACCACGTCGTCGCCGGCGCCGTTTTGCTGCTGCGCCGCTGCTGCCGCCGCCGCTTTCCTCCCCCCGGGCGCCTTGGCCGCCTTCTGCTTCCGCTGCTTCCGCTTGGCTGCAACCTTGCCGCCTTTGGCCGCCGGCTGCTGCTCTCGCCCATCCTCGTCCATGCTGTTCGCTCCCTCTCCCTCTGCAGGGCCGCCGCCGGCTGCCGCCTCCTGCTGCTCGCCCTCCTTGCCGGCGCCCGCGGGGCCGGCGCTCTCCTCTGCAGGGCCAGGGGCCGGCACGCGCACGTCAACGCCCCGCTCCTCCCAACACGTGCACGCCCCCAGCATCGGGCACCAGCACAGAGCACGGTGCCAGGAAGCTAGAAAGAGAAGCTCGAAGCTCACCTACATCCTTCATCTCCTCCTCTCGAAGCACCTCCTCGGGCACCCACACGCCCGGCCCCTCGCCGTCCTCGCCTGCGCAGCACGCGGCCAGCCACGTCGACGCCAGCCTCGGCTCGCGCGGCAGCGGGGGCGCGCGCCAGGGCGCAGGCGCCCGCGGCGCGCCGCCCCCGCGGCCCTCGGCTGCAGGACCCCACTGCGCCCGTCCGGGCGAAGCCGAGGGCGGGGCGGGCGAGGCCCACCCCTCCTCAAGCGCGCGTGCGCGCACCCTCGGCGCCCTCCTCATCGCCCCCATCTTCATCTTCAGGATCCGAGGTCAGCAGATCGATCTCCTTGTGCAGCCCCTGCTTGTCGGCTTGGAACCGCTCTGCGCGCAGAGGAGGCGGCCGGCTGTTGCCAGGGGCGACGGCCGCGGCGCTGCCTGCTCGCCTGCCGCCCGCGCGGGCCCGCGCTGCCACGCCGCCTCGTGCTTCTCCCCTTCCCGCCCCACGCTGCCGCCGCCCTCGCGCCCCGCATGCCGCCGCCAAGAGCGGCGCCGGCGCGGCTCTCCTCGCGGCCCATGTGTCACCTTTGGCCAGGCTGAACTTGCGGCCCTTGATGTGCTGCTTCACCTCCCGCAGGCTGCGGTTGATGAGATCGTCGGTCAGGGCGCAGTAGAGCATGCGTGGGAAGTTGCGGGAGGGCACCTGGCAAGGGGCGGGCAGGAGGGAGGGCGGGGGTCAGAGCCGGCGGCGGCGGCGGGGAGGGGAGGGATGGGCGGCGCTGCCGGCGCCGCACCACTCCGACAACAAGCAAGCAAGCAGCCCCTGTCGTCAACAGGCCTGTGTCATCGCCCGGCCGCTCGGCGCCTCGAGGCAGTGCAACAACCGCAGAGTGCAACAAAGCTGCCTCACCAGGAAGGGCTCGTACTTCTCCAAGCTGGCCTCCAGGTCTGCGGCCTCCTTGAGCTTGCGGTACTTCTTGCCGCTGCAGCGGGGACAGCCAAGGGAGTGGTGGGCAGCGGGTGGAAAGTGGCGAGGGGGGCTCCGGCAGGCGGCAGGATGTGAGTGCGGCACGGGGCGGGCTCGCCGGCAGCTCCTGGGGTCGGCAGGCCATGGCGCGCTGCCGTGACTGTGGGGGAGCGCACGGTGGCGCCGGGGCAGCGTCAGCGGCGGGGCCAGCCGCCGCGCCTGACGAAGGCGGCGACGGCGTCCGAGCGGGCGGGCATGGTGTGGCCGTTCAGCTGGCACTTGACCTTGCCATCATCGATCAGCACGAGGTGGGGAGCGTGCTCCTGAAGCAGCTGCTGCAGAGAGTCTGCGGCCATGGCGCACCAAGCATGCACGGAGCGGGACCTTGTTCTGAAGGGCAGCTGCACGCGTGATGCAGTTGTTTGCAAGCAGAAACACGCGAGCACAAGATGAATGGCGGCCCTCTTCTAGTTCGCCACTTGGCCGAGGCCACGTCTTTTCTCCAGCAACGCAGATCGAGTTTCGATTGCTGCTTCTCACGTGTGATCTGAAGCTCCTCTCGTTCACCCCCTCGCCAGCGCGCGCCTTGAGCTCCTTCCCGCCCCGCCAGCAGCACACAAGAGCCCCCAGCGCTAGCCGAGACCGGTCACAGCGCGCGGGCGCGCAGCGATGGCGGCGCCAGAGGCGGCGGTGCCGGGCGGCGGGGTGGAGGATGCCCAGCTCTTCACGCGTGGCGGGCCAAACATGCCCGACAACCGCGGGCAGAGCATGGTGGGCACAGGGGGCAGCAGGCGCGGGACAGCGCGGCTCGCACACGTGTCTGCTGCGTGCCAGCCGGGCGCCGCGGCATTCGACGCTCGCCCCTCCCTGCCCACTCCTCCCGTTCCCTCCCGCAGGTGGCCAAGCACTTGGAAAAGCAGCAAAAGGAGAAGGAGAACAAGGCGATGGAGAAGCTCAAGCTGCTGGCGCCCCAGGTGGGTGCAGCGCCGCTCTGGGGGGTGCAGCGCCGGTGCCCGGCGCAGCGCAGGGGCGGCAGTGCGGGGGCCGCAGGCACCTAGAGAGCCGCTCCTCCCTCCCCATGTGCAGCTCGGGCCCGCGGTGCGGGCGATGGCACTGCAGGAGTGCGACTGGAGCGAGGACAAGGCGGTGGTGATGCTGCGCCGTTTCCAGGTGTGAGAGGACACTGGCCACAGCTGGAGCCTTGCTTTGTTCTGAAGCGCGGTGCCCGGGCGCCACGCCGGCTGCGTGGGGGCCCGCCGGCGCCACCGCTGCCGCCCGGCCGCGCCCTCCGACGTGGGCGCCTCGGCGCCTGCGCCGCTGCGCCTGCAATCCTGCTGCTGCAGGTGGGCACGGTGGAGGAGCTGCTGAAGTTGCAGAAAGAGCGGAAGAAGCACCAGCTGGGGCTGGACACGGCCAAGCCGGGAGGAAAGAAGGAGCGCAAGGGGAAGAAAGCGGCTTCTAGCGGCAGCAACTCTGGCTCCGGCAGTGGCAGCGACGCCGGCGAGAGCGGCAGCGGCAGCAGCGGTGGCAGCAGCAGCGAGAGCGAGAGCGGTGAGGCGGGGCGCGCGGGCGTGGGTACAGCAGGCAGGGCGCTGCCGCGGGCGAGGCGGGATTCCAGGGGCACGCGCCGGCGGGCCGGCTTTTGACTGGCCCTGACAGCAGCGCCTCTGCCCCTGCAGAGGAGGACGAGAAACGGCGCAGCAAGCGGAGCAAGCGCAAGCGCAGGTGGGGGCAGCGCCGCGCACTGCATCGTTGCATTGCACGTCCGCGGCGCGGCCGGTTGCCCCGGCGGCGGCGCCGGCGCTGCTGCACTCCTGTCTCACGGCCCGCGCGCAATGCCCCGCCCCCGCCCCACCTCGCGCCCCCGCAGCCGCAGCCGCAGCCGCAGCCGCGAGCGCAGCTCCAAGCGCGGCCGCAAGGAGCGGCGGCGTGGGGGCAGCCGGGACCGGAGCAAGCGGCGCAAGGACAAGAGGCGCAAGGAGAAGGAGAAGGATAAGAAGCGGCGGCGCGACAAGGACAAGGCGCGGGCCAAGGCGTCGAGCAAGGTGGGCGCGCGGCGGCAGAGCCGAGCTCGGCGGCGCGGGGCGCTGCGCAGACGCGACGCTGCGGCGGGTGGTGGGAGCGCGCGCGGCCGCCGGGCCTCCTCCTGGCGCGCCGACGCGCGCGTCCCCGCATCAGCGCCGCCCCGGCCCTTCTTCCTTGCTCTCCATGCCGCAGGGCGCGATCGGCCAGGAGTATGGAAAGTACGGCATCATCCGCGAGACTGACATGTACGCCAAGCGCCCAGAGTTCCAGGTATGGGGCGGGACCATCGGCGGGGCTGTGTTCGTGTGTGTGTGCGTGGCAGCGCCGAGGCGTGGGCGCGGGGCGGCGCCACCGCGTGCCGCGCGGCAGGGCACGCGTTGCTGCGCCCCCCCCCGCCCCACCACCCACCACCCAACCCCACTCTGCCCACACACGCGCCCACCCCCTCCCGCCCCTCCCCGGCCCCCTCCCCGGCCCTTCCTGCAGCTCTGGGCGATGGAGGTGAAGAAAGTGGACCTGGAGGCGATGCCGCGGCTGGAGGAGAAGGAGCTGTTCAAGTGAGGGCGGTTTGTGTGTGTGTGTGGTGGCAGTGGTGGGTGTGGGTGGGTGTGGTCGCGTGCATGGGTGGGGATGCGCGCTGCGCCGCCCGCCGCGCCAGCGCTCTGCCTCAACTTGCCTCTTTCTTCCTCCCGCGCCCAGGGACTACATGGAGGAGTACAACACGGCCACCCTGCCCCACCGCAAGTACTACGACCTGGGTGAGCTCTGAGGGGGGGCCCGGGGGGGACAAACCAACAACAGCAGAGCGCGAGGCGGGCGGGAAGGGAGGCGCGCGGCGAGCGGGCGGGGCGGCGCTGGCGCCGCGCCCCGCCCCCGCTCCCTCGCTCCCACTCGCCCAGCCCCCCCGCTGCCCCCCTTCCCGGACTCCCCTCCCCCAACCGCCGCAGAGGTGTACGAGCGGGCGCGTGCGGCCAAGGCGGCCAGGAAGGGCGTCGCGCTCGCGCCCACCGAGCGCACCGCCTTCAACGATGAGGCGGAGCGCAAGCGCGAGCTTGCGGCGGAGCGCGCGCGCGCGCAGCAGGAGCGGCTCAAGCAGGCGCGTCGATTTTGGCGCGCGCGGCGGACGAGGGGCGGGGGAGCAGGCTGTGATGGCCTGTTGCGCCTCTTGCTCCGGCTCTGCTCGCCTGGCGGCGCCCGCTCCCTCGCCCGCGCTCGCTCCCCCATTCTCTCCTCCTCGCTCACTCCCCCCCCTCTTGTTTCCCTCCTCCCGTCCCTCCTCGCTTTCCCCAGGCGTACGACGAGCTCAAGACGACCGACAAGGCCAAGGCGATGCGCGAGCAGGAGCTGCTCCGTGCGCAGGTGGGCGGCGGGCTGGCGGCGCCTGTCTCTGGGGGTCGCCTGCCTGTTGGTTGGCCGCGCCGGCGCGGGGCTCCGTGGCCGCGAACGGCCGCCTCGGGCCGCGGCGGCGAGGGGCGGCGCCGGAGCCGACCGCTGCGCGCGCGCCCCCGCGCGCCTCTCCTGCAGATGACGCTGGCCTACCGCACCGGAGACACCAAAAAGGCGGAGCGGGCAAGTGGCTGGTGCTGTGCGCTGTCCCCCCCCGCTTGCGGCTGCCCCCTGCTGCCCGCTCCCCACGCGGCTCGCTGGCGCTCCCCTCCTGCGACCGCTCTCCTTTGGCCGCCCCCTCCCGTCGTTCTCTTTTCCGTGCAGCTCAAGGCGCGCCTCGAGCCGGACGACCCCCTGAACCCCACCGCCCACGGCGTGCGCGCGCCGGCGTCCGGCACATGAGGGAGGGGAGGAGGCGCCCGGGAGGCGCGGCGACACGCGGCGGGCAGCGGCGGCGGCAGCTCCTGCCGCGGCCCACTCGGCACAATGCCCGTGCGTGCAATGCCTGTATCGATGTTTGGCCTTGGCAGGTCCAGAACGGTGCCGAGCACCAGTGTGCCGCGTCCACTACCTGACGCCGGGAGCGGGAGCCGCCGGCAGATGAGGCAATCCGAGCAAACCTGGCGGTCTCACAGTCGCTTCTTCACGACTCCGTTATCAGACCTGGTAACATGGCCGCAGCACTCGAGAGCGCGGGCACGCAAGTCACGTCGCGTGCGTCGCGGCAAGCAGCTTGTTGGAGACCGCGGCGAGCCAGGATTGTAGCCCGGGCGCAGCAAGCGGCTTCCAGCCTGCAGAGCCCCGCACTGCGCAAGCTGATGGCGGCCGCCGCCGCCAACAGGGCGCAGGCGGCCGCGGCTGACACCCTCCCAACCAGCAGCTCTGGCACCCACAAGATGGGCACGCTGCTCATCAAATGCACAGACACCAAGGGCGTGGTGGCGGCGGTCGCGCAGGTGAGAGAGGGATGCCTCCAGGGCTGGCAGGGGCGCGCGCTATGCGCATGTATTGGGCACACGGCAGCGATGCCCAGTGCTCTTCGCGCTGACCGCGACTGCCTGCTGCCCTTCTTGCTTGCAGCTCTTGTACGGTGAGTCGCGGCTGGAGGCGGCACGCGTGGCCCCGCCGGGAGGCCCCGGCAGTGCGGACGCATTGACGCCAGCATGGCACTGAGCCTGGGCAGATTGTCCGTGTGCTTGCCTCGCGTGCGCGCTGCCGATTGCCATGCCTTTGCCATCCCTTTGCTCCACAGGATTTGGCTGCAACATCACCGCAAGCGACCAATTCTCGGACCTCGGTGAGGGGCGGGAAGGGCAGCGCGCCTCGCCCGCCCAGCAGCGCCCGCCGCGGCGGCCGCGACTGTCGGGCGCTGCGCTGCTCCGGTCGGCCCGAGCACCTCTCCCTTGCTTCCCTCCCTCGCCTCCGCTCTGGGCTCCGCAGAGCAGGGCATGTTCTACCAGCGCGTGCAGTTTGATTACAGCGACATGCTGGTAAATCTATATCAAAAAAAACTAAAAACTACATTACAAATCGTTGTTACATTTCATTGCAAATCACTGTTTCTTCGCAAACACTGTGAGCGTCAGTTCACAGCCGGCTGCCGAGATGTCTGGTTGCAGGTGGGCCCCGGCAACGCGGCGGTGCTGGAGCGCGGCATCGCCGAGGTCGCGCGGCGGTACGACATGGACTGGCAGGTCGCGTACCAGGACCAGCAGAAGCGGGTGGCGATTCTGGTCAGGTGCGGCAATGCGTGGAGGGTGTGGAAGGCGTGGAAGGCGTGGTGCGCCTGGGGGGTCGGCGGCCTGTGCGCGCCCCCCGTCGGAGGCCCTGGAGCTGCGGAGGCCGCGCGGCGGGCCGCCCGGCCAGGGCACGTGCCCCGGCGCGCCTGCGCCCGCGCCCGCGCCCACGCTCGCCGCGCCCATTGCGCCTCCGTCCTCTCCGCCCCTGCAGCAAGCTGTCGCACGGGCTCTACGACCTACTCATTCGGCGGGAGGAGGGCGAGCTCAACTGCCAGGCGAGCGTGGAAACCTGGTCTGGTCTGGTCTTACAGCTTGGCACCATGAGGCATGCGCCGTTCCGCAAGCGAAATTGCTTGCAGAATCAACGAGTGGAGTGCGGTTCTGGCGTGGGGACCTGTTGCGCCGCTCGGGCCCTCGCGGCCCGTGCACCCAGCGCCGGTCTCCCTGCGCCCGCCTCTGCACATGCGCGCGCAATCCAACCGACCGACGGACGAACTGCATGCGCAGTCCAACTGACCGATGGATGAACGTATTGTATTGCACGCCGCAGATCCCGCTCATCATCTCCAACCACCCCGACCTAGAGCCGGTGGCGCAGCGCTTCGGCGTGCCCTTCGTGCACCTGCCCATCGCCAAGGGCGACCCCGGCGCCAAGGCGGCGCAGGAGGCAGAGATCGAGCGACTGCTGGCGGAGCACGACGTCAACCTGATCGTGCTGGCGCGGTACATGCAGGCGCGCGCGGTATGGGGCGTGGCATGAGAGGCGCGGGGGCGGCGCACGCGCGCGCGCGTATGGGGCGCGGGCAGGGGTGGCGCGTGCGCGCGTCCCCTTTGCTGCGCAGCCCACCAGCGCGCGAGTCAACCGCTCATCAGTCGCCTCGTCCGACTTGTGCCTCCCTGTGCCTCCTGCTTGCAGATCTTCAGTCCCGAGTTTTGCGAGAAGCACTGGCGGCACACCATCAACATCCACCACTCCTTCCTGCCCGCATTCGAGGGCGCGCGGCCGTACCACAGGCGCGTGCGGGGGGAGGGGGGGGCCCACGCAGGCCGCGCGGGCAGGGAGCGCGCGCGCGGTTCCGCTGGGCCCGGCACTCCATGCGGCAGCCCTACACGCCAGCCCGTCTGCCCAGCCCGGCCAACGTTGCCGCGTCTGGCGTCCGCGGCCGCGGCCTTCCAACGCATGCGTCACTGGCATCCACAGGGCGCACGACCGCGGCGTCAAGATCATCGGCGCCACCGCCCACTATGCGACCGCGGACCTCGACTGCGGGCCCATCATTGACCAGGCGCGCGCCCCGCAGGAGCAGCGCCTGCCTCTGCCGCACGCTGCGTGTCTCCCGCGCGCCGCGAGGCGGCGGCCGCGCCGAGCGTCCGCCGCGCCGCCCCTGCAGGACGTGGCGCGAGTGACGCACCAGGACTCTGTTGCCGACATGGTGCGCCCCTGCCCCCCCTGCCTCCCCTGCCACGGCGGCCGGGGGCCCCCGCCGGCGCCGCCGCTCTGGGCCGCCCCGCGCCTGCAGCCGCCACGGCGGCCCAGCGACCCCACCACGCGGCTGCTGGCGCTGCATAGGGCTCACAGCGCCGCACCGCCCCGCCCGCTGCAGATTCGAAAGGGCTGCGATCTCGAGCGGCTGGTGCTGGCGCGCGCGGTGCGGTGGCACATCCAGGTGAGCGGGAGGGGCGGGCGGGACACAGGAAGTGGCGCGGCGGGCCCGGGAGGGGAAAACCCGTGCTGTGGGGGGTCGCGTCGCGCCCGCTGCGGCCACCGCCAGGGGCCTGTGCATCGTGCCGCGGGTGGCGCTGCGTTCGTCCCCTCCCCCCGCCGCCTGCCTTTTCAGGCACAACGGCGCCCGGCGCGCGCTCCTGCCTTCCCACTCTGTTGCCGAGTGCTTGGGCGCCTGCCTTGCCTTCTTCTTCTTCTTCTTCTTCTCTAATTTTCTTTCTTCTTTCTTCTTTCTTCTTGCAGGACCGCATCATCGTCAACGCCAACAAGACGGTCGTGTTTGAGGGCTGAGAGACACGGCGCGGGCGGCGGCCTGGGCGGCAGCCTGCCCCCTGCCTTTGGCGTGTTGAGACGCAGGGTGCGTGCCGCCGCTGTATTACGTTGGCAGACACGCCCGCCCGTGCTTTTTGGGGAGGGGGAGGTGCAAAGGCAATCAGCGGTCAAATCTGCTGGAACGCCGGCGGTCTCATGTGAGCACACCTGGGCCCACGGCACAGCCGCCCACAAGATGCAGTGCGCGCACCAGGCGGCGTGGATGAGCCCGTCAGACAGAGCAGAAGCGTCTGCGCAAGCGGCATGAGCGGGTCTACCGAGAGAAGCGAGACCAGTGTCAGCAGCAGCAGGAGCGGGAGCAGCAGCGGAAGCGGCTGCGGCTGCGGCTGCAAGACCCTGTGGCGCAAGGTTCAGGGCAGCGCGACTCTGCTGCCTGCTGCCACTGCTGACCCAGCAGCTCCTCTACACATGTGTGTGAAATGCTGCAAACAAGACCCATTTTGCGTGGGAGGGGAGGGCAGGAGGAGGGAGCTGAAGGGGCCTCCTATGGCCATTGTTGGCTGCTGATTTGCTGCTGATTTCCCATGAACTGCCTCCTTTTTCCATCCCCCAGCAATTCATAATTTGGCAAAGGACGGTCCCCTTCCCCCCCTTTTGTGCCCACCGCCAGTCCCCCCTCATGGAAAAATTTTCCGCCCTGCTTTCTTCAGGCACGCTGCACCATCCGGCTGCCCCTGGGTCCTGGCCTTTCCTTGTCAAGCCTGTGCCAGCTGCCTTAAGCCTGCAGCATTCCTTACTAGCTTATCCGGGCTGTCGGCACCCCCCCACGTGCACGCCGGCAGCAACCTTTTGCCATCCCGTGCCGCTCCCATGCCGCTCCCTAGGCACGCCTGGCCGCCAGCGCCTCCAGCACCTTGACCGTGGCTCGGAAGAAGGGCTCCACCTGCGGCGCGTGCAGCGATCCTACTCAGGGCACCCAGGATCGATCGCTCGACGGGGCAGGGGCAGTTCCTCGTCCCTCCCCGCGCGGACCTGCCCCCAACCTCCGCCCACCACCGGAGGCTCCCCAGCTCCGCCCGGCGCTCCCGCGCGCCGACGCGCCGCGCACACCCGCGCGGGCAGGAAACACGCTGGCACGCCGCTCGCGCCCGCGCGAGCAGCAGGCCCAGAAGCTTGGGGCGCACCGTGCTGATCCGGATGCGCTCGTCGGGGGAGTGAGCGCCGGTGATGGTGGGGCCGTAGGACACCGACTGCGTCCCCGGCACCTTCTCGCCGATGACCCCGCACTCCAGCCCTGGGGGCGGCGCGTGGAGGCGGTTGGGGCGGCGGCGGCAGTGGGCGAGTGAGAGAGGGAGGGGCGAGGAGGGGGGGAGAAGCATGGCCTTGTGCACGCACGCAGCCGATCCTCCCTGCCCCGCTCGCGCCCGCTCGAACGCGCCCGCCCCGGCGTCCGTGCCCCTGCCCCCTCGACCGCCTCTTCTCGTCCGCGGCCGCCCCCTCGCCTGCATGGATGGCCTTGAGCACCGGCTGGTGGCCAATCACCTCTGCGATAGCGGCTGCAGTGATCCCCACTATCTCAGACGAGGGGTTGGGTGCCCAGCCGGGGTAAGCCTCATCCAGCTCCATCTGCTCGGTAAGTGGGCGGGGGTCGGGCGACGCGTCGTCCGCCCGCCTCCCGGCCTCGACGCGGCGGCTGCTGGCCACGGCGCAGCGCTCCTCGACGCGTCAGGGGAGGATGAGCGCGGGCAGGGCGCGTGCGGGGGAACAGCGGGCGGAGCGGCAGCTCGCGCGCCCCCCGCACCTCGGCGCCGCACAGCCGGCCGATGCGCTTGATCTGCCGCTGGATCTGCCAGGAGACGTACCCGAGGGGAGGAAAGGTTATTGTCAAAGCATGCTGAAAGCGGCAGCGCAGCGCGTCGAGTGCGGGGAAGCACTCACACGGGTGGCAGGCAGGGTGCGACCCACGCCGCTCCAACCACCTGCCGCACAGCGCCGCACCCGCACCCGCACCCGCAGCCCACCGCCGCGCCGCGCCCCGGCCCATCCCAGCTGCCCCAGGGCCGCACATCACCTGCTCCAGGGCCGGCGGCAGGGAGCTGCGGGTTCTGGTCTGGATCCTGAATCGTGAGGGGCAGTCGGGGCTGACCTTGACAGACGACAGGTTTGACGATGTCTCCACCAAACCTGCGTGCGAGACACACGTGTTGTGTGGTCTACAAGTGTTGCTGCCATGCGCATGCGCCGCGTCAGCGCATATCATTGTTGTCAGGTTGCCACATGTTGGCACGGCGCGCGAGCACAGGAGAGCGACGACGGCAGATGCGCTCGGCCTGCACTCTCCGAGATGGCCGCGGGCCGCGGGCCGCAAGCCTCCACCCATCAAAAAACTTGACTCGCCCTCCATCGCGTGACTCTTCTTCCACACCCCGAGGGGCAGCAGCAGCAGCAGGTCCATCAGCCGCTGCGTGCCCTCGGCTGCAGGGCCGGTGGCGCGCAGCACGTGGGGCAAACGGCACTCGGCGGGGCAAGCGGCACAGCCCTGCCGCCTGGGCGTTGGACACCGCAAGCAGAGGGCGGTCGTGGCTGCGCCCTCCGGGGCCGGTGGCCACCAGGGCGGCGCCCTCACAGCCAGCCGGCACTGAAGCACTGCGGGAACATCAACTCACCAGTCAGGGCCACGGCGGGCGGCGCCACGGCAGAGGTGGTAACAGTCAGCCCAGTCTCTTTGTCGCCATACTCCCGCCGCAGCTCCGCCCCGCGCTTTCCAGCCACCAGCGCCGCATCTGCCAGCGCCGCCTTGGGCACCTGCGCGGGCGCGGGCGGGCGCGGGAGGCGGCGCGGCTGGGCAGCCGCTCGCGGCGGCGCATGCGCTGCGCGCGTTGCGTGCACCTCGCTCCACGCGTGCTGCCGCGCGCACACGCACGCTCCCCACTCACGGCGAGCAGCGGCAGCGGCAGCATGAGCAGCGGGGCATCATTGCCCGCCTCAGGCACCCCGCCTGCTGCACGTGCTTCGGGCGGGGTGCCACCCCGGGGCAGAGTGCTGCAATGCTGCGTGTCTCAGCCCCCCCCCCCCCCCCCCCCCCCCGCTGCATCCCCCCATCCCCAGGCAGGCGCACCACCAGGGTGGCGGAGCACTCGCGAGGGATGGCGTTGGGCTTGTCGCCGCCGGCGATGGAGGCCAGCGCGGCGCCGGGGACGGCCGCCAGCACCGCCTCGGCCAGCGCGGCCGTCAGACGCACGGCGTTGCCGCGGTCCTCGTGGATGTTGATGCCTGGAGGGAATGGAATCGAGGGAAGGAATGGGAGCGGGGAGAATGGTTTCAGAAACAGCTAGGCCCCCGTGTGGATGCTCAGGCCTGGGGAGTGTGGGGTGGGGTGGGGTGGGGTGGGGTGGGGTGGGGACCCAACTGGGAAGAGGGCATGGGTGTGAGAGGAAGGGCTGCGCGCACAAGGCGACCCAGGAGAAAGAAGAAAGAAGCACGCTGCGCCCGAGTCAGGCGGCGGTGGACGTCGTGAAACGCCGCACCCAGAGGCCACTGCCGCGGGCCGCACCCGAGTGGCCGCCCATCAGGCCGCCGACGCGCAGGGCCAGGCCCGCGCTGCCGTCGGCCACTAGCTCGGTGGGAAGGTCAAGCGTGAGCACTGCAGGGGCAGGTCTCGAGGCACAGAGCGAAAAGAATTCGTCTGAACTCGTCAGCGAACTAGCCGACGAACGCATGATTGTTGAAACTTGGACGGCGGGCGGCGAGGGCCCCGACCCGCGCTCGCCCCGGCGGCCCGCGCCCGCCGCGCCCGCGCCCACCCGAGCCGCCGCAGCCGGCGCAACCGATGAACACCTCTCCCCAAATCTCGGTATCCAAGTTGAGCATCACGCGCCCTGCGGGACACGAATGCGACACGATTCATTGTTAGTAGTAGTGCACGCGTTGGGCGGGTAGGGCACGTCGCGGCGCAGAGCGCCCGGCGCCTTGCTCAGCGGCCAGCGGAGCCGCGCGGCTCCCCCCGCAGCACCGGCGCCGCTGCCTCTGCCCCGCGGCGTGTGCGCCAGCGCCTGGGCCACACCGCCTGGGCCACGCCGGCACGCCCCACAGAGCTGCGCCCCGCACCCTTGAGCAGGGAGCCGTCGAGGCGGCGGGCGCCAGACAGCCCGCGCTCCTCGTCCACAGTGAACAGCACCTCTATGGGGGGCAGCTTGGCTGCGCTTGGCCGCGGCATGGGCACGGAGAGCCGGCGGGCGGGCAGGCGGTTACAGGCCCGAGGCCGAGCGACGGTCGGTCGACCAAAAACAGGGCGGGGTGCCGCGGCCATCAAGGGGCGCGGACAAGGCGGGAGTGGCAGCGGACAGCGCCGCGGCGCCCGCAGCCGCCGCGGCACTCCCTCCAGCCATGCCAAGGGCTAAGCGCATGCAGGCCTCACCCGTAGGTGGCGCCTCCAGGATTGCAAGCGCTGCGGCGACTCCGATGCCGTTGTCCGCACCCAGCGTCGTGCCGTCGGCGGTCAGCCAGTCGCCGTCGCGCAGCTGGAGGGAGGGGGGGTGGGGTGGGGGCGGCGGCGAGGGGCCTCAGCCTCCGGCCGCAGTCGGCCCTCGGCCGCGACGGCGCATGCAGCGACGCCCCACTCTTGCACGCGCGTGCACCTCATGACCTCAGCATGCGCTGTCGTGCGCGCGCTTGCCAGTCGCCATGCTCGCACGCGCATCTGCCGCGCATGCAGCGGCCGCAACCCACCAGATGGATTGGATCCGCATTGAAGTCATGCTCAGTGCCATCGTTCTTTTCAGTGACCTGGAAAGTGGTGAAGATGCGACGCGTGATGTTGAAAGCAACCACTGATGCATGCGCTGAGAGCACGCACTCCCATTGCGGGAGGCCGAACGGGTGCGCGGCGCCGGCGGCCCGGCGGCCCGGCCCTCTCCCCCAGCAGCTAGGGAACGCCGATCCGCCGATCCCCGCAGCCCTCCCTCCCTACCACCATGTCGACGTGGCCCTGGAGGATGACGGGGGGCGCGGCCTCGCCGCCGCCGCCGCCGGGGCGGCGCACCACCAAGTTGCCGGCCTCATCCTGCTGCCAGGGCAGGCCACGCTCCTCGGCCCAGGTCTTGAGCGCCGCCAGCACGCGCGCCTCGCCGCCGCTGGGGCGGGGGATGGAGGAGAGCAGCGCAAAGTTGCGCCAGAGGGCTGCAAGCAGGGCAGGGTGGAGCGGGTGTGGTGGGCATGCAGAGGGATGCAGTGCTATGAGAGGAACACGCTTTATTGCAGCATGCAGACCCGGTGGCCAACAGGGCTGTCAGGGCTGCTGCACGGGCAGGGACCAGCGCCGCACCCTCGGGCTCAAGGCCCTCCAGTGCTAGCGGAAGCGCCGGCGGCGCAGCCGCGCGACCCATTCTGACTGTCGCAGCTGTCGCCGTTGCCCTGCGGGCTCCTGGGTGCGTCGGGCAAGGCTTGATCGCGCGTTGGGAGGCAGGCCTGGCAGTGCAGGACTGCAGCAGGTCCAGGCGAGCAATCAGGCGGCCGCAGGTGCGCGTGGCAAGCATCGACATGTAGCTCTCGAGTGGCGCAATGCATGAGATCGTGGGTCTTCTAAGTGCCCAACAATTTTTCTAACTACTGTATTCGCCATCGGTCCCAGTTTGCGTCTCTGTCGATGCCATATGTGATGAGGAGGATTCCGAACAGCTAGCGGAGCTCGGTCAGGCTCTGGCAGGCTGCAGGAGCGGTGGCATGGAGGCCAACTGGGTGGAGCGCAGGGTGAGCTGCGCATGCTAGGGAGGTACTAGTGGGCGTGCTCGAGCCACCACAAGTGATCTGGCAGCTGCATGCCACCTTGCCTCTGCCTCCCACCCGCCCGTGTCATCCCTTCCCTCGCCACCCGTGCGGCAGTGCCTGCGCAGCTTCCGCTACCGCAAGCGCAGCCGCACGGTGACTGTGAGGGCCGAGGATGCCTATCTGCGCGTGGATGTCGCCTGCGGCTTGGAGGACTGCCCCTGCTGCCCGCCCACGGTGCGTCAGCCGTGCCGCTCGGCCCCTCGACCTCTCCCCTTGCTGCTCGACTGCACCCATCAACGCACCCGCCTTGGGATCCTGGATGGGTGCTGCATGTGCTGGGTGCACATCTCTGCATGGCTAGCTTTTGATTGGCTCACCGGCCACCACGCGCCGCCGCTGCGAGCGCAGGCGCCGGCCGTGCCACGGGGCACGCTGCACCTGCTGCTACCTGACGCCGACGCGCTTTCCACCTTTCTGGAGATCTTTGAGCTGCCCGATGTGCACGGTCTGATTGTGCTCACCAGTGTGACGCGGCAGGTGACTTGGGGATTTGCTGCGTCGTGTGATTGCTGTGATGTTTGTTGTATGGTTGTTGCAGAGGCCACAGAGAGGACTGCGTAGTAGTGCCGCGTGCCATCGCCGCCACCTGTTGCCGCTCCCCGCGCGCGCGCTGGCCCGCAGCTGGCCCAGGGCGGCAACATGCGGCGCAGCGCGCGGCTGCGGGCGCTGTACAGCGACAAGCGGCGGGGCAACCACCTCTTCGACAACTTGCACCAGCTGGAGACGGCGCCGGCGGCGCAGGCAGGCAACAGCAAGCGCGCGCTCGCTCGCGCGTGGCTTGGTCAGCCGTAGCACACGTGGCTGCCAATGCAGCGTGCGAGCACGGGCAAGTATTGGCCTCCTGAAGCTGGTTTGCATGCATCGCAGGCGGAGGTGCGGCAGGGCCTGGACCTGCTCGCCGCGGCCGAATGGTACGACGCGCACCTCGGCTGCCGACTCCCCATCGTCATCCTATCGGACCAGCTGGCTGCCCGGTTTGGCACGGAGACGCAAGCGGCGGCCAGCGGCGGCGAGCGGCAAGCGGCGGCCGGTGGCGACGCGCAGCAGCAGCACGGAGGAGGGGGTGCCAGCGATGAGGATGAGGAGCTGGAGGCGCTGCTGCGACAGATGGACGTGGGAGGGAGCGGCGGCGCCGCCGCAGCCGGCCTGGGCAGCCTGCTGGAGGGGCTGTCGCTGGGGGGCGCGGGCGGCGCGGGCGCTGCGCTAGCAGCGGCGGCAGCCACAGGCGGCGGGGGCAGCGCCGCTGCCCCAGGCGGGGGGCCGCTTGGGCCAGGGGTGCACACCCTGTCGGCAGCTCAGTACTTTGCTGCTGGTGGTGTGGGCGGCAGCTCGGCAGCAGGCACGGCCTCAGCAGCAGGACTCTTTGCCCACCCGACTGCTGTGTTGGATATCTACGACTCCATCGCACAGTCGCTGGCGGAGCAGGAAGAGGCGGCAGCAGCGGCGGCGGGCGCCGGCGCCGCCGCCGGCGCCGCCGCCGCGGGCGCCGGCTCTGCGCCCCACCTCGGCGCGGCCGCTGTGGAGGCCGGCCTGCGGGGCGGCACACTGCTGCAGGGCACGCTGGCGGTCAGCCGGCGCAACCCGCAGGAGGCCACAGGTGAGTCAGGACAACAGAATCAGCGACGCCTAGCGCACTGCCGCCCCCAACGCACTAACACCGCCGGCATGCGTGCCGCTTGGGGCCGCCCGCTTGGCACTCAACAGCTATCAAATCCCTCCGCCGACGGCTCTGCCCACTGCCCACCCTTCCCCCGCCCTGCCCAGTGAGGATTGGTGGCGGGGAGCTGGGCGGCGCCGGGCGGCAGGTGCTGGTCAGCGGGCGCACGGCCCTCAACCGCGCAGTGCATGGCGACAGCGTGGCCGTGCGGCTGCTGCCGCGGGAGCAGTGGCGCCCGCTGGCGATTGCGGCGGGTGAGGCCTTGGGGTGCAGCCAGGTGCTGGCCGCGCACTGGGTGCCGGCGCGTTGCGACAGCTGAAGCACCAAGGCTTGCTGACAGGTCTTCGAGGAACGGACGCCGATGTCGTTGAGTGTGTGCGCCGTTGCCGTGCGTGCAGAGGCGGCGCCGGGCGAGGACGAGGGCGACCTGCTGGCGGCGGCGGCCGGCGGCGACGGCGCCGAGACGGCGGCGGACGAGGCGGCCGAGCCGGGCGCCGCGACGGCGGCGGCCGGCAGCGAGGCGGAGCTCGACCCGGTGGTGAGGGCGCAACATCCATCGGGGGCAACGTCCATATATCCTTCGGACTCGACGCAGTCATGGTCACTGTGTGTGTGTGTGTGTTGTGACCCCCGCACCCCCCGATGTGCCGTTCAGACTGGGCATGGAACGCTCGCAGCCGCTGTGAGCCTCCCCCCCCCCCCTCCCCACCTGCCCTGCCCTGCCCCCCTACGCCCCACCCCCACCTGCAGGCGCAGCTGTTTGCCGGCGCCTCCGCTGATGCACTGCTCCCCTGCGGCGAGGTGGTGGGCGTGCTGCAGCGCAGCGGCGCCGAGGTCGTCGCGTGCCTGGCGGAGGAGGACGAGCGCGCGCTTTCCTCGCGCCAGGAGTCGAGCCGCCAGGTGCGTGCACAAGGTGGGGGGTGGTTTCTAAGTGCAGAGGGCTGGCAGTGCGCCACACATGTTGGCAAGTTGTAGTTGGAATGGCTCAAGAAGCCGGGATCGGAGTGCTGGTAGCGGTAGAGAAGCTGGGATCGGCTCTCAATCGGAGTGGTATGCAGGATGCTGTCACTTGTGGCATTCAGTCTTTCGATTGTCTTTCGATTGCTGGTGCAGGAGTCGGTGCTGTGCGTGCCCGTCGACCGCCGGCTGCCCAAGCTGCGCCTGCGCTCGCGCCAGCTGCACCGCCTGCTGGGCCAGCGCCTGGTGAGCAGTGCGGTACAGCAGCGGCTGCGCAGGTTTTGAATTGAAAGCAGCTGGCTTTCCAGCGGCGCCTCGCGCACCTGCTGCGTGCCGCGCTCAGCGGTCACGCATCCACGCAGTGGTTGATCCACACAGACTGCCTGCCAATCCATGCGGCGAATGATAAATTGATCTCAGGTGCTGCGCTTGGATGGCTGGGAGCGGGGGAGCTCCTACCCCCATGGCCACTTGGTGCGAGTGCTTGGGCCTCTCAACGACCTCAGGCGAGACTGGGGGCTGCATTTAGCGTGTGCCAAGGAGGAGGTGGAAAGCGTCTGTTGAACGGCAGGTGGAAAGCGCTGACCAGGGAGAACTGCAACTGCGTTGCGCGTCGTTGCACTGACTCAGATGCACCCGCTATTGAAAGACTGCTGCAAGCTGCCTGCCTGGCCGCTGCAGAGCGGAGACAGACGGCGTGCTGGCAGCCAGCGGCGTGCACTGGCAGCCGTTCAGCCCGGGCGCGCTGCGAGAGCTGCCGCCGATCTCGAGCAGCGCGGAATACAGGCGCGCACCACGCAAAGGTTTTTAGTGGCACAAACGCAGGGCGGGAGCTGGGTGTGCTGGGCAGCGCGTGTGGGAGAGTACAGCCTTTCGGCCCAGTGGCGGGCGCGCCTTTGGCGCGACCCTGATGCATGCTGCACCGCCTCACGCCCATGCTTGCTGTCCTCTGATGCACGTCCCTGCACCTTGCATGTGCAGGATTCCGGATGCTGAGCTGGCATCCCGGCGCGACCTGCGGGGCCCAGAGTACCTGATCTGCAGGCACGAGAGCAGTGCTTCTTGGGGCTGGGCCACTCAGAAGCACGCACTCAGCTCCCACCGCCATCTCTCCGTGGCCGTCGCCGTCGCTCCTGCCCCACCTCCGCCCTCTGCCCGCCGCCCCCCTGCAGCATCGACCCCCCTGGCTGCACCGACGTCGACGACGCGCTGTCTGTGCGCTGGCTGGGCGCGGGCGCCGGCGGCGCCGGCGGCGGCGGGAAAGAGCACGTGGAGGTGGGAGTGCACATCGCAGACGTGAGCTTCTTCGTGCGCCAGGTCAGCATTTGGGCTTCTTTCTTGTTTCTTGGTAATCTGGTCTCTCCTCCTCTGTGCTTGACAGCCTGTGCCGCATCGCAGTGGTGCGCACGACGCACCCTGCCCCTGCTCGCCTGCTCCCTCTCTCCCAGTCCACGCCAATGCATGCTTCAGCATGCACGCCTGGCCTTCTCGGCCCCCACAACGCAACGCGATGCAGGGCGGCATGCTGGACTCAGAGGCTGCCGCCCGCTGCACGACCGTTTATCTCGTCGACCGGCGGCTCGACATGCTGCCAGGCACGTGTCACTTGTTTCTCTCGCGCGCTTGCCACCGGGGAGCGGCGCGGCACTGCCCTCGCTCTGTGGCAGCTCCCGCCTCGCCCCGCCCTGCCTGCCCCGCCATCCGCCCTCCCTGCAAGTGCGCCGCTGCCGGCACTCCTGAGCCCCCATTGCCGCCGGCCCCCATTGCCGCCGGGCACCTCGTGTTCCCATGCAGCACTCCTGAGCGAAGACATGTGCAGCCTGCGGGGCGGCGTGGACAGGTGGGCACGAGGCACGCCCGCAGCCGCCTTGCCCGCGCCCTCGCAGCACTTTTGCACGCGCCTGCATGCGTCCGCCGCTCGGTTGCGCCCGAGCGATGCTGCAGCCGCCGGCACGCCCGAGCTTGCGCGCCCGCCGTCCTGCCAAGCAGGTATGCAGTGAGCGTGCTGTGGACGCTGGATGCGGAGATGCTGGAGGTGCAGTCGGCCTGGTTTGGGCGCACGCTCATCAGGTGGGCCCAACCACACATCAAAACGCGCAGCGCGGCTTTGGGGGAGGCTGCGGTGGGGACGGTGGGCGGCGTGTGCGCCGCTGGGCAGGGGCGGACTGGGGCCCAGCAGCGACGTGGTACCTTCCGTGCTGCTCAGCGCCCGGGCAAGTCCCCCCATCCCCGTCCCTCACCCCCACCCCAACCCCCACCCCCACCCCCACCCTAACAACACACATCATCCATGCATACAGGTCGCGGTACCAGCTGGAGTATTCCCAAGCACAGGGCATTCTGGATGGGACGGCGGCGCCCCCGCCGCCAGGCGCGCCCGACGTGCCCGCCGCCGACCGCCCCACGCTCCAGCGCTGCCTCGCCTTCCTCGCGCGCCTCGCGGGTGCGCACGCGCGCCGCTCTGCACTCCGCATTGCCTCGCCGCCGCATCGCCTTGCCACCCGCCTCTCTGCCTTTCAGCTTCTCATGGCGCCGGCCTGTCCCCAGCTGATGCTGAGCCCCCCGCGTCCGCGCCTGATGCAACCGCTGCCCCCTGCGCAGTCCACCGCCGGCAGCTGCGACTGGATGCTGGGGCGTTGGAGCTGGAAAGCGCGGAGCTGCGCTTCCGCACGGATGCGGCGGGCCAGCCGACCGACGTGCTGGTGAAGCAGGCGAGGAGGGAGCAGGCGTGGGGCAGAGGGAGTTGGCGCAAGCGAGCAAGAAAGCGAAGGAGGCGATGGACAGCCGGCCGTGCAAGCCGCTGCATGCAAGGGCGAGCAGGGACGCGGCGTGCAGCCAGCCGTGCAGACCCACCCTTCTTCATCCTCTGTCGCTCGAAACAAGCTGCCGTCACCGCACTGAGAGGCGGTGCCGTCGAATCTGCGCTGCAGGAGCTGCCGATGATGAAGATTGTGGCCGAGATGATGATCTTTGCCAATGCAGCAGGTATGGTATGAAACGATGTAGTGAAATTCTTTTTAGTGTCGTGTATTGCGTGGACTGTTGCAAACTGTTGTGAAGACTGCTGGTTACTGCCGGTGGTGCTGCGTCACGTGCGTGGCATGCGTCTCTGCCGCACGCCTGCGATGCTCTGACACGCGTGCGCCGGTTGCAGTGGCTGAGCGCGTGGCCGCGTCGTTCCCGCGCGCCGCGTTGCTGCGGCGGCACCCGCCGCCGCGGCGCGAGGCTTTCGAGGAGGTGGCGGAGCTGTGCGGCGCGCTGCTGCCGCCAGGTGGGCGGCGGGCCGCCCCGCTGCGCCGCCCCGCCGTGCACCCTGAATGCCCGAGCCTGCGCACCAGTGTTCGCACCCTCTGCGGCGAATCCCGAGCCCAGCTGGCACCTGGCCCTTCTCCCCTCTGCTAGTATCCCCACACCCCACTGCTGCTGTCCATGTTGCCCTCCTGCAGACCAGGGGCTGGATTTGCTGGGCGGGCCCGCCGCGCTGGCGGCCTCGCTGGCGCGCGCGTGCGCCGCCGCGCCGCCAGCGCTCGCCTCGCTGATCAAGTCGCTGGCCATGCGGGCGATGAGCGAGGCCGAGTACTTCTCCACAGGCGAGGGATGCATGGAACGGCGCATGCATGCCGCAGCAACGCCGATGTGATTGTTGATGTTGTGCATTAATGTGGCAGATCAGTGCCATATTATTGTGCATTCATGTGGCGCCAACAGCATCAATCAGATTGCGTGCGTGTTGTGAACCGCACGTGTGCTCCCGCGGTGGCGCAGGTGATGCGACGGGCCACGGCGGCGGCGGCGTGGGCCACTATGGCCTGGCATTGTCACACTACACGCACTTCACCAGCCCTATCAGGTGCGGGAGTGCCGCAGAGCAAGCGTGGCGGGAAGGGGGTGAGGGAGGAGGGCCTGTGGGGCCCACCCCTGCCCGGCTGCATTGCCAGCACACGTGCTGCCCTGCCCGTTCACTGTTCTCTCTCCCACATACACGCTCCCGTTGCCACATTCCCACCCCTGCCACAGGAGATACGCGGACGTCGTGGTGCACCGGCAGCTGCTGGCGGCCGTTGAGGCGGGCGGCCACGAGGCCGCGCCAGCGTCCGCCCCCGCGCCGATTCAGCCGCCGCTGTCGTCGGCGGAGCTTTCTTCCCGCGCCGCAGTCATGAACGACAGGCACCGCACTGCCAAGCGGGCGCAGGTGCGTTCCCTCCGGGGCACACACTACGCATGCGCCTCGCCGCCCTTGCGGGGCGTGCACGGAGGCACGCCGCCGCCGCCAGTCCATGCACCGCTCCCAGCTGCCGTTCCCTGTGTGCCAACTGTCCTCTGGCTGTGCCCCTCTGCAGAAGGACTGCAGCGATCTCTACCTGCTACTGCTCCTCCACGCCAAGCCTCACGTGAAGGCGGCCACAGTCTTTGGCTTCCGTGGCACGGGTGGGGAAGGTGGTGGCAGGCGCCTGCTGCAGCGCGCTGGCACCGCGTCGGCCGCCGCCACGTGGGCCGCCGCCGCTATGTGGCAGCCCTGGCCCTGCCCAGCGCCTCGCACCCCTGCCGCCATCCTGCGCCGCCGGGGCAGCGAGTAGTGGCCTGGCCCCCTCCCACCTTCTCCCCTTTCCCTCCCTGGCACGCTTGACTCCCTGCCTTCCCCCTGCTTGTATGGCACAGCCCTGCTGGTGTTCGTGCCGCGGTACCACTTGCGTGGCGTCATCCACCTCACGGACAAGGTAGAAAGAACTTCTTTCTACTTGAAAGACTGCTCCCTGCGTGTGTCTGTGTCTTGAGGCGGGTGTTGTCGAGGCCAACACGCCCTGCAGCAGGCGCAGGGAGGGGCCTGGCCCTGCCTCCCTTGCCGACCCACCCCGCTGGCCGGTGCCTCTGGGGCACAGGCAAGCGTCGACCAGCCCTGCCCCTCTGTGCGCTGCAGGAGGGCGTGTGCCGGCCGCCGCTGCGCGCGCCGGGCGAGGCGGACGCGGCCGACCCCTTTGTTCTGTCATACCGGCGGGGCTTGGAGGTGGAGTCGCGCGAGGGAGGGCTGGTGGTTCGGGAGCGGCAGAGCGGCGCGGTGGTGGTGGCCAGCTTTGCCATCAAGCAGGTGGGAGTGCAGAGGACTGGCCGAGGCGCGCAAGAGCGCCGCCGCACGCTCGCAGCGAGGGCGCACCATGCCATGGTTTGTAGCTGCATGCCAGTGTGGTTGGCATGCCGTGGCTGACGAGTTTGCTGGCCTGTGGGCTGTGTGTGTGTCACCCTGTGCAGCGGGTGTGGGTCGAGCTGGGCGCGGACGGCAGCCGGGCTCACGGCCCCACGCTACGCATGCGGCTGCTGGCTGACAGCCACCCCGCCGCCCGCGAGGCGGCCGCGCGCGAGGCGGCGGCCGAGGCGCCAGGGCAGGCACCGGCCAGGGCAGCGCCCGGGGCAGATCAAGGGTGCGGCGCGCTGCCACGTGGGGCGCCCCGCGCATACCGCCCTCCTGGCATTGGCAGCAGGGCAGCCCAGCAGCAGCAACAGCAGCAACAGCAGGCGGCTGCAGCTGGCGCCGCCGGCGAGCAACAGCGGCCGCCTGGGGGCGCAGGCGCAGCAGCCCTGCCTGGTCAGGCAGGCAGGCACCCCGTGCAGCAGCAGCGGCGGCCGCGGGAGGGGCCGCCCCCGGCGGCCTCAATAGCGCAAGCGCTGGAGGCAGCGCTAAGGGAGGTGGCGGACACGAATGGGCAGCATGGAGTGCCGGCGCCTGAGCAGGAGAACACGTCGCAGCAGCAGCAGCAGCAGCAGCAGCAGCAGCAAGCGCTCGAGCCCGCAGGCAGCAGCGCCGTTGCAGCGGGCGCCCCTGCAGCGGGCGCCCCCGCGCTGCTGGCCCTGGCGTGTCTGCAGCAGCGGGCGAGCCGCACGGCGGTGCGGTCGGCGGGGGCCGCCCCCGGGGGCCTGCGCGCGCGGGAGCGCGCGGCGCGGGCCAGCCGGTGCAGGCAGCATCTGGACGAGCTCCGGCGGCAGCTCTTGGTGGCCGAGGTGGAGCATGCGGCGGCAGCGGCGGCGCGATGACAGTGGTCATTTCTGGTCCTCTGGAGCGCGCGCCGCGAGCCGTGTTCCATTGCATTCCAATCGCACTCGTTTGCAAACACGACTCACGCCGCTACGCCAGCCTGCCGAGCGCGGCCTCGACCTCTGCCGCTGCCGCGGCCTCGCCCGCCCGCACGAGCGCGGCGGCCGCCGCCGCCAGCCACTCGCGGCGCTCGGCGGGCGAGGCCTCGTCCGCGCGCGCGTTGACGGCCGTGCCTAGGAGGAGGTAGCCTGCGCTCCAGTAGCGGCCGCGCTGCGATCCCGCCGCCTCCTGCTGCCCTGCGGCGCTCGCCTCTTCCTGCGGCGGGGGCGCGTGGGGGTGGGTGGGNCGGGGGGGGGGGGGGGGGGGGGGGGGGGGGGGGGGGGGCTGGGGGCAAGCGCGCTGCGCCGGCAGCCGGCGGTCTCAGCTTGCGCGCAGCAGCCTCGTCGCTCGGCGGTCGCGTGCTGCAGCCCCACCGCTTGGCGGCGAGGCAATTGCTCCAAATGCGGACATATATAGAGCCAGTAAGAAGTGATGAATAGGGAATAAATCAACCGATCAAACAGATCGCCAGCAGCCCCCAGATCGCCACCCGATGCACCCTCCCCCCCGCGCACCTCGCGCGCATCCTGCAGCAGCTGCATCGCCTCGTACGCCGCCGCCCGCGTGGCATGGCCGGCCTTGCGGTAGCAGGTGGCCGCGGGGCCAAAGGCGCCGTTGCGCAACATTGCCTCGCCGCGCCTGCGGGGGCGGGGCGGCGCGCCGGCGTTGGCACTCGGAGAGCGAGGCGGCTACCGCCCGCCGGCGTTGGCAGCGCTGCCGACTGGCCGCGTTGCCGGCTGGCCGGCGCCGCGTGCTGCTGGCGTGCGGCTGCCGCGCGCGCGCTGCTCGCGCACCCGGCGAGGCAGTCATCCGGCTGTTAAAACTATCAATTGTTATTATTTACTCGTTTCAGTGCTGTTTTTTCGCGCCTGAGGTAGTCGGCGGGCGTCGACTTGGCCTTGCTCAGGCGCAGCTCGTGCAGGTCCATGCCCTGTCAGGGAAGAAAGAAGAAACAGACGCGAAAATCGAGTGCGAAAGGCATCCTACTTGCATCGATGCGCGCGACTGGCGCGACCAGCCTCGCGAGCCCTGGCCGGCGGCTCCCGCGGGCCGCCGCGCCGCCGCCGCGAGGCGCGGCGGCATGCCGACACACGGCACAGTGACAATGCAGCGTGACGGCAACGCGGCACCGCGCCCCGGCTCGCCTGCAGGCTGTCCACGCGGAGGCGCGCCCGACACGACCCGCGCAAGCCCCAGGCGCGCGAGGAGGAGGTAGAAGGGCACGCGCGCGCCGACGTCGCTGTCCAAAAACACGAGTGCAGGGGGCAGCATGTGGAGTGGTGGAGTGTGTGTCTTGGGGTGGGGTGGGGGGTGGAGTGTAAAGGGGAGGCAGGGAGGAAGGGGCATGAGGGGGGCCGAGCGTCAGGGGGCGGCAGAGCTCAGNAGGGGAGAGGGGGGCGGGCGTTTGAGTCGTCAGCTGTCTGTTTCTGCCGTGTTGGGCGCGCGCGCCTGCACTTGCGGCCCGGGCAGGCGCGCCGGCGCCCGTAGCTCGGCCGGATTGGATCGCAAGCCGCGGCTCTGCCGCGGAAATAAACTGGGCTCCGCGCGCCGCAAAACCTCATTTGATCCCAACTCACCAGGGGGTCGAGACGCGCGCCCTCCAGGCCGAGCGCCGCCGGGTCGGGGGCCGGGCCGCCGATGCCGGCCATGCGCTCCTCGAGATACTGCGCAGGAGGGGGGGCGGGAGGGGGGGAGACGGACGCAGAATGGCAACGTCATGAGAACGACCGCATTGTGTGGGTGGCGCAGAGCGCTGGCGGGCCCCGCGCGAGGCCCGGCGCGCGCCTGCAGCAGCACGCGCCACTCCTCCTTGGCGGGGGAGTGGGCGAAGAAGTCCAGGATGAACCTGCGGCGCAGGAGCAATCCAGTGGGGGGTGGGCGAGTGTATGCGTTGGTTATTCTGGCCTCTGACTTGTTACTATGTATTCCTTGCATTCCCATTCTCTCCACTTACACGTCGTTGAACTCGAGGCCCTTGGCCTGGGGCACCGTCATCACGATGGCATCCACCTGGTGCAGGAAAGAAAGCAAGCAAAGAAAGCAAGGGATGCGCCTGTGGGCGTGCGTCGAGGGCGCCGGCCGGGTGCGGCCCCCAGGGTTTGGGGTTCAGGCCCACGGGGGCCGCCCTTGGAGGCTCAAAACAAGGGGCTGGCTGCCGCACCTTGCGCAAAAAGTGGGGCACCGCGCTGGAGAGCGAGCGCACGAGCACCGCCTGGTTGGCGCCAAACTCGGTCTGAGGCCAGAGGAGTGGAGGGGGAGGGGGGG
>PCFQ01000015.1:1690185-1730865 GCA_003063905.1 Chlorella sp. A99 | reverse complement strand
GGGGGGGGGCGGCGGCGCGCAGGCTCGCTCGCTCGCGCAGGGTGGGGCCGCGCGCTGGCGCGCCCCGCCCCGCAAGTGTCCCGCAAGCGGGAGCGGCGGTGCACTTGTATCCAACATCCTCAGTACATTATAAAAAAAACATAACAACACATCAAACTATTAATTATTATTATATATTTCCAACAGCGGCGCGCCTTCCAGGCCTCGGAGGCGTCGCCGCCCGACAGCAGCATGGCCATGTTGCCGGGCGTCACGGCCGGCAGCAGCAGCGGCAGGTGCGGCGCCTGCGGAGTGGGGGCGGGTGGGTGGGGTGGGGTGGGGTGGGGGTGGGGGCGGGGGCCCGGCGGGCGCGGCCCCGCACTGCCCCTGCACCCCGCCTCGGCGCCGCCACCGCACACGCCTCTAGGTGCGCAATCTGCCCCACCGAACCACTGCAGCTCAACACTGCAAAACCAAAAATAACACTGCAAAACAAAAGAAGAAGAAAGCGCCGCACCTCCAGGTGCGCCTGCTCCGGGCCGACCAGCGAATCGATGTGGTCGGCGAAAAAGCGCTTGAGCACGGCGACGATGGTGGCCGCCACGTCCAGCACGCCGCTGCGACGCGTGTGGAGAGCCGACGGTGCGGGGGTGGTTTGTTTTTGTTTGTTTGTGGGCATCCGACGCCAGCGGAGAGGGGGGCGGCTGAGGCAGAGCGCCCGCGCTGCACGTCCCTGGAGCGGCACGCCGGCGGCGCGCGGGGCAGCCCTCAGGCTCTGGCAGCAGGAGAGGCGAGCCCCTTTTCCCCAGGCTCTGGCAGCAGGCTCGCCTGTGCGTCTGGTAGTTGGTGTCCAGCACCGACACCTGCACAGCACACAGATGCACACAGCTCAGACACCAGCAGCAGCACAGACACATGCAGCCCATCGCCCGCGAGGCAGTGGGGAAGGAGCAGGGGCAGGGGCGGTGAACGCTGTTGAGCAGAGGAGGGAGGGCCGGAGGAGGGGGGGCTCTCCAGCGCGGCTCATGCACAGAGCAGCGGGGAGGAACCCCCACCCCCACCCGCGGCTTGCGGCAGGGGCCAGCCCATTGCAATGGGAGCGGGCCACGCGCACGCTTGCACACGCTTGCCCATGCGCGCTGCTGCCCTGAACCCCGGCAACCCAAGAAACCCACGCGCGCCTGCGGCATCGCCACCGGCTCCGAAGCAGCCCCCGCCCGCCGCCCCTCCTCGGCCCGCGCTCTCTGGGCGGCGTAGAAGAGCGTCTTGACGTTGGTGAACCTGGGGGAAGAAAGAAAAAAGGGAAGGAAGATAGCCGGGAAGAAAGAAAGTGAGGAGGAAAGCGCTGCCACAGTGGCCGCAGGGCCCTCCCCGGGCCCGGGCGAGGTCAGGGCCAAGCGGCAGGTGGGGGGCGGGGGCAGAGAAGAAAGCACGAGATCGTAGCGGCGATGACGAGGACTCTGCCAGGCGGGGAAGCCCCTGCTGCCGCGGCGCAGACACATGCACAAGCAGGCAGGGGCGCGCGGGCCCGGGCGCATTCAAGGACGATTTATGAGAATTCGCACAAATATTTGAAATGGTTTTTGGGCGCACCTGAAGCCAATGCCGCGGGCGATGGTCTGCGTGGCGGGTGGGCGGGCGGAGTGGGGACGGGGCGGGCGGGCGGGGCAGGCGCGCAAGCGCGGGGCACGGGCGCCGCCCGAGAAGCGAACAACAACAACTGCCTTGCCTGCGCGGTGTCGCCGCACAGGAAGAGGCCATTGGGGTCGGAGACGACGCACAAGTCCAGCAGCAGCTCGGCCTGCATGAAGTCCTGCAGGCAAAAACAAAAGCAAAGCAACAAGGGAAAACAAGGGAAAGAGACGGGTCGGGGCGGCAAGCGGCGGGCACGGGCGCCGCCGCCGCGGGCTTGGCCGCCCGCCACTGCCACCCGCCACCGCCACACACACCCGCACGCGCACCCGCGCCCACCGCTCGCAACAACGTCGTGACTCTCTATCGCACACGCGCACCTGCACCTCGTCCCGATACAGCTCGTGGATGGGCGTGCCGCGGTAGCCGCCCCGCTTCAGCTGCCTGCATCGCGGGGGCGCAATGCGGGGCGAGTCAGCCGCCCGCATCCGGCAGCGGCGCTGCCCGCATTCGGAGCCGGGCGCCGGGGCGGCTCCCAGGAGCCCTTTGGGGGGTCCTCCAAGGGCGCGCAAACTGGCGCGCGGGCTTCAGGCCACACGCACTGTGGCTGAATGACCGCCGTGCGCCACGCGCCTGTATGCGCTGTGCAGCACGTCGGCGCTGTCGTAGTAGGAGCTGCCCTTGGAGGCGAGGGTGCGCTTGTACTGCGGCGGGGCAGCGCGGAGGGCGGCCGCGGGAGTCGAGCGCGGCTGAACGCACGCGGCGAGGGGCGCAGCGGCAAAGTTGCCAGTCGGGGCGGGGGCGGCGTGCCACGTGGCGCAGCCAGCCCCATGCGGCGCGCGCTGGGTGGGCTGGCACGCCACAATATGAAAACGAATGAAGCTGAACATAAGCAACACACCGCCTCGTATTCCTGGAACAGCGCGTGCACGATGCGGCGGCTGGTGTCCGCGAAGGACGGCGCCTGGCGGCGGCCCAGCTCCAGGTACTGCTCCTCGCTCAACCTGCGCATGGTACATGGTATGGCGCATGGCGCATGCTATGGCGCATGGTATGAAATGGTGATGTATGGCATTGTATGGCATTGTATGAAGCGGTAATGGCGCGTTCTCGCGCGACCATCGGCGCCACACGCTGCCTTGGGGCTCCTCGCGGCAGCTCCAGCGTTCTCCCCCGCTCGCCCCGCGCCTGGCAGCACCCCGCAACGCGCCCGCCGCACGGTTTCACTCACCGCCCCGTGGGGCTCTCCAGCGCCTGCTTGCTGCTGCGGATGAAGGACACAAACTCCTGCACGAAAAGGAAAACATGCGGCGGAGTGTGTGCGTGTGTGTGTGTGCACTCAAGGACAGAGCCAGCACGCTGAGCTGCACATAGAGTCGGCGCTGCAGGCGTCGCGGAAATGCTACTTGTAAGGGCGCACCTGCCAGACCAGGCCCGCGCTCAGCTCATACGCGCGTGCCCACTGCTCCTGGGTCAGGTGGATGAACAGGCGAGGGTAGACGCTGGTCCGAAACGTCTCAAAGCACATCAGCTTGCGGCCGCCCGCCGTGCCGCCGCCCGCCGCGCGGCTGGCGCACGGCGTGCCGCCGCCGTGCACCGCGCTGCCGGCGCCGGCGCCACTGCCGGCGCCGGCGCTGCTGGCGGCGACGTCGGCGTTGCTGGCCGCGCCCTCCTCCGCCTCCCTGTGCAGCTCCACCAGGATGCTCATGCCATCGTCGTCTTGGGCCTCTACGAAGGCGGAGGGCGCAGGCGGGCGCGTGGGCCGAGCAGGAGGGGGAGGAGGTGGGGGGCGGCGCGAGGGCAGGGCCCTCTGTGTGGGGCACTGTCCCTCTTCCTCCCTCTCTCTCTCCCCCTCGCGCCGGCCTGCTCCCTCTCTCTTCCCCTCGCGTCAGCATGCCCCCTCCATTACCCGACTCAAAGCACAGGCTGCCATCTGGATTGCGGTGGAAGAAGGGCTCGTCCAGCGTGGCTGCGCAGGCAGGGGCAGGCGGGGCCACAGGGCATGACACGCGGGCCAGGCGCAAGGCGCAGGCGGATGCGCGGGGCAGGGCGAGCGCGCGCGGCAGCGCTCGGCAGCCGCGCTGCCGGGCCGCGGAGCAGGCAGCCCTGCGCTGCCGGCGCGCGCCGCTGCTGCTGCGCTGCCGGCGCAGGCAGCCCCGCTGCAGCCGCGCTGCCGGCGCGCGGGTGCCAGCTGCTGCACTCTGGCCGGGTGGTGACCTATGCCGCCTCATGCGTGTATGAGTCTCGCTGGCTCCGACCCCGCCTCCTTGTACCGAACTCACCATACAGCATCTGCAGGTGCTGGCGGGAGGTGAGGAAGAGGGGCCAAGCGTCCTCTGGCACGCCGCGGTACGAGTGCAGCGCCCGGCCGCCGCCCGCCGCCGCGCGCGCGGCGGCGCCGGGCACCGCGGCGCGCAGCCGCGCGAACGCCTTCTGGACCTGCGGCCCACGCCGGCAGAGGGAGTTGGAAATGGCGCGAGGGGGACGCGGAAGCAAGGGGCATGCGACTGTGCCTCGCGGCGCTGGCGGGGCGCGCGGTGACACGCCACGGCCTGTCACGCCGTTGTGCAACCGCAGCTCCCACCTGCTCCTTGAGAGTTGCCGAGGCTGTGATGAACACCTGCATACACACCACGATAACAACAAGAAGAAGACGAAGAAGAGGGAATTAGCTTGCAACATCCTGTCGCAGCTCGACACAGCAGATGAGACGCTTGCAAGGCGAGCGCGCGCGGCCGCCGCCTCGCGCCATGCAGCGCAGGGACACGGAGCGCAGCGCTCCGCAGCACAACGCAGCGCAGGGGCGCACGCCGCTCCGCGCGGCAGGCAGGGCCCCGCGCTCTGGCCGCGGCGCGCCTGGTGCAGCGGCGCCCCCTCCTTGATGGCATTGTGCCAATGGGCAAAGAGCATGAACACAGCGCACCTGCACGGGCAGACGAGGGGCAAGAGACGCAGCAAGAACAGTTTGCACTGGCATACTGGCGAGGGGCGCGGCCAGCGCTGCACGCTTGCAGCGCTAGTGTCAGGCAGCTAGCCGCGCAGCTGCGAGCCCAGCAGTGCATCGGTGCAGCACACGCTCACGTGGTCTTGCCAGCACAAGTGCATAAAGTTAACACAACTGGCCAGTGGGGCATTGTGGGGCATCGTGTACTGCACTGGCAGCCCCGTGCCCCCCCATGCCCCGTCAAGCATGCCCCTCATGCCTCGACAAGCCCGCGCCCCCCCCCCCGCCGCGCCACCTCGCTGCATTCACCCGTGCCGCTGCGCCCCACAAGGATGAGCGAGCTCGGGGGGGAGGGCCTGCGCTCTACCACCGCCTGCGGCGCAGCAGGCCAGGCACGCGCGTCGGCGCCCAGCCGCACGAGCAGCGCTGGTCCGGCCGCCCGAGCGGCGCCGAGAGCAGGTGCGCCGCGTGGGGCGGCCCAGGCCCAGGGAGCCTTGCGTGCAGATGCAGATGTGGCAGTTGCAGATGGTGGTGGCATGACATTTTTTCATGCAGACATGAGTCGGGTGGCCCCCCCCCAGCACAGCAGTGGCCCTGCGGCGCGGGCTCGCTGTCTCGTCGGGGCTCAGCCGGAAGGGAAAGTCCAACTCATCGGCCGAGGAGCCCTGGAAGTGCATCACTGCGGGCAGAAAAGTGCAAGAAGGGAAGTGCAGGAAGTAAGTAAGGAAGTACATCATTGCAGGCAGGGGGCCCCCAGCCGGCCAGCGCAGGCGTAACATGTCACAGCCGAGCACAGGACTGGCAGCCGCCGGCCGGCAGCGGCTGTTGCAGATGCGTGCTCGCCGGCGGCTCCTGGCTGCTGGCCGGCGGGGAGCGGGCGCCCGCCCTGTGCACCGCGCCGTGCAGGAGGCCGTATGGCTGACGTGTGCTGCTCTCTCTGTCTCCTCACCAGCGTGGCACATCGTGTCGTCCAGCTTGTGCCAGCGGATGAGCGTGTACGCGTCAGGGGAGGTGTTGGCGGGAGGAAAGTAGAGCGCGCCACCGGCGGCGCGGGCCGCCGCCGCCGCCGCGCACGCCTCTGCCCGCGGAAGCAGCTCTCCTCGGAAGTCTGCCGGCCGGCGGTCGGCCTGCCGCGGGCGGGGGCGGGAGGGTGGGGGGCGCGCTGTGAGGTCGGGAGCGCGCGGCAGCGTAGCGCGGCGCGCGCCTGCCGCTGCCGCCCACCTGCGCGCCGGCCGCGACTGCTGCAGAGGCCAGCGGCGTGAGCACCAGCAGGCGCCGCGCGGCGAAGCCCTTTTGATAGCTGGCCTCGATCAGCGCCGCCGCCTTGCGCGCCTCTGACTCGGTGCCCGCCAGGGCCTGCCCGGCCGCAAGCAGCAGCAGTGTTGAAGGAAGCGCACGCAGCACACCTGTCGTGGCAAGAGGCATGCAGAAGAGCAGAGTTGGCGGGTGCGCTGGCAAGGCAGCGAGGGAAGGAGCGGAGGCGAGCCAGCAGGTGCGCATGCAGGGCGACAGAGCCGGCAGCTCACCCAAACGCGGATGACTTCCCGGTGCGTTCCCGCCACGGCCGCCACCTCTGGCGCCACCTCAAACACGGCAAACACAGAGGGCGCGGCCGCGGCAGGCGGCGCCGGCGGCGCCGCGGCCAGCCAGACCTGCAGGGGCGGGGGCAGCGTGAGCAGCGACGGCAGCGCCCCTCGCAGGCCGGGACAGCCGTCGGCCGGCCACTGCCCGCGCTGCCGGCGCAGAGGAGGGGCATCGCGCAGCGCCGGATCCCGCCTCCACAGGAGCGATCCCAGGAGGCGCGCCCTGTTTGCTGCAAGGCGCGGCTCCGGCCCCAGCTCGCCTCGACGGGGCGGAGGGGCAGCGTGGCCGCCTCGTCGCCCTGCAGCCGCACGGGCAGGGGCTGGCAGGCGGCGCCGCCGCCCCAGCGCCCGCTGCCCACGCGCAGCAACAGGGCGAGCACGGCCTGGCGCCGCTGGCTGTCCAGCCCGAGCCACTCCGTCCAGGCCTGTCGCGCCAGGTCCAGATCCCAGCGCAGGTCTCCCAGCGAGCTTATGCTGGCGCGCAGGTCGTGTGGCGCCGCCCCCGCGCAGCAGGCGCGCCAGCACGCGCGCCGGGTCGGCCTGCAGCTCCGCCTCCTCGGCAGCCAGCTGCTCCGGCGTGACCAGCGGCCGCACCACGGGCGGATCCTCGTCCGCCAGGTCAGCCCTGGGCACAGGCGTGGGCGCCACATGTGCGGCGGCGCAGCAGGGTGGCGCCGGGGTGATGCTGAGAGGGGCTGAGAAGGGGATTCTCCCACAGAGGCACCCGGCGGGGCGGCCATGCGGGACTTAATGCGGGGGCGGGGGCGGGGGCGGGGGCGGGGGCGGGGGCGCATGCAACCTGCCAGCCTGCCCCCCCCCCCGACCCACCAGCGCGGCTTGGCGGTGCGCCGGAAGCGCAGCGCGGGGCGCAGCTGCTCCCGCGGCGTGGCGGCGGCGGCGGCCTGCTCGGTGGGCGGCGGCGTGGCTGGCGCCGCCACGCGCTGCGCCTGCACCTCCTCCTGCCAGATGGCCTGCACATGCGCAGCAAAAGGGTGCGCGGCGGCGGGCGACGCCGACGCAACCAGCTCGGTGCACGATCAGACTGTGGCTCAACGGCTCAACGCCACAGTGTGCAGGCCAGGCGCGGCGGACGCACCTCCACCGCGGGGCGCAGCTTGTGGTCCAGCATGGCTCGCACGCGCTGCTGCTGGCGCTCCTGCTCCTCGGTGGGCGGGCCCAGCAGCGACAGGTCGCGCTCCGCCTGCGCAGGAAGAAAGGAAGAGAGCGCACTCGCCGCCCGCCAGTCGTCAGAACACAAAGCAGTCGTGGTGGGAGCTGCCTGCCAGCTGTCAAAGCAGGAAGTCTTGGTGGGTACGGGCTCTGCCAGGATGCAGAGGCCCGCTGTCGAGAGCCCGCGGCGGCGCCCCATGCACCGCCCCTGCCTCGCCTGCGCCCAGCGCTCGGCCTCCTGCGCGGCCTTGTCGGCGTCCTGCTGCTGCCTCTGCAGGTCGTACAGTGCAGCATACACCTTGCTGTCCACCGCCGCGCAGTCGGCGGGCAGGAAGAAAGCGAGGTTGCGCTGGGCGATGAGCTGTGGCGGTTGAGGGAGGGAGGACAGTTTCAACATCAACGTCTGTTATGGGGGGAGGGACTGGGGGGCTAGGCGCTGGTGCCGCGCCGCGGGCGTGGGCGCGGGCGCAGCCCAGAGGCCACGAGCAGCGCGCGACGCGAGCGGGCCGCACAGCGTGCAGGCTACGCCTGCGCCGGTTGACAGCCGGCGCGCGGACGCGAGCAGCCCACCCTGGGGGCCAGGGCGTGGATGCGGGTGACGAGTGCCTCGTAGGGTCTCTCCACCTGCGCCCGTGCCCAGCACACTTTATTAGAAACGCCCACATGTTGCAGCCTGCTGTAACTGCTGCCCGGCGACCGCCCCCTACCGTCAGCAGCACCAGCAGCAGAGAACTTTCGCGAAATTTTAAATATATGCACGGCGCTGGCTCTCCCCTCAGTGCTGGCAGGAGCCGAAGCCGCCCTGCCGTGGCTCCTATCGGTGCCTGGGGCTTGCGCCTGCCCTGAATACGCCGGCCCCGCCCTCGGCAGCGCGCGCCCCAGTTGCTGCCCCAAGTGCTGCATGCCCTCCACGCCGAGCACCCGCTGGCAGGCCAAAGGCGCGCCGCCGACCACCCACCGCTCACGCACCCCCCTCCCTCGCGCACCCGCTCCCGGACCGAGGCGATGGCATGCAGCACGTTGTTGCCGGCGGCGTTTCTGGCGCCCACGTCGGCGCCGCGGGAGAGCAGCAGCTCGACCAGCTCTATGTCGTTTGCCTCTGCCGCCTGCAGCGGGGGGGGGGGGGGGGGGCGGGGGGCGGGGGGGGGGGGGGGGGGGGGGGGGGGGGGGGGGGGGGCGAAGGTGGAGGAGTGAGGGCAGCAGAGGGGCGGCACGGCAGCAGCACGCGCGTGCGCCACGCCTGCACGCGCGGCCCGGCAGTGCACAGCCATCGCAGCGCCCGGCGGCAGCGGCGGCGCGCGGCCTGGGCGCAAGCAAGGGATAACCTCCGCGCGTGCCTCGTGCAGAAGGGTCTTGCCGCCCCTCTTCTCTCCGCTCTTGGCATCGATCACCACTCTGTCCCGCTGCTCCACGTCCGCGCCCGCGGCTAGCAACCGCTCCACCATGCCCCGCGCCGCCGTCGCCGCCGCCTCGGTCGGCAAACCCACCAGGCGATGCAGCCAGAGGCCTGCGTGCACGGCGCACCCAGCGCGGGCGGCGCTCGGCAATGGGCTCGGCGTGTGCGGGACGCGCGGCGCGCGCGCAACGGCTGCAGGGCGGGCGGCCGCCAACACCGCCGCCATAGACACAAGACACAAAGGCATGCAATTGCGTGTTCAATATGAAACATTAACATGACGGAGGCCGCGCTCACCGGCGGCGGAGAACGAAGGCTCCTCCAGCAGCAGCTGCAGCAGCGAGAAGTTGCGCTCATGCGCAGCGCCCTGGCCCAGGCGCCGGCAGGCGTCGGGGTCTGCCAGGAAGGGGTCAAGCGCGACGTGCCGATGCTCCAGCAGCCAGGCGCGCGCCGCCGCTGCCGCCGCGGGCGGCTGCGCGGGGTGCAGCGCGCCCCGTGTCCCCCAGCCGCCAGGACTGCAGGAAAGCGGCCTCCGCCTGTAGCGCTGGCGCAGGCTGCCGTGGCCGCCGCCCAACTGATAGCCCAAGAGGGAGAGGCGGCGCGGGATGCCGTGTCAGAGTGGGCCTCCGCCGCGTTCCGGCAGCGCCGCACCGCGGGCAGCCCGGCCGCGCGCCAGCCCCTGGCGCGCGCGATGCAGCTGGCGGGGACGCTGGCCGGCGCCGGCGCGCTGGCGGCGGCGCAGCTGGGGGACATGCTGGCGATTCTGGAGCGCAAGCGGATGAGCCCGGAGCCCTGCGACACAGTTGCGCTGGCCATGTTGCTCGTGGGCGCGCGCGGCGGCGCGGGGACGAGCCCGGGCGCCGCAAACGGCAGCGCGCACAGGGTGCGGCTGCCGGCCTGGTGGGAGGCCGTGGAGGAGCTGTCGGCCAACCTGAAGCTGCCTGCGGACGAGCGGCGCGCACTGCGGGAGCTGTCTTGGCTGCACAAGGCCGACTGGGACGTGGACGTGGCGGCCAGGGCAGTGCGGTTGGACGCGGAGAAGCGGGCGCAGGGGGAGGCCGGCGGGGCAGAGTCGCTAGCCCCGGCCGCGACGCGTGCAGAGGCCAAGGGCGCGGGGGCGAGCGAGGCAGCCGCAGCGCGCGCGGAGGCCGAGAGTGCGCGGGCGAGGGAGGCGGCCCAGGCGGCGGCCAGGGCAGAGGCAGAGGCGGCAGCTGCAGCGCGCGCGGAGGCCGAGAGTGCGCGAGCGAGGGAGGCGGCTGAGGTGGCGGCCAGGGCAGAGGTGGCCGCGGCACGCGCAGAGGCGTCCGCCAGGGCAGAGCAGGCCCCTGCAGCTGCCAGGGCAGAGGCGCGTGCACTGGCCAAAGGCGTGCGGGCGAGGGAGGCGGCTGAGGCGGCCGCGGTGCGGCTGAACGAGCTGCAGGCGCAGCTGCAGGCACTAGAGGAGGCCGTGAGGCAGGCGGCGGCGCGGCGGGCGCAAGAGGAGGAGGCTGCAAGGCGGACGGCGGCGCGGCGAGCGCAGGAGGAGGAGGCTGTTAGACAGGCGGCGGCGCGGCGAGCGCAGGAGGAGGAGGCTGTTAGACAGGCGGCGGCGCGGCGGGCGCAGGAGGAGGAGGCTGCTAGACAGGCGGCGGCGCGGCGGGCGCAGGAGGAGGAGGCTGTTAGACAGGCGGCGGCGCGGCGGGCGCAGGAGGAGGAAGCGGGGAGGGACGCGCGCTTGGTGGCGGGCATTGCGGCCAATGAGGCGGCAGCCGCGGCGCAGCAGAGAGAGCGCGAGGAGCTTCCGGCGGCCGCCGCGCGGCGGGCCGTGGAGCAGGTGCGGGCGGCGGCCGCGGGTGCCGCCGCTGCCCCCGCTCGGGGTGGCGAGGCCGGCCGCCACTGGTATTATTGCACGCATGATGGCGAGATGCATGGCCCCTTTCTGGCCTCTGAGCTGCTGGCGTGGTTCTATCGCGCGCCATCCCTGGGCCAGAAGCTGCACGAGCGCAGGCCCTGCTGCCTGCCACGCCAAACAATGCCGTTTGAGTTACACTGCTGTGCTCGCCACGCTGCGGGTCTGGCCGCTGCCGAACCCGCGCTCCTGGTGCTCCCCCACGCGAGCCCCCCTGCCCCCCCCCACCCCCCAGGTCATCCGACATGGGGGGCCCGACTGGCGACCGCTGTCATCTGCCATGGGGGACCTGCTGCCTGAGCTGCCTCGCATGCCGCATGAGCTCGGCGCCACCGTCACTCAGGTGGGCTGCCGGCGCTGCGCTGTCGAGCATGGCATGACCGAGGTCGCCACGCCCGCACACCTGCCAGGAGAGTGCAGACCCTGAGGCGCGCCGTCTGCTTTGCGCAGGCTGCGGCCGCCGAGGCGGCGGGCTCGCCGGCCGCAGGGCCAAGCCCAGCGGCAGGGGCGGCGGCCGCGGCGCGCGCTCCGGCCAGCCCAGCCGGCACTTCTCCCACGCCTGTGCTGCAGCAGAAAAGGCCTGGGGCAAGGGGCAACCGGGGGCCAGGTCGCAAGGCCGGCCCGCCGGCAGGCGCGGCGGGCGCGGCGGCCCCCGCACTGGCACCGGGGCAGCAGGAGCGGCAGCAACAGGAGGGCGGCCCCGGCCACCTCGGCTTTGCAGGCAATCTGCCGCTCCACCTCCAATCCGCGCTGTTCCCGCAAGCTGTCGAGTGGTGAATGACAACCATATGCAAGCGCACAGCAGGAGACACGCACACAAGAATGGGGCGGGCCTCTGCGGGGACGCGGCACGCCAGTGCACGTGCAGTGTGCCAGCAAGAGGCAGGCTCCTGCCAGCTTCCCTGTGTGCAGAGTGTGCAGGGTGTGGTGCACCTGCCTGCCGACACAAGGACGGGCGCCGCGCGCCCGCTCGCGCTGCGATGCGGGGGCCTGGAGCCGGGGGGTGCCCATCTGCTGACATCACCTGGTTGTAGCTGGTATGGCTGCGTGGGTGGCAAAGGCGCCCAGGGGGGCCAGTGTGCCGGCCAGGCGGGCGCAGCGTGCACTCATGCTGGTAGCCCCTGGACCGTCTAGACGGAGTCTCATATTAGCCTTCTTGATGTCTTGATGCAGCGCTGATTGCTGCTGGCGATAACGATAGAGTCGCCAGCCACTTTGCGGGCTGTTATCCTCTAGGACGCACGCCTAACCGTTCCGGCTCTTTTCGAGTGCGCACGAGTCGAGCCATGCAGCGTTCGAGCGCGCAGGTGAGCGGATGGCCGCCAACCACCACCCACCGACTCCGAGTTGGTGGGCCGCTGGAGCATTCGCAACGCTTTACTGGGCAGCGCTGTGGTGCTCTGGCATGAACGCCGACGAGAGTCAGCACTTGCCGCAGGGCTAGCGCAAACGCCCACCGCCCACCGACGCAAGCGCGCACGATACCGAGGCGGGATGGGCGTGGAGGTGGTGCTGCTCGCCGTGCTCCCAGCAGCGCTGCTGCTGTTAGGCCTGGCAGCCGGTGTAGCGCTGGCCGTCTGGGGCCGCGACTGGCTGCTGCGCGTGCTGCTCCGCGGCAGCGATGCCGCCGTGGGAGCCATAGGCAGCGAGCAGCAGGCGGCAGCGGCCGGGAAGACAGCCGACAGCCCCTCGCTGCACTCCATCCATGTGGTGGCCTCGGTGCCCTCGCTGCCAGGCTGGGGCGGCGCGCCGCCCTCGGCCCGCCGGACATCGCGCATCTGGGGGCAGGTGGCGGCCCACGTGGCCGCCTCGGGCCCCTCCGTCCCAGGCAGCAGCGCGCCCGGCAGCGCCTGGGACCCGGCCTCGCAGACCAACAGCTTCCTCCTCGTGCCGTCCGCCGGTGTCACCCCGCGCCGCAGCTCGCAGCTGTCGCTGCTGGCGCCAGCCGATGCGTCGGGCAGCGGCGGCGCCGCCGGCGCCCCGGGCAGCCCGCTGGCGGTGCGCGCCAGTCCCCTGAGCCACGCCAGCCTTCAGCGCGCGACGTCGGCGCGGGACCACGCCGGCCAGATGGTGCGGCAGGGGGCCTCCATCCTGAGCCAGGTGGGCTCGCGGGGGAGGGTGCGTGCGTGCGATTGGGGGCCTCTGTTTGGGTGGCAGGCTTGGGCGTGGCACTATTGTCCGCCTACACCCCCCCACCCACCCCCCGCACCCTCCAGTTCATGGATGACATTGACTCTCGCTCGGTGCTGCAACGCCTCGTCTCCGACAGCCTGCCCTCTCCACAGCACCCCGCCGGCGTGGGCCTGGCCAGCCGCACGCCCTCGGCGCTCTTCAGCCCCGCGCCGCCTGCGGCGGCGACGGCGGCGGAGGCCAGCGGCGCGCCGGACCCCAAAGTGGGGGAGATGGCTGTGGACGAGATCGACCTGCTGGAGATCATCGGAAAAGGGGGGTTCGGGTGAGGGCGAGGCTGGGAGCTGCCGCGCCGCTGCGACGGCGCAGAGGCTGCCTGCACAAGGTCCTGCCGCAGTCTTGACTCAGCCTTCTGTGCCCGCCCCCGGCGCCGCAGCTCCGTGTACAAGGCCTCCTGGCGCACCGCCCCCGTTGCGGTCAAGTACCTCATCTGCCACGCCAACGACGGCGACTCGCTGGAGCGTGCCATCCACGAGGTCGTGCTCTCCAAGCGGATGAGCCACCCCAACGTGGTGCAGGTGGGTGGTGGGATAGCGGGAGTGTGTGGAAGGGTGGGTGGGTGGGGTGGGGGGGGCTTGGGAGCCGTGTGTGAAGCAGACGCACGGGGCGGGCCCCATCAGGATGGGCTTTCCATGACCCTCGTCCGCACCTGCCTGTCGTCTTGCAATTCCTGTGACTCTGACTGGCCATCACGATGCTGCCCCTACCCCCAGTGTTACTGCTGGTCTGTGCTGAACGAGCACAGCCCGCCCGACAAGGGCGTCGGCGGCGCCAGCTGTGGCAACAGCCCGGCGTCGGCGCGCAGCCTGTCGGCCCGGCGCGGCTCACTGGAGGCCAGGCGCAGCCCGCTGGAGGCCAGGCGCAGCTCGCTGGAGGCCAGGCGCAGCTCGCTGGAGCGGGGGTCGTTCACACGTCAGGGCGGCGGGGCCAAGCGCTCGCTGGCAGACCGGTTTGTCGGCGTGGGGCCCGACGGCTCCCCGCGCCCACTCTCTGGCGCTAGCCTGCCCCGCATCACCGAGCGTGCGACGATGGAGCACGGCTCCCTTGATGCGGAGCTGCATGCGGAGGAAGCAGCGCCGGCTGAGCCGCCAGCGCAGCAGCCGCAGCAGCAGGTGGTAGAGGTGCCGCCGCCGCAGGCAGCTGGCGGCGGCGGCGGAGAGGCGGCTGCTGGCCACTCTCCAATCATGGGCGTGGTGGCCAGCGGCGCCAAGCAGCAGGCGGCAGCGGGCGAGGCCGGCGCGGGGCCAGATGCCAAGGCCGGTGGCAGCGCGAGCTCCACGCCCACGGGCAGCCCGGTCATCAGCGCCGTGCGGCCAGATGCGGTGGACGCCCCGCTGGGCCCCGCTGCCCTGGGGCCAGCAGGGGAGTCCGCGCCCGATGAGCTGGGCGAGCTGAGCAGCTCCAGCGTGAGCGACGCGGACGAGTACGCCAGCGATGCGGAAGAGTACGGGGCGGGGCGCGGAGGCGCGGGCGGCCAGGGCGGCGCCGGGGGCGGCGCACCGCTCGACCGACACGGCTTTGACGATCTCATCGAGCACTTCCGACTGGTGGCCGAGGAGCTGGCCGAGGAGCAGGTGGCCGCCGTGGCGGCAGAGCACGCGGCCGCCGAGGCGGCGGCCGAGGTGGCGACGGCGTCCGCGTGGGCGGCGGCAGTGCCGGCGCCCGAGGGAGTCGCGGCCAGCGGCGGCCGCTCACGGCAGGGCAGCGACCAGCGCGAGCCGGGCCGCCACTCCAGCTCCGAGAGCCTTGCGCTCAAGAGCGCCACCACGTCCTCCTTCTCAGGCAAGCAGCGCAAGAGGCGGGTGGTGCACACGCAGCGACACGCACTGTCAGCCAGCAGGCAGCGGCGCTGGATGCGGTGGCGCCCGCCGCGCGCCGAGCGGCCGCCGCGCCACCCGGTGTGAGCTTCCTGCCTGGCTGGCTGGCTGCCGCGCCTGAGGTCCACGCCCGCCTGCCTGCGCTCCCGCCCTCCCCACTGCAGATGTGGCAAGTTGTTTCCTGATTGAGATGGACAGCAGCAACGCCGAGCAGGTCACGCTCACCACCCCCAGCTCGCCCGCCTGCAGCGCCTCCCTGCCCCCCTCCGTCTTCCAGAGTGCCCTCAACTCGCTGGCCCAGTCCGCTGCCAACTCTGCGCCCGGCAGCCCGCGTCCGCCGCCGCCGCCAGCGATGCAGGCCGTGGCGCCGCAGCCCAGCAGACTGGGGCGCGGGAGCCGCGCGTGGGTGGGGCTGGCGGGCAGCTCTTGCTCGGAGGAGCGGGAGGAGCCGAAGGCTTCTGAGCAGTCGTCCGATCAGCGGGAGGAGCCACAGTCGCCGCCACCCCAACCGCAGCTGCTTCAGCCGCTGTCGGAGAGCAGCGCCAGCCCCACCGTGGCAGGCGAGGTCACCCTGCGGCTGAGCTGGGCGGCAGAGGGCGGCGGCAGCACGCCGCCCAACTGGCGGCGCAGCAGCAGCTGCAGCGCGCACGCGCCGCCGGGCATTGAACTCAGCGCCGCGCAGCTCGGCGCGCTGGCGGAGCAGCGGTCGAGCACCGCCAGCATAGCGTGCAACAGCTGCGTCTCGCTGTCAGCCTGGCAGCGCGGCGGCAGCCAGGCGGGAAGCCGTGGGGGGTCGTTCGCAGTCTTCCCTGGCGGCGAGCCTGGCGTGGCGAAGCGCCACAGCAGCGTGCTGCTGCAGCCGCTGGTGCCGCCGCTGCCCCTGGCGCCGCAGGGGGGCTTGCCCCAGGGGGAGTCGCCAAAGTCGCCGCAGCTGGCGGGCCTGGTGGGCCTGGGCAGCGTGCCTGAGTGCCCCTCCTCCACCCGCATGGGCAGCATGCGGGGCGGCAGCAGCCCCGGCGCCTCGCCCTCGGTGCAGGTGTGCGCTGCCGTTGGCTGGCGTCTGCCGCGGCCCTGCCCGCCGCTAGGCCATGCCGGGCCGTGCCGGGCCGTGCGCCGCCCGCACAGCTGGCTGTGCCTGAGCCAGCCCTCTCCTCCTCCGCCCTCCCTGCTCGCAGCTTTCCAGCCGCGAGGGCAGCCCCAGGACGCATGCGCACCACAGGCTGCGCCGCACGAGCGTGGAGGTGGGCGACGGCGGCGAGGCGCTCAGCGCGGGCAGCAGCCGCCTCGAATCCTTCAACAGCGAGGAGGGCTTTGGCTCGCCCGTCAAGCACAAGTGTGAGTTGGGTGGGTGGGTGTAGGTGGGTGGGGGTGGGGGGGGCCGGAATGGAGCGGGGCACGCCCAGGAGCTCCAAGGGAGGAGCGGGGGCAGGGGCATGCCGTGCGCAAGCTGGCAGCGCCGCGGCACCCCCGACCGCAACCATGGGCCCCGTGCCTGCGGCTCTCGCCCGCACAGGCGGCGGCGTGCGGAGCGTGTTCAAGCTCGAGTCGCTGGACCTGCGCGACGACGAGGTGCTGATGGCGGTGGTGCTCGAGTACTGCGACCTGGGCAGCCTGCGACGCGCGATCAAGCGCCGCGCCTTTGTGCCCGGCGCGCGGTGGAGCCTCCAGACCACCTACGTGAGGGCACTTGGGGGATGGGGGGTGCAGCGCTGAGGGGGGGCCGCAAGCCACGCAGTGAGCGAGGCAAGCAAGGGAGAGCGGGACCGCCGCGCCGATCGCCGCCGCAATCGGCCCCGCGCATGGAGCGCCCCTGAAGCCCGCCGCGCACCCCGCCATGCACCCCGTCCCGCAGCGCGCGCTGCTGCGCACCGCGCAGGAGGTGGCCAAGGGCATGGAGTACATCCATGAGTACAATGTGGTGCACGGGGACCTGAAGCCCGGTGGGTGGGGTGCAGGGGTGGGGTGGGGTGGGGCGGGGTAGCCTGCTCGCGCGGCTGCTGCGCCCTTGCGCTCCCGTCTTCGCGGCTGGCTCACCCCCGCGGGACAACAGAGGCCCCCTCCCCCCATGAAAATGACTCGACCGCCCTCCCTCCCGCCCCCCACACGTGCAGGCAACGTGCTGCTCAAGACACACAGGGTGGACCGCCGCGGCTACATCGCAAAGGTCTCGGACTTTGGGCTGTCCCGGCTCATGATCCCCCACCAGACCCACATATCGTGAGGCGCCGGCCGCTGCGGGGGGCGACGGGGCGGGGCGAGGTGGGGGGGCGGGGGCACGCGCGGCAGCATTGCCAGCGCCTGAAAGGGCGCGGGCCTGGGCCCTGCAAGGGGCCTGGCACGCTGGCACCGCTCCTCGCTGCGCCGGCTCTCGCCGAGCGTGGGGGCGCGCCCCCCTGCCGCCGCGCAGCGTCGGCAGCACGATGGGCACCACGGCCTACACCGCGCCAGAGGTTTTCATTTCCAACGCGGCCAAGAAGACGAGCGACGTCTACGCTTTTGGCATCATGAGTGAGCTGCGCCCAATCGCTGCCACTACTGCCGCCCGCCACCCAAGCCCTAGCGCGCGCGTCGCGCAACTGTCGCTTGTTAATCCCCCCTTCCTCCCCTGACCATCCGAACAGTGTGGGAGATGCTCTACTGCAAGGAGCCGTATGCCGACCTGATGGAGGGGCAGATCATGGCGGGCGTGGTGACCGGCACCCTGCGGCCCGAGTGGGAGGCCGACGCGCCCCCCGCCTACCGCGCGCTCGCCGAGCTCTGCTGGCACCAGCAGCCAGAGTGAGCGGCGGGGCGGGGCGCCGCCGCACGCGCGCGGCCGTCATCAGCGCGCGGCCGCCGGCAGTGGCGCGCCCTGCTCTGCCGTGCGGTGGCCTGGCCCGTCGGCACCCTCTTGAGAGCCAGGGTCCCCTCGTGCCGCCGCCCCCTCCTCATGCTCCGCGCTCCCCTCCTCCCTTACGCCCCCCTCCTCGCACTCCCTCCCTCCCCTCCCCTCGCGCCGCAGGCAGCGACCCAGCTTCAAGGCGATCGTGTCGGAGCTGGTGCGGATCGAGGTGGACTTCCGCAACCAGTGCCACCGCGCGTCGAGCCGCGGCGGCAGCGCCGCCAACTCGCGGCCCGCCAGCCCCGGCAAGCACTCCCGCCCGCCCTCGCTCATCCCCACCGCCGCCTCGCTCGAGGCGCTCCAGGTGGAGGAGGCGGCGTGAGCGCCGGCAGCGGTTTCGGCGCCGTTGTCGGCGCCGCACTGGGCGGCCCCCGCCGCCCCTCGCCTCCCTCCCGCCAGCGCCGCCGCAGAGCTCGCATGCGGCTGAGCAGCGCCGTGCGCACGCGCACGCGCGTTGGACTGTCGCCGTGCATGCGCTCGCGCCGTTGCGCGTTGAGAGATAGAAACGAATTATGCTGGTTTTGTGCGCACGCGTGCTTTCTTTCTGTATCCGCTCCGAGCTGCTCCCTTCCTTCCGAGCTGTGGCACTTGCCTCCGTCTTCCCCCCATGCTGGCTTTTCCCTGCTGCCTCTGCCCCATCTGGGGCAATATCTGTAAATTACGAAGCACAAGGTGGGAACTGCGCGCAATGCCGTCGCCCACCACCGCCTAGCCTGCCGCCGCTGCGTACCGGGGAGGTGGCCGCTGGACCAGCCCGGGCTTGGGCAGGTACCTCGCCGGCGGCGGCGGTGGGCTGCTGACCGCCCGGATGCCCGCCCAGGGAGCCATGGCCTGGTGGATCCAGGGCCTGCGATCCACGCGCACAGCGTGGGGGCGGGAGTCGGAGGCAAGAGGCGCGGCACTGCCAGCAGGTGGGAGCACTCGCGCGGTCCCACGTCGCCAGCTGCGCTGGGCTCTGGTGGAAAGAGAGAATGAGCGGAAGCGCAGTTGCGCCCGCACCAGTAGTAGGACACCGATGTGTAGACTCCCACTGATGCCGGCTGCGCAGACGAGCGCGAGGGCGGCACGCGCGGCCCGTTGGGCGGGACGGCCCATCGGGCGGCGCCATTGGGCGGGGCGCGCGGCGGGGTGCACGGCCCGCCCGGCTCAAACACCCCCCGGGCGCGCCTGGAGGTACAGCGGCCCGAGGTCCCACACCCGGTAGGCCTGGGTGCCGCAGGGGGCTTCGGGGCCAGACGAGACGATGCCGACCTGAGTGTGGACGGCACGGAAAGGCAGGGGGGCAACGCGAGGCTGGGCAACACGAGGGCCACGCAGGCGGCCTACTCGCATGGTGGGAGTGGGCGGCGGCAGGGGTACAGATGGCCCGGAACCCCTCCCACTCCCTGCGTACCGCCCCCACGTCCAGTCCCTCGCCTGCACGTCTGCCCGAGGGTTGGCGGGGTGGTGCGTCACGAGCGGGCCGCCAGAGTCGCCTGCGCGGGCATGTGTTATGGGCTGGTTGGCAGGTGGTGGCGTTGGTGGTTGGCAGCTGGCCGCAGTTCAGCCAGGCTGGCAAGCGCGCTCCTTCCGGCGGTGGCAGGCGCGAGCTTGCAGCCCTGGGGAGCGGCGGGAGGGCGTGAGCTTGCGGCCCTGGGGACGAGGGCGGCAGGCTGCAGCTCACCCTGGCAGGGATCTTTCTTGAGGTCCCAGGCGCACATGTGGCCATCTGCGTGTGGTGGAGGGAGCGGAGGGGAGCGAGGAGGGAGGGATGGGGCTGGCAGCAGCATGCGGGTGCATCCTTTGGCGCTGGTTCGGCGTCGCGCACGCTGCCGTCGGGGCAAAACCGCTCGAGGCGACCCCATCCCCAGCCTAGCCCACCCCACAACAACACACACACACATGCACCCCCCCGCACTCCCCGGGCACCTCCAGGCTCCCACCTGGCACCTGCCGGTCGATCCACTCGATGCACTGGGCCTTGCCCAGCACATGCACCGTGGCCTTCCTGCGCCGCGCAGTCTCTCAGGGAGTTGGGTGTGCCCTCGAGAGACTGCGCAACCTCATCGCCGGCCGGTGGTGGTGCTGCGCCGCCACCCCACCCCGCCGCAGGCCGCGTGACGCGCCGAGGGGTGCGCCTAGGGGAAGCCCTCTTGCTTGCTGACCAACGAACAACCATCCCAGCCCGGCTGACTCTGGCGCTCACTGGAGCTGGTAGGTGCCGTCTGGCTCAGCGGGCGTGGCCCCCCAGCCCGCAACCACCACCTCCAAGCCAGGGAAGGGGTCTGGGGTGGGGTTGTAAGGCGCAAGCCTGACTGCGGGGGGGCGGGCGGCAAAGGGGAGCTCAGCAGCAGGCGCGGCGGCGCAGCGGCAGCCCGGCTGGCGCCTGCGCCGGCCTCTGTTTTGCGCCCGGGGCAGCGTCCGGCCGGCAGCCCCTGCCGGCTGCGCTGCTGGGGACCAGTTGTCGGGGGGTGCAGGGGCAAGTAAGGGTGCAGGTGTGAAGGGTGCGGGCGCACCAATCTTGCACCCACCCGTCTGCTTTGAGGAGGGCCTGTCCAGGATGACCAGAGCTACGTCGTTGCGAATGTCAAACCTCCCAATCACAGCCTCTGGGTGCACAATCACCCTCTGCAGTGCCAGGGGGCATCGCAGGGCATGAGCGATTGCCCACGCGCACTGCTCGGCCCGAGGCAGCCCAAGAGCGCGAGCGTCCCTCTTCTCGCAGCCGCCATGAGAGCCCCCAGCGCGTCCGCCTCTTCCCACCTGCACGCCCCGCACTTCATACGCCCAGGGAGGGTCTGTATTCAGGTTTGTCACCCCAATCCAAACCTGCGGTAGCCGCAAGAGCAGGCGGCGCCAGTGGCAGTGCCAGTGGCAGCAGGCACGAGACGGCAGCATTCGGAGGGGGGGCTCCGGCGGCCGAGGCGGGCGGCGGCAGCGCAGCCCCACGCACGCTCGCTGCGGCAGGGCGGCTGCCAGTGCTCTACCACCCACCTCTGAAACGACCGTGTCTGGCCCGCCAGACTCGTCCTTTATGCAGTCTGCGTGCACAGCACAGAGGCGTGTGGGAGGGGGCGAATGCCAGTCGCTCCAGGAGCACGCACGGGGGCCGGGCCAGCAGGCTTGCTTGCCGGCACTGCGGCCGGCGCTGCAGGCAGTAGCCGCAGCAGGGGAGCCGAGCGAGCGGCGCGCGCGTGTGGTGGCCACCCACGTGCGGCAGTGAGCAGAACCATGGGCGCGATCAGCGTGGCTCCGCAGAAGTTGTAGATTTCGCCTCCGTCTCTGTAGAACAGCTGCATGCAAAGAGAGGCGCGCAGCTGGTTTGGTTTGGAGGCGCGGGCATGGATGGTCGGCTGACCCGTGGGCGGCGGCGGCGGATGCAGGGCAGGAGGCGCCAGCGACAGCAGGACAGGCGGCAGCAGTGCAACACCCCCGCACTCGCCTGCGCAATGTAGGGAAACTCCCTGCCGACGGCGGGCGTGCCAAAGGCAACCTGAGCCTGCGCCTTTGACCCTCCGGCGCTGCCAGTGCTGCTGCTGCTGCTGGGCTGCTGTGTTTCTGAGCCATTACGCTGCACCCTGATGTGCTGGCGGCTATAATATACGCCGCCGGCGCCCCAGGGCAGGGCGCCCGCGTGGCGGGGCAGGGTGCCCAAGGCGCGGCGCGCGCCGCCCTCGCCAACTCCCGCCTTCCGGCCGCCGCCAGGCGCAGCGCACGCCGTTAGAAGCAGTGCAACTGACAGCAGCGATCCACACAGGTTGTTGCAGAGCGCGCTCGGCCGCATGTGACACCCCGCTCCCTCTCGAGCCTCGTCTGGCCAACACGGCCTTCAGATCTGTCCGATGGGAAAGACAGCCGAGAGATCCGGCGCCCAGTTGTGGAGCCCGCAAGCAGCCTGCAGAAAAGCGCCAGCGGAGGCAGGGGTGCATCAGGATGCATAGCAAAGATTGAGGAAACCGCTGCAGTGAAATGCCAGCTGGCGGCGGTGAGGGCGCCGGCGCCTTGCCCGCTTGCACCGGCAGCTGCGTTCACTTGCGCTCCGCAACATGCTCCCTGGCATCAGCTGGGGTCTGCATGCACAGCATATGTGCCAACTGCACCGGGCGCACGCCGTCTGACACCGTGGCAGGAGCGAGGGATCCACAAGGCTGGGAGGTATCGAGGTATTGGGGGCTCGGGAGACTGGGTTGCGAGCCAGCACTCCAATAGCTATCTGGTCACTTCAAGGCAGAACCGCCGCCGGCGTGTTGCACCAGCGTTGCGCATCGATGCACGTGACGTCGACGCACCAGTGGCAGAGGAGCGAAGGGGCGGGACAGTTGTTGTGGGGCGGTTGAGCCAACTCTCGCCCCTGGGCCATCTCCGTCGCGAGGATGCCAGCACTGATGCCGTGTGCTCCTGTGCGGGTGGGCTGAAGAACTCGCTCCATCTGGCCCTTCCCGGGAGGCGTGAGTATTGGAGCGCGGGGCGGCAGCTGGGATAGAAGCTTGGACTTGGGATCTGGGAGTTGTCTTCCCACCGACTCTTCAGGTGCTGCAAGTGGTTTCGTGCCGTCCTACACATAAGACGCGACAGAAAGAGGAGAGTGGACGTACCAAGGCTCACAAGGTTTCCGCCTCGGAGCCTCCCAGTTTGAGATCCAACGATCCCCCCTCTCACCTCCGCAACTCTATCCTAGAGGCGCAGAGCCGATGGCGCGCCGTGTAGGGCGGGAAGTCGCGTGGCTGGTGGCCCTGCTCTTGCTATTCGTCGGTACCCGGGCTACGCAGCTCCAGGTGCGATCGATCGACGGGCTCCGGGCGCAGCATCTGGCCGGCGCTCACACTTGGCGTGTATCACGCGTGCAGGCCACCTCGACGGAAGGCCAGCTCACCGTGCGGTCACTGAGGTGGGCAGGAGACGATGTCGGCAGCGGGAGTGGCACTGCTGCGTCCTGCCCACGCCCGGCACACCGCCGTGCCCGACCGCCCCATCGCCGTTCCGCCCGCAGGTTCTCTGGCGGCAGCCTCTCTGCGCTGCGCCTGCCGCAGCAGCCTGCCAGCCTGTCTGAACTCAGCGGCGCCGAGGAGCTGGAGTATGAGCAGGCGTGGGATGTCGGCAGCGCGAGCTGGGAGCTGACCGTGGCAGCGCCCGCCGGCGCGCGACGCGTGGCCGTCTGGTGCCGCAGCTGCGCGGGCGGCGCCGGCGAGCGGGTCGACGGCCTGGTGGCCAGCACGCCCGTGCAGCGGCAGCAGGAGAAGCATGGCGAGCAGCAGGAAGAGGAGGGCGGCCCCACCGTGGTGGTGCTGCTCTCGGGCGCCGCGATGCCGGCGGCGGGTGGCTCGCTGGCACATGCCCGCGCGCTGCGCCAGGCGGCGGCCCAGACCGTCAGCATCGGCGCCCAGCAGTACGGCTTTGACAACGTGGTCGATTTGAGGTGAGAAAAGCGCTGACAGGGAGCGAGGCACGGGGGAGTGTGAGGGGTCAGAGGGCGCGCGTGCCCGCCCGCCCGCCGCCACGTCCGTCCTCCTGCAGGAGGACGGACGTGGCGGTCTGCAGCTGCAGATCGCCGCTCGTCAGAGCAGCCCCGCTCGCCTCTGCACACACACAACCGCCCGCGCCCCCCTCCCCGCCACCCCCAGCCAATACACCGGCACGCCCTTCAGCTTCTACTACACGCTGCTGGCCAACGGCACGCTGCGCGGCGCGATCGTGGCCACCACGCCGGGCGCGGCCACGGCCCACTACGCCGGCCTCGGCTTTGGGCGCCGCATGATCGGGGCCAACGTCTTTGTGGCCACCCCCCAGTATGCCGACGGCTACGTCTTCACCTCCACGTCTACCGCCCGGGCCAACGCGGGTGCGCGTCGCGCGCCCGCCAGCTGGCAGAGCCTCCCCGCCCGCCGAGCCCGGCCCAGGCGCCGAGCCTGCCCGCCCGCCGCCGCGCCCGGCAGCGCCCGCGCCCACACCCCTCCTGCCCCCACCGCGCCTGCAGGCCGCGGTGCCTGGAAGCTGTCCGACGTGGCCTTTGGCCAAAATTCCAACAGTGCGTTGCAGCAGCCGCCTGCCCTGCCGCGTGCTGCCCTGCCGCGGCGTGCCCCCAGCCCTGGGCGCGCTCGCCTGCCGAGCCCGCCGCCGCGCGCGCGCCGCCGCCCCTCCCGCGCGCCTGCAGGCGAGCTGGTGGGCGCCTTCACCGCGACGGGCATGAGCCCTGGCGCCCAGCCGTGCATCTTTGCCATCGGGCCGTTCTCGGGTGAGCTGCCTGGCGCCCGGCCCGCGCGACCCGCGGCGCCCGCCCCCGCCAATTGGTTGCAACCGCGACGCGCGCTCTCTTCCTCTGCCTACCCGTTCACCCCAGGCGGCAAGCTGATGGACCACACCGGCGCCGATGGAAACTATGGCAACTGCCAGCTCGACCTGGTCGTCTCCCCCGCCTCCTCTGCCTCTGGCTCGGGCGCCCCTGGCTCCCCCACCCCCTCTGCCTCCTCCTCTGGCACGTCCCCCGCCGCCTCTGCATCGCCGGCCTCCCCCGCCCCCGAAAGCACCACCGCCGAGGACGAGGACGAGGGCAAGGGCAAGGGCAAAGCCTCTGCGGCCGCCAGTCCCGCGCCCACCGCCAGCGCCGCCGCCGCTCCGGCCACGGCCGGCAACGCGTCTGGCTCCGCCTCAGCTGCCGGCAGTAGCGGCTCTAATGCCGCTTGCGTCTCGACGGCCAACGGCGTGACGTCGCGCTACTCCGCCTGCATGCTTGTGGCGGGCATTGGCCAGGTGGGCGGCGCCAGGGGGCTCGGGGGCGGCTGCGTCGAGGGCGCCGCTGTGCGAGCTGCCGCACTTTTGGTGCCGGCCCGCCCTGCGCACGCCCGCGTCGCGCGCCGCCCCGCGCTCCCGCCCGCCCCCCTCCCACCGTCCTCTCCCGCGCCCTGCTGCGCCCTCCCCCTCCCCTCCTCTCCTCTCCAGAGCTACTATGCCATGTGGAACATCACGCCCTCTGCCTCCAACCCAGCGCTCTCCACGCTGACCATGGCGCTCAACACCTCTGACACCACCGGCTACGTCGCGGTCGCCTGGCCGGCCCAGGCCGGCACCATGACCGGCGCCAGCGCCATGGTCCTCTCCTCCGGCGGCACGTCGGGCACGCCCTCCATGACCCAATACTACCTGGGAGGCACCCATCAGAGGAACGTCAACCCCGGCGGCGCGCTGACCGTCAGGTGAGGGCGCCCGGCAGGGCGGGGAGGAGCGCCGCTGCCGGGGCCGTGGGCGGCGGGGGGCCGGGCGGCGGCGCGATCGCGCGTGCGCGCGCCCCTTGGGCCTGCTCCGCGCCGAGCACCGACGCGCCCCGCGTGCGCCCTCCCCCCTCTCCCCCGCGCCGCGCCCCCTCGCGCTGCGCCCCTCGTCGCCGCAGCGCGCCGACCGCCAGTGTGGGCGGCGGCTGGCTCACCGGCAGCTTCCAGATGCAGATCGCAACGCCCCCCAGCGCCGCGGGCGGCCGCCGCCTGCTGCGCCGCCTGCTGGCCGCGTACCTCGACACCCCCGCCGACCAGAACCTGCTGTGGGCGGCCGGCCCCGTCGCCAGCGGTGCGCGCCGAGCGCGGCGCGCGGCGCCTTGCATGCGCCGCGGCGCATGCGCCAGCGCTCCTCCCGCCCTGCGCCAACCTGCCCCTCGCCCGCCCCCGCCGCCACCGCGCCGCACCGCAGATGGCAGCCCCCAGGAGCACGACTCGTACGGCGACTCCAACGTCAACCTGCTGGCCGCCGCCTCGGGCGCCGGCGGCGGCCTGGTGGCGGGCGACATCTCCACCGGCGGGAGCAAGGGCGACCTGGAGAACGCGCACGCCTGGATGGCCACCATCGGGTGAGGCGCGCCTTGGGCACCCGGGCGAGGCGCCCGCACCCGAGGGCTTCTCGACAGGGCAGGGGGGGTGGGGGCGCGGCGGAGGCTGGCAGGCAGGCGGGCAGCCGGCGCCCTTTTCAGCGCGCCTGGCGGCTGACACCCTCGCGCGCGGCCGCTGCTGCAGGTGGGGCATTCTGATCCCCGCGGGCGTGGTGGCCGCGCGCTTCAAGGCCGTGCGGCCGCCGGGCTGGTTCCACGCCCACCGCGCCCTGCAGGCGCGTGGGGCCGGCGGCGCAGCAGGGGCGCGGTGGGGCCGGCCCGCGCTGCCCCGGCCGCTGCCCACCCCGCGTCGCCCTGCGCTGCCTGGCATGGCTGGCGGGGCTGGGCCCTCACGTCCAGTCCCCGTGTTGTTGAGAGTGTGCGCCCCCTCCGCGCGCCGCCCCGCCTCGCCGCAGACCCTGGGCTTTGTGGTCGGCGCCGTCGGCGTGGGCCTCGGGTTTGGCGCGTCCGACGGCTGGGAAACCGAGTACACCGTGCATCGCGACCTGGGTGGGCGCAGCGGGGCCCGCATCTCGCCACCTGGCAGTGCGATGCCTGCTGGGGTAAACAGGGTGGAGGGCGCGGGACAGGTAGCCTGGGCCCACCCGCGCGGTGCGCCCTCCCGCGCCACGGGGCGCCTCCTCGCCGCCGTGCCGCGTGCCGCCCCCCTTGCGCCGCCGCCTAAACTCCCTCCCTCCCCCGCCACAGGCGTCACGGTCACCGTGCTGGGCGTGCTGCAGCTGACGGCGCTGGCCTTCCGCCCCAAGCTCGACAGCGCCGCACGTCCGTACTGGAGCTTTGCGCACATGTGGCTGGGCCGCAGCGCGGTCGTCATCGCCATTGCAAACATCTACTACGGCTGCCTGCATGTCAAGGAGCTTGGCACCTGGGCCTGGGCCACCTACACAGGCGCGTGCTGCGGCGCTGGGAGCGCAGGGCAGGGCGGCGGGCGCACACTGCGGCCGCAAGCTTGAGGGACTTGCGCTGGCCGCTGCCCCTCCCCCGCTCCCAGGCCTGCGTGCGCGCGCGCCGCGCATGCTCGATCCCTCCAACCGGCTCTGCCCCCTCCCCTGCGCCCCTGCCTGCGCCCCCGTTGGTACCTCTGCAGGCCTGCTGGCCGCGATCCTGGCGGTGGGCCTGGCCAACGAGGCGGCCGCCTGTGCGTCCAGGCGCGCGCACCTCGGCTCGCCCGGCGCCAAGGCCCAGTTTGTGTCGGCTGCCGACGTCAACCTGCGGTCTGCACAGCCCGCCAGGGACGAGGGCGCCTCCGCGCCCAAGGGCGCCGTGTGGCTGGTGGAGGGCGCTGGCTCCTCAGCAGCGCGCACCTAGAACTGTTCCAGGCCTCCATCCAACGGCGCGTGGCAGTCGCATGCTCCGCGCCGCCAGGCGAGCGCCGCCCTGCCCTTTACAGAGCTGTGTAAGCTTGTATCTGTCTTACGTGGGTGCCTTGCGCATTTGATGCTCATTTCGAGGCGGGCTGCATTCAAATGACCCGCACGCTGAACTAGCACTGTTGCCCGCTGCGCCCTTACCGCTGTCTCTGGCGTTTCGTTATGATAATAGTTAGTTCCGAATCCCCTTGCCATCTGCTTGCTTTGGGTAGATTCTCTTTGCCCTCCCGCTTCAATCAAAACTGTACCCGCACCCCTGAGCGGCTCGGTCATGAACATGCTGCCGAGAGGTCCACCTTTTTCACCGCTTCACTGTGAAATGTAAATGGGGCCATGGCACGGAGCGGCAAGGGCTGGAAGGAGGGAGGAGTGTGCACAGCGTCGGCGGCCGGCGCTGACGGGCGTGCTGTGGGTGCTGCGGTTTGTGGGCGGCGGGCTGCTCCAAATGTTTCATTGTTATCGCGTCTTGCTGTGCTCGCTCTTCCATCTCTCGCAGTTGGTGTTTGCAGGAGGGCGAGATTAAGGGAAGGTCAACAGTTTTTGCGTCGCGCGTCCAATTGCCTCGCCTTCCCGGCCGCCACGGCGAATGCAGACGCCCGCATACGCTGGCCAGCTGAGCGACAAGCTGTTCACAGAGAAGCGGAACTCGCCGTTCTCCCCCAACAACGCCGTGGCGACCGAGTTGCAGAGTGACCCAAAGGAGACCAGGTGCGAGCAGCTGTAGCGAGGAGCTCTCCCGCCGTCCGCCCACCCGACTGCCGCCCGCTGCCGAGCCGTCACCATCACCGTGCGTGCAGCCAGCTGCTGAAGGACATTGCGCGAGTGCTGCAGTCGCCCATCCCCTCGCCTGTGAGCTTCAGTGGTCAGGAGGGAGAGCTTGAAACATCAGAGGGAAAAGAGCCAAGCTGCTCTGACGGCCCCGCCTGCCCGCCTGCCATGCACAGGCCGGCTACGTGCGGCAGCTCGAGGCACAGCTGCAAGCGGAGCGGGCGTCTGGCGCCGGTGCAGAGGGCCACTCGGGAGGCATGGCCTCCGGGGCCCGGCGGATGAGCGCGCCGCCGCCCGTCGGCACACGCCCGGCCAGCGCCGAGGCGCGCAGGGGGAGCGCCGCTCCAGCGCTCATGAGCCCTCTACTGATCAGCCCCCGCAAGAGGAGTGCAGCAGAGGCGACAGCCAAACAGGTGACCAGCCTTGCCTTCTTGTTGCGCCACCTGTGTGTGGGCGGTGGGTATCGGCCTTCCGCAACTTGCCCCACTCGCCTTGCACCCACCAACCACGTCTGCGCCGCGCAGCTGGTGGCGTCTCTGGAGCACATGCTGGCGGACGGTTCATCTGCAGCAGGCAGCATGGCCCTGTCTGCCCTGCACTCGTGCAGCAGTACACTGGCCGGTGAGCTGCTGCCCCAGCCCTCACTCACCCGGCAACCGAGCCTGAGGGCCGCGCAAGCAGGCGTCGCGGATGCAGCAGCGTCGCGGCCATCAGCGCCGGCACGGCAGGCGAGCGTGCGGTGGCAGGTGGAGGCCCCGAGCGGGGCATCACAGCAGGAGGAGCGGGCACCCAGGGCATCTGTGCTGACGCCTGCGAGCTCAAGCGCTGCCACCCAGCAGGCAGGCTCGGAGCAGCAGCTTGCGCGGTCTGGGAGCCGGCAAGACTCTGCTGGCAGCCCACGCCGGCGCAGCGTGGCAACCAGCCAGCCTGCTGGCGAGCTTGCGCAGCCGCAGCAGCTGTTCAGCAGGCAGCCCTCCTCCAAGGCCACGCCAGCCCCATGGGGCGCTGACGTGGGTGCCACCGGCGCGCGGGCCATGGCGCGGCAGCCCAGCAACCGCTGGGAGCTTGCAGCCCAGCGCGCCGCGTCGCAGCTCGAGGCATCGCCCCACGCCTCGCTTGCCCCTGCGAGCCCAGCTGCTGAGGCCCTGCAGGCCATCGCCGCTGAACTGAGCGGAGTGGCGGTGGATGAGAGCCCTCCCCGCTTGCCGGGGGGCGCGGGGCGCCGGCTCAGCGTGCTCGCCAGCCCGGCCCCCTCCGGCATGGTGCGCCAGCAGAGCGTGAGCCGGCTGCCTGGGTCGCCGCACCGCCTCAGCGTGGCCGGGGGCGCAATGCTCGACGCCTCGCCGGTGCCATCGCCGCTGGCCGCGTTTGGCCTGGCGGCACCTGCCAGCCCCAGGAGTCCGAGGAGCCCGATGGCCGGCCGAGGCGGAGGCAGCCCACGTGCGCGCAGCAGCCTTGTTGTGGGCATGGCGCTGCCCCCCATAGAGTGCATTGTGCTGCCAGAGCCGCAGCTGGACCTCACGCCGCCCGAGGGGCTCAGGTGGGGCTGGCTGTCCTTGAGAATGGGAGCTGGAGTGGGAGTGGGAGGACCGTGAGGTGTCGCGAGGCTGCACACCCAACGCTGCCCCTGCTGCAAGGCCTGCCGAGGCAGCGTCCGCGTGCCGACCGGGCGGCCCCTCCCCACCCTTCTTCCCTCGGCAGGTTTGAGGCGGAGGCGCGGGAGCTGCTGGCGGCGCTGGCTGATTTCGGAGACGCAGAGCGCAGGGCTGCGGGACGGCACCGCGCTGAGGTCGGGGCGCGCCTCGATGAGCTGTTCCGCTGGCCGCCGCCAGCGAGGGCAGTGGCGCTATGAGCAGTGCAGCGCATGGGGCTGGTGCCGTGCACCCGATCCTGCCCTGCCACTTGGGGCATGAAAAGAAAACTGTTAATATGCGGTGCTGGCATGAGCTCCAACCCGCCGACGCTGTCGCAGTCGGTGCAGTCCTTCCATCTCGCTGTGGGGGAGGGTTGCCCCTGGCGATGTGGCGGGGCAGCAGGGCGGCGGACCGCGCGCACTGTGGAAGGATGGTCGGCGCTGCGGGCGGTGCCAGCATGGCGCGCGCTGGAGCGCATCGGGCTCGATGATCGTCCGCCAGCCTGGGGACCCGGCGCGGGCACCCACTCACCCGCCGCGCCGGCGACAAGACAGCTGATGCCATCTGGCTGTCCCGAGCGAGCCACCTCCCCCCTCGCTTTGGCATGAGCAGCAGCTGCCGGTTCAGCTGCAGCATGGATGGCGTGCCGACGTGGTCCTGCACACACCTTCCTAATAACGCGCTCTGCGCGTCTGACATTCCACAACTCATCATCAACACCTCAGCCTCTCGAACTGCCCCCCGCAACCTCGAACTGGCAGCAAACCAGCTCAAAAACCCCTCCTGCCCAGCCAAACACCTGCACAACCCTTCCCGCCCCTGCCGCCCGGCACGCCTGCCTACCCCGTTGTCGCGGCCCGCAGGCCGTGCCATATGCAGAGCCCACCTCGCAGTTCTTCGGGTTCTGCCTGCTGACCAACGGCGCGAAGGGAACTCGCCACCGCCGGCACCAAGTCGGGCGCGGCGGTGAGGTAAACCACCCTGCCGCGGTGTAATGCTTGAGCATGCGTTTGTTTGCTGTGCTGGCTTGGTGGAAGAAAGAAGAGGGATAGAGGTGGCCAAGGGCGCAGAGGGGAGAGGACGGAAGGGATTGTAAGTTGGGGACGAATGTCAAGAGGGGCAGCGCAATGGCAGCTGTCGCAGCACACATGTCAGCAGCTAAATGAAGAGGCGGGAGATTACGTCAGTTTTCGAAGCAACACACTAGCCTAACAATATCACGTGCGAGCTGGACTCAAAGCTGCACCCATCGCGCCCGCTACGCCGGCCGAGCGCTGCGCGCCGGCTGCTACACGCGGCGCAGCGCGGCGCGGCGCGCCGCCCGCGCGCCCACCGCCCCCGCAACTTCCTCGGCCAGCGCCGCCCGCGGCGCCCGCAGCGTGAGCCAGCCGTCGCTGCCAAAGGACAGGCGCACGCAGCACGACTGGGCATCGGCTGCGGCAGGCGCCGCTGCGTCGGCATCCACGACCGCTGCCGCGACGTCGGCATCGCAGCAGTAGATCGTCTGCCCTGCGCCGAGGACATACAGCGTTCGTATCGAGGACGCCAGCGCGACGCAGCCTGCGGGCGGGCGGCACATGCAGCGTTGCAGCAACAACGAGGAGCGTCGGAGGAGTCGGAGGAGCGTTCCGGCGGCCCGGCGGGCGGGCGGGCGCGGCCAGACGCGCCCACGCGCATCGCCCAGCCTCAAAGTGAGGAGCAGCTCGGCAGCTCCGCACCAGAGTTGCCGCTCAGGACCCACTTCTTGACCCAGGGGTTGGAGGTGGCAGACAATACCACCGGCATGGCCGGCCACCGCAGCAGGGCGCAGTCGCCCTCGGCCAGCGGCGCGTCGGGCGCCAGGTCCAGCGCGGCGCGCAGGGCGGCGGGCCCCTCCTCGCGCGGCGGGTCAAAGCGCCGCGTGCCAAACAGCTGCGGCGGGGAAGGCGGCAAGGCCATTAGGGGCCGAGGCCACGCACTCAACAGGCTGGGCTGCACGGCAGGGCGGGGCACCCAGGGGGGCCACCCGAGGCTTGCCTGGAGCACGCGCGCGCGGCGGTCCTGCGTCGCCGCCTCCGCGCCTGCCGCTTCCGGCGAGGGCCAGAGCGCGCGCGCCGTGCCAGCCCCCACCTCGTCGCTCTGGTCGGCCTGCTCGAACCTGGCTGCCAGTGCCCGCACCGAGGAGCAGAATGGCGTGCCGTCCTCGCAGGCCGGCGGGAGCGGCGCCGGCGGCGCCGGCATGCCGCCTCCGGCTGCAGGCGCCGCACGCACTGGCCCGGCGAGCGGCCGCATCATAAGGCCACGCCCTGGCTACCGTAGGGCTAGCGCACACGCTCTGCACCCACCCGCACACTGCGAAACGCTGTCGAGGCAATGCCACAGGACTCTCACGCTCTCGTGCACTCTGCAAGCAGCAAGGGAGACGTGGGGGAAGTGCGGAACAGTGCGCCCAGGACCAGCCGCGCGCCGTGTGCCCCCGCCCGCCCGCATGTCGCTCCCCTGTTGCAACCAAACAGGGCTAAAAGCTTCAGCTAGTGTACAAATGAGTCCCTGACGCAGGAAGGGGAGCGAGGCAGCCGGCAGGACAGGCCCCGCAGCCGCCGCGCAAAAATGCGCAGTGAAGCGGTTCTGGCAGCGCCTCGTCCCAAAAAAAACAAAAAAAACAACAGGTTGGGCCTTCAAAAAATGCGCAGCACAGGGGGGCACGCTGCAGAATGAACACAAATGCACGCGCACACGCTGCATGTCGTCGGTCGGGCGCGCGAGGGCGCCGGCGGGCAGCCGCCGCCGCCGCGCCCGCAGAGGGCGGGCACGTTGCCGCCACTAGCCCAGGCGCGGCGCACGCGCGCGCCTGCCGCTCACGCCTCCAGCCCAAGGCTCCTCCGCCAGCTGCGGCTGGTCCTGAACTGCTGCGCGTTGCGGCGCATGGCCTGCGCAGCAGGGGCGGCCCAGGGGCGGCGCCGGCGGCGAGGGGCGTTAGAGCTCATGCCTGGCCGTGTGCGCTTGCGCCCCATGTCGCCTCGCCGCCGCTCCGGACCCACCCGCCCCCACCTGCATGAACATGCGCCAGCTCTCCTGGTAGGCTGGACTCATCATCTCATTGGACAGCCGCAGAAAGGTGAAGGCCCGCAGCGGCGGCAGCTCCGCGCTGCGCGGCGGTGGCCCCCCGCCGCCGCCGCCGCCCGCCGCCGCCGCCGCCTCGCCCGCCGGCGGCCGGCCGGCCGCGGCGGACGTCGCGGCGCCCGCGCCCTCGGGCCCCTCGCCTCCGCCACCATTGCCGCCGCCGCTGCCGGCTGCAGCGGCGCCGGGGGGCGGGCCGCTGCTGGGCACGGCCGCCTGCGCTATGGCGATGAGCTCGCTGGGCGACGCCAGGGCGCCAAAGGAGGTGGCGTCGTCGCCGCTGCTGCCCTGCTGCAGGGGCGTGCCCCAGGGCTGCGTGTTGTACACTATGCGCTGCGCCAGGGGGTGGGTGGGTGGCGGGGGTGGGGGGTGCGGTAGGAGACAGGAAGGGGGGCGCACGGCAGGGGGCCAGCGAGCATCAAGCTGTCATCAACCGGCCTCCGCCGCGCCCGCCGCCCACTCCAGCGCCGGCGGCTCCCGCGCTGCCCAGCCCAGCGCCGCCAAAGCGCCGCCCAGCCCGCGCGCGCCCGGCGGCCGCCCCACCTGCAGCGCGACCTCGTCGATCGCCGCTGGCATGAAGCACGGCAGCGCGTTCTCGCCCGCCACCGGCACGCCCGCGCGCGCCGCGCTCTCCCGCACCTGCACGCGCCGCGGCGGGCAGCGGCGGGCGGCGGCCGGCCTTGGGGGCCGACGCAGGCCGGGCCCCGAGGCGGCCGAGCGGGCGGGCGGGCGGGCGCCGGGCGGCGCGGCAGGCGCGGCGGCGCGGCGGGCGCAGCAAGTCCTGCCGCCGGCCGAGCGTACCTGGCGCAGCAGGCCCTCTGGCCCGCACAGCGCCTCGGGCGGGTGCTGCGAGTCGCACATCTCCACGCACGTCAGCGTGAGGGACGCGCCGTAGCGCTGCGCGCGGACGGGGCGAGGGAGCCGGAGGCGACGGCGCGTTGGGAGGGCGGGCGGGCGGGCACGTGGCAGTGGCGGGCCGAGCCGCGGGACGCAGGCGCGGCGCGCGCCAAGGCGCGAGAGGCGGGGGCCCCTCTCTCCCTCTCCCCCGCCCTTGCTCGCCGCACCCTGCAGAGGTCGATGATGGGCGTGTAGCCGTCCCTGCCCTCGCTATTGTAGTAGCCTGCAGGGTGGGGTGGGGTGTGGTGAGTGGTGTGTGTGGTGGGTGAGTAGCGCACATGCAGAGGCGGGGTCCGGCGCCGCGCAGGCCAGGGGGGCGGCAGATCGGCCCGTGCGGCGTGCCGCAGGCGCTGGCGCGGCCCGCGCGCGCCCACCTGCTGTCAGCTCGCCCGCGTGGCTGCGGGTGCGGTACCACCAGTGCACCCCTGCGACCTTGAGCGACAGCTCCACGGGCGGCCCTGCACGAGGGGAACCAGGCAGGCAAGCGTCGCACTTGGGGCTTGGGGCTGGCAAGGCGCGGCGCCGGCGCGGCGGACCCATGCGCGGCCGGGCAGCACGCGACGCGCGAGCGGGCGGCGCGGGCGGCGCGCGCCTGCGGGCGCTAGCGCGACGGCGCCGCCGGCCCACGCCTCCTCGCTGCCGTCGCTCTTGGTGGAGCGGAGGCAGCCCCAGGAGGGCAGGCTGCGCTGCAGCGCGCGGTTCACGCCCAGCGGCGACAGCGGCGGCACCGAGGCCGCCGGCGGCCACGCGGCGGCGGGGGGCAGGCCGCTGCCGCCCTGCTGCTGCTGCCCGCCGGCCGGCGGCGCGACCGCCGGCCTGCTCGCGGTGCTGTGCGCTTCCAAGGCCTGGTGGCTGGGGGTGGAGGGTGGCGAGCTGGCTGCCTCCGAGACCGCCGCAGAGGCGGGGCCGGAGTCAAACATCTCGACAGAAGGCGAGGGCGGCACGCCCCCGCCCGACGTCGAGCGCCGCGCGTACAGCGCCGCCAGCTGCTGCTGCTGCGCCGCCGCCGCCGCCGCCGCCTGCGTCGCCATGGCCGCCGGCGGGTCGGCGGCGCCGCCGCCGCCCGGCTCCACACGCGGCGAGGGCAGCGCGACCGACGAAAGGTTGGGCAGCGAGAAGCTGCGGCCGCCGGGGGGCGGCGCGGCGCGCGGCGGCGGCGCGAGCACCATGCGCGGCCCGGGGCCCTCGCGGTGCAGGTTGAACACCGAGGTGGCGGCTGCCAGCAGCCGCTCGCCGTGCTCCATCAGCGCGTCGCTATACCACTACACCGGTGGGGTTGGAGTCGGGCGGGGGGAGGGGCAGGGGATCGGCAGGGAAGGGGGCACCGGAGGAGGTTCAGGTGCGAGGGCGCGCGCGCGGGGGCGGCGGCCGGCCGCGGAAAGCAGAGGCAGCAGCACCAGCACGTTGCAGAACGGAACAGAGGCACAGAGACACAGAGACACAGAGGCACAGGCAGGATCGGAAGCGAGGCGCACCTCGAGGAAGAAGCGGCCGTAGGGCGAGTCCCAGACGCCGCCCCAGGAGGAGAAGAACCCAGTCTCCTCGGGGGAGGCGTTGTAGCTGCCCGTGTCCTGCGGCCCCGAGTGCCCCCACTCGGGGTGGCCCGCCGCGCGCGCCGTTGCCGCGAGGGAGGCGAGCGCGCGGCGGTCGTAGCACTGGAACTCGCCCAGGCCCTGGGGGGAGGGGTGGTGGGGTGGTGTGTGTGTGTGTGGGTGGGGGGGGGGGGGGGGGGGGAGATTGGCGAGAGGGAGGAGGGAGCGCGCGCGCGTGGGAGCCCCAAACAACGCGCCTGCCAGCGCGCACGCGGGAGGGAGAGGGCGCGCAGCCGCGCAGGCAAGCGCGCACTCCCGCGCACCGGGAAGCGCCAGCCGTTGGCCTCGGGGTAGGAGGGGTAGCGCAGCTCGCCGCAGGGGCCGGCGCCCACCACCACCTCCTCCACCAGCCCGCCCAGCTCCACCGCAAACTCGTCCCGGAAGGCGCTGGCGCGGGAAGAAAGCGTGGGAAGAAAGCGCGGGAGGGAGCAGCAGAAAGCGGCGAGGCGGGCGGGGCGGCGCAGAGAGCGTCAGAGACGGCGGGACCGGCTCCAGGCTCTGAGGTGCCGACACGCGCGCAGCAGCACAGCAGCGTACGCGCCGCCTCCCAACACCACGCGTGCCGCCGGCCCCCCACCCCCCCACCCGCGCACACACACACGCACACACACACCCGCCCACCGCATGAAGTCGGTGTAGCACTGCAGCGGGGACCGCCCCTTGAGCAGGCCCGGCTCATCGTCGGCGAAGAGCGTGAGGCACTCGCGGTTGCGCTGGCCGGGCGTGCGGCGCGGTCGGTCGGTGAAGAAGATGTCGGGGTCGGCCTCGCCCGCCTGCGCGCGCGCGCGTGTGGGTGGGTGAGGTGGCGGGTGGGGTGCGGGGATAGAGTGTGCGTGTGGGGGCGCGCGCGTGCGTGTGGGCGTGTGTGTGCGCGTGTGGGTGGGTGGGTGGGTGGGGTGGGTGGGGTGGCGGGGGAGGGCGTGCGTGCGTGTGTGCGTGCGTGTGGGGGCGTGTGGGTGGCGGGGCAGGGGAGGAAAGCGGGGATAGAGTGTGCGTGTGTGTTGTGAGGAGAGGTGAGGCGCGAAGGGCGAGGGAGCGCGAGGACGAGGGCTGGAAATGCCACCGCAGCGTGCAGCGGGCGGCGGCGACGGGGCGAGGCGGGAGGGGTCGCGCGAGGGGCGAGGCGGCGAGGTGCGCCCGGGCGCGCGGCGGGCGCGCGGCGCCCCGGGCGGCGCCCCGGGCGGCGGGCATCTCGCCTGGAGCACCCAGGGCGGCAGGGGGATGAGCGCGTTGTCGCCAACGTTGCTGCCGCAGGCGTGGAAAGACATGACGACCTGAGTAGGAGCGAGGCAGGTAGAGTACTTGGTCCCCCCCAGCAGCACTGAGCAGGAGCAGCACTTAGCGACCGCGGCGCGGCGCAGGGCCGGCGGCGGGTGGCGCAGGCGGCGCCGTGCGGCTGCTGGGCGCCGTGCTGGCCGCCGCGCGCGCCTGCACAACGCCTGCACCCACCCCGCCTGCACCCACCTGCAGCCGCAGCCCCATCTTTCTAACGATCTCAAACAGCTGGCGATAGCCGCTCCAGCAATATTGCCGCGGCCGCCGCTCCACTGCGCCCCACTGCGGCGCGCGGGTGGGGGCGACGGGCGGCAGCGTCGGCGGGTGGCGCCACGCCGGTGACGCGGCGCTGGCGCCTCTGCGCTTCTGCGCCTTCCTCCTCCTTCTCCCGACCAGCACCTGTCTCCTCCCTCTGCCCCTCCCGCACTTGCGCTCCCTGTCCCCGCCGCTCACACACACGCGCCGCTCCCCCCCCGCCACTCCCACGCGCGTGCCGCTCGCTCCCCGCCGCTCCCACGCGCGCGCCGCTCACCCAGACGTCCACCGCCACGCCGCGGATGCCCGTTTCCTTGAGAGTCTCCAGCGACTTGGTGAACCACGTCGAGTTGCCATAGATGAACACCCCCTCTGCGTTCACCTGCGGAGGAGACGTGTGTGCAAGGCGACACGGGAGCAGCGTTGTCGGGGGGGAGACGTGGGTGCAAGGCGACACGGGTGCAGCGTTGTCGGGGGGGAGACGTGGGTGCAAGGCGACACGGGTGCAGCGTTGTCGGTGGTCGCGGCAAGGGGGCCGGGGCGCGGCCAGGGACCGCACAGGCGGCGCACGGCGCGTGCGGCCCGCCAGCGTGCCGCTGGCGCCGCCGCGGCTCGCCGGCGGCGCCGGCGACTGCCTCACCGTGCCCAGGGGGAGCATGACGTAGACGGGCACGCTGCTGCCCGCGGGCGGCAGCTCGCAGGCGAGGCCGCCGCCCGACTGGACGGGCTCCAGGCCGTTGGGCGCGGCCGCCGCCGCCGCCGCCACCGCCTCTCCCTCCTCCCAGTGCTGCTTGGACAGCTGACCCACGCGGCGCATCGCGTCCTGCGTCGCCGCCTGCGTGCGCGTGCCGCCGCGCCGCACGAGAAGGCTTGCCGGGGTGCCGGCCGGTCCGCCGCCCGACCGCCCGCGCCCGCCTCCTGCCCGAGCCTCGGCGCCCTGCCCTGAGATCGGCCTCCGGGGCTCCCTCCCCGCCCTCGGCCTGACCCGGGCTGCGCCCTGCCCCTCTGCCTGCCTGCCCCCCTGCGCAAGTGCTGAATACGCCCTCGATCGCTGTGTCTGTATCGATGGAGGGCCGCAGCCAGCGAGCATCAAGCGGCAGCCGCCCCCCTGCCCGCGCGTCCGACGAGGGGGGCGAAGCGCATATGCATAGTTTGCAGCGGGCCTGGGGCCTTTGGATGAGCTGAAGGGCGCTCAGACAAGAGAGGCGTTGGCTGCGATCAGGAGTGGCCCCAAGGTTTGACTTGAAGGCGGGCCGCCGGCATCGTTGGATATCAATCGACGTTCTTTTTGTTGGGTTTTGTGTCTGCCCCATGTGCAGCTGTGCAAGGGTGTTCCTTCTGGCAGCATGAAATGCCCAGAGCCATGCGTGCCAGGGGCGCCGGCGGGGTCGGCGGCCGCCGCATGCCGGCGGTCAGCTGCTGCTGATCGGCGGTCAAGCTGCTGCTGATCGGCGGTCAAAGCTGCTGCTGATCTCCAAGCACGTGTCGTTTTGCGAGGGCTGTCCTCACGCCTGGCTGAGACCAGTTGACCTGGGGCACCGCCCCCTGTTTGAGGAACCTGCTCAGCGGCTGTCCTGCAGCTGCACTGAAGAGCCCGCCCGCGGCTGCATGAGCTCCACTAATGTCAAGCCGCGAAATGGCACAATTGGAAATTTACAGCAAAGCAGCAAGTGTTGGACAGTGCAGGGGGCAGCGGCGAGAGCACAGGCAGGAGCGGCAAGAGAGGAGCAGCAAGACAGCGTGAAACAGTGCGGGCAAAGAATGTGGAAGGATGCAGAGTCATTAAGGCTCCCCGGAGTGTTCCGGGGAGCCGCCAGCCAGCCTTCCAAGTGCTGGAGCGGCCAGGCTCAGTCCTCGAGCCAGCCGATCTCGTACTGACGCACCAGGTCGTACACCGTGGGCGGGCTGGAAAGCGGGGCAGGCAGAGGGCGGAGGCAGCAGGCGGAGGGCGTCGGTCGGCGCCGCGCTCGCCGCGCGCCGCGCCGCCGTGGCCGCCCAGCGCAGACCAGCGCCACGCAGCGTCCCTGCCCAGCGTCCCCCGTGCAATGCGCCGCGCCCCCGCTGCGCCGTGCCCGCTGCCGCAGTGCGCCCCCGCCCGGCGGCCCCCCCCCGCCCCCCCGCCCCCCCCGGGGCTCACTGCTGGATGCCCAGAAAGCCTGCAGTCACGTCGCCGCCGGCGTGTGCAAAGATGGCGTCCCCGCCCGGGTGGTCGTCCACATAGGCGCTCACGTCATAGACCTGCGCAGGGCAATGCATGCAGGGAACGCAGCGCGAGGGACGCGCGGCGCGGCGTGGGTCGGCGGCGTCTTCGCGCCGCCGCCGCCGGCCTGCGCAGCGACCCGCCCCGGCGCCTGATCGCCCGCACTCTTCGCGCGCCAATCCCCCCTCCCCTCTTGCCCCACACCGCCGCCTCGCCTTGTAGTCATCGTCCCCCTTGTTCTTAATAATCAGCCAGAGGTCGCCCTCGGTCGTGTGCCGCGCCACCTCGGCCCGCTTGTACCCCCGCAGCTCCCGTTTCTTTGCCGCAGGCTTGCTGGCGCCTGCGCAGGGGCAGGGGTGGCGGAGAAGGGGCGAGAGAGTCGGGGGTGGGAGCCTGGGCGCCGAGGGGCCCGGAGTGGAGCGCGGAGGACAGGCGGCGGCAGCGGCGATGCCCGCCCGCCGGCCCCAGCGGCGGACGAGCGCCCCTGCTCCATTGGCCGCAGATTGATCGCAGGCTCCCCATCCCGCTCGCCTAGTGCCGCCGCCTTACCGCCTGATTTGAACAGCAGGAGCAGGACGATCAGTCCCGCGAGCACCGCGATCCCCACGAGCGCTGGCTGGTCCTGCGCCATCTGTTGGGCCTCTGCCAGGCTGGCGGGCAGCTTGATTGGGGGCGCCATGCTCTTCAGACCAAGCGGCGGGAGGGGGTGCACCGATGGGGGCCCCGACTGCCTACATGCGATCTGCGCAAGCTGCGGGGTGCGGGGAGACCGGTGGAAGCGCCGCCGGCGAGCAGAGCGAACCGCTCTGGTAGACCTGGGTGAGGCCCTCACCCTCTTTGCCATCTCAGTTTGTGGAGAGCAGTGACGCAAGCGCCTGCGAGTTTGCACTCCCAGCATCTCCGTGGTTCTGTTTGCAGCGAAGCGGGCCCCAGCTGCAGCAGCCATGGAGGCCAGCACCTCCAGCAGCGTGATGCAGCATGGCCAGGCCCGCAGCGTGTCTGGGAGGACCGTGATTGGGCGCAGGGTGAGTCTGGGGGCGCGGGGGTTAGCCTGGTTGCAGAGACTAGCCCGAACGCCATGCCCAGTTCGCCCAGCTTCGCTCATCCGCCCTGCCGCCCATCCCCCAGGCATCCCGGCCGTGTGCACAGGCCCGTGGGCATGGCCAGAGCAGCCGGAAGGTGGGCCAGCTGGCTGGTGCAGGCCATGCACCGACGCGCTCGCGGCGTTTCTGGCCTCCACCCTTGCCTGCCCGCTTTCCAGTCGACCGATGGTCCCGATGTGACGGCCGCAGGTCACGTCCATGGTGGCCACCGGCCCACCGCCGCCCATTCGCGTCGGCAGCGAGGGCGGGAGCGATGAGCCTGGACTGTCCATGAGCATGGGTGGAGGCATGATGGGTGCGTCGTGGGGCGCAGAGGGCGCGGGGGGCAGGCTGGAGGCAAGGAGAGCGCAGGAGGGCCCGCGCGCGCGCAGGCGGGCGCGGCGGCGCCCAGGCCCGCCGCCGCACCGAGGCGGCCACACCGCTCGCAGCCGCGCCAGCCGATCGGCTCTCCCGCGCCTCCCGCGCGCCCGCGGGCGCGCGGCGCAGCGATCGGGCGGCGGCCCGCGCGCGGGCGGCAGCGGCGCCGGCGACCGCCGCGCCTCGCTCCCCTCCCACCGCCGCCTCCCCCTCCTCCGTCTCTCCCTCGCCAGGCGGCGGCTTCACCAGCGTGGACCCCGAGACGCGGCGCATCGTGCCCGAGGCCGACGGCCGCGTGAGGATCAAGATCGTGTACGTCGTGCTGGAGGCCCAGTACCAGTCGTCGCTGTCGGCGGGTGCGGCGGCGGCGGCGGCGCGCGCCCGCCCGCCCCGTGCCGGGCGCCCGGTGCCCCGACGGCTGGTCGCGCCGGCAGATGTCTCCGGCGCATGCGCGCGCGCGCCGCACGCGCCGCGACGGGCCCCGGCCCCCCGCCGGCCCCGCCCCGCCCTCGCGCCCACGCGCCGCGCCTCGCCGCGCCCGCCCCCCGCAGCCGTGCGCCGCATCAACGAGGGCCGCAAGGAGGTGTGCGTGGAGATCGTGGGCTACCTGCTGGAGGAGCTGCGCGACACGAAAAACTACGAGGCGTTCAAGGCCGACGTCGCCAGCGGTGCGCGGCGCGGGGGGCGGAGAGCAGGGCGGAGAGGCGGGGAGCGCGGCAGGCAGGGGAGGGGCGGCGCGGCGCGCGGCGCGCCGGGCCGCGCGCTCGCGTCCCCCCGACCCCCCCCCCCCCCCCCCCC